>CM043881.1:1138577-1656309 GCA_024034495.1 Camelina laxa
GGAGGCCAAATTTGGAGGCCAATTGAATGGAGACCCTTAGAGGCCAAAAATGGAGACGCTTTGGAGGCCAAAAGTGGAGTCGCTTTGGAGGCCAAATTCGGAGGCCAAAAATGTTGGAGGCCAAATTCGGAGGCCAAAAATGTTAGAGGCCAAAAATGGAGACGCTTTGGAGGCCAAATTCGGAGGCCAAATTCGGAGGCCAAATTTGGAGGCCAAATTCGGAGGCCAAAAATGGAGACGCTTTGGAGGCCAAATTCGGAGGCCATATTTGGAGGCCAAGTTTGGAGGCCAAAAATAAAGAATTTTGGAGGCCAAATTTGGAGGCCAAATTCGGGGCCAAAAATGTTGGAGGCCAAAAATGAAGAATTTTGGAGGCCAAATATGGAGACTTTTGGAGGCAAATAATGGAGACCCTTGGAGGCCAAAAAAGAAGACGCTTTGGAGGCCAAGTGGAGTCGCTTTGGAGGCCAAATTTGGAGGCCAAAAATGTTGGAGGCCAAAAATGGAGACGCTTTGGAGGCCAAATTCGGAAGGACATAATATTTTGGAGGGCCAAGTTGGAAGGCCAAAATTCGGAGGCCAGGAATTTGGAGGCCAAATTCGGGCCAAAAAATGTTGAGGCCAAGATGTTGGAGGCCAAAATGGAAGAAAATTCTGGCTCCAACATTTTTGGCCTCCAAAAGTCATCATATTTGGCCTCCAAAGCGACACCACTTTTGGTCTCCAAAACGTCTCTATTTTTTGCCTCCAAAGCGACTCCACTTTTGGCCTCCAAAACGGCTCCATTTTTTGCCTCCAAGGGTCTCCATTTTTGGCCTCTAAGACTCTCCATTTTTGGCCTCCAAGAGTCTCCATATTTGGCCTCCAACATTTTTGGCCTCCAAAAGTCATCATATTTGGCCTCCAAAGCGACTCCACTTTTGGCCTCCAAAGCGGCTCCATTTTTGGCCTCCAAGGGTCTCCATTTTTGGCCTCCAAGAGTCTCCATTTTTGGCCTCAAAGAGTCTCCATTTTTGGCCTCCAAAAGTCTCCATTTTTGGCCTACAAGAGTCTCCATATTTGGCCTCCAACATTTTTGGCCTCCAAAAGTCATCATATTTGGCCTCCAAAGCGACTCCACTTTTGGCCTCCAAAGCGGCGCCATTTCTGGCCTCCATGGGTCTCCATTTTTTGCCTCCAAGAGTCTCAATTTTTGGCCTCCAAGAGTCTCCATTTTTGGCCTCCAAAATTCTTCATTTTTGGCCTCCAACATTTTTGGCCTCCAAAAGTCATCATATTTGGCCTCCAAAGCGACTCCACTTTTGGCCTCCAAAGCGGCTCCATTTTTGGCCTCCAACATTTTTGGCCTCCAAAATTCTTCATTTTTGGCCTCCAACATTTTTGGCCTCCAAAAGTCATCATATTTGGCCACCAAAGCGACTCCACTTTTGGCCTCCAAAGCAGCTCCATTTTTGGCCTCCAAGGGTCTCCATTTTTGGCCTCCAAGAGTCTCCATTTCTGGCCTCCAAGAGTCTCCATATTTGGCCTCCAACATTTTTGGCCTCCAAAAGTCATCATATTTGGCCTCCAAATCGACTCCACTTTTGGCTTCCAAAGCGGCTCCATTTTTGGCCTCCAAGGGTCTCCATTTTTGGCTTCCAAGAGTCTCCATTTTTGGCCTCCAAGAATCTCCATTTTTGGCCTCCAAAATTCTTCATTTTTGGCCTCCAACATTTTTGGCCTCCAAAAGTTATCATATTTGGCCTCCAAAGCGACTCCACTTTTGGCCTCCAAAGCGGCTCCATTTTTGGACTCCAAGGGTCTCCATTTTTGGCCTCCAAGAGTCTCCATATTTGGCCTCCAAAATTCTTATTTTTTGGCCTCCAAAAGTCATCTTATTTGGACTTCAAAGCGACTCCACTTTTGGCCTCCAAAGCAGCTCCATTTTTGGCCTCCAAACGTCTCCATTTTTGGCCTCCAAGAGTATACAAACCTTTAATATAAACCGTGTCGAAAACTCCGGTTCCTCCGTACGCAAAATTCATTCCATATTGTAACTGTTCGTGTCCCGCGTGATCTTTTAGTTTATAAGGGATGGGTGATTTTATCCTCAGAAATTTGGCTGCACACATTTTCCAACGAAATTGTATTTTTTACGAACAAATAAGTAAATTAGCAACACTAGTGACCATTTAATATATTAATGAACTGAAAAAAAAAAATACAGATTACATTATTAGATAAAGATATAAATATAACCAAGTTTTGCCCCCAAAAAAAAACCAAGTTTTCCCGATGCTTAGCGCATAATACAATCAACTAGAACGTGACACTGCAAATATATAGGAGTAAAATAGCAAATTCTTCCTAACATTTTAGTATCAGACAAATAGTAATTATTTCATCGATCAATTCCTTGGAACTTAGTCCTCATCCGGTAGATCTATGGTCGGTACATATTAAAAGAAGTGAAATCAATAAGTTAACGTTAGATCGATGTACTGTCTGCTTGGTGTCTACCATTTAACAAGGGAGAGAGAAAAAATATAAAAATCCTATTATTTCTTATTTCCTCTGTATCATAATACTTGATGTTCTATAATTTTTTTTTATATCAGAATACTTGATTTTCTAGAGTATTTAATGCATTCTTATTTTCAAAATCAACTAACTATTTAATGAATTTGCTTTTACAATACATAAACTGCATGACCAGATCAAAGCTAAATAAATGCTCACTTTCGACAGTATCTACTCCTATAAAAACAATACTCAGACGTGTGATTTTTTATTTATTCCTTTTCCTTAACAAAAATGAAACAACAAGAAAGCATGGAAAAGAAAATAAAAGAAAATCATGAAGAAAAAGGTGAATACTACTCGGCAGATGTTTACATGATAAAATCATACACTACTCAAGAGTTGGATTTAAACAAGGCACATGATGAACAAGATGAAAGAAGGGTTCATCCTGATAAAGCTATGATATAAATTACCAGAATTTATATGATGACCATTTTCTTGTTCTGTGTTCTATGGGAGGACTTTGATTCAAATCAAATAAAAATTCTCTTTCATTATTTTGAGGTGGTAAATTTAGATTAAAACTATGGAAAGCCATAGATAATTTTAAGTAAATGATGTAAATCTATGTCAACATAAATAGAAGATTAATTGAACTTCATTATTTTGGTTTTGGCTCTATTCTAAAATTTTCGTTTTTGAGAAACATAAGTTTTGGCTCTAAATTTGAAAATTTTAAGCAAAATTTCGTTTTTTAAAGCAACTCCTATCATTAAAATTGTAAACATAACTTTCATTTAAATGTTTTTGAAGAGTATTGTGTAGAAGAAATGTGAAAAGACCCTATGATTATGAGGTGGTTACAAAATTGGTAAAAGTCAATGGCATAAAAAAAAAAGAAACACACGACAACATACATCATTTACTATTATGAATTAATCATTTGTAGTGTTTTGATGGCATTAAATATTTTCTTAATCCTAGTGAAAATCCTAGAACATCAAATATTATGATACAGAGGGAGTATTTAGCATAAATGCAAGTGTTTCCACGAATCCTTGAAGCTTGAACCTAATTAAATCTTATAATCATCAAAAATATAAATAATTAGATACAGATCTGCGGTGTACGGTAACGAACATATTTTATTTTATATTATTTTATTATTATACATATTATTTTATTATTCTACAATTTAGTGTCTTTTAGTACCAAGTGAGGAAAATATTTAGGTTCACTTCACTTCTTACTTTTCAACCAATCAAAATCTACTATACATTATTTTATTTAAAAGAATAAATCAAAATTAAATTAATAAGCAAAACAGATTAAAGAAACAAATTCTGTATAATTTTTTTAAAGAAAATTAAGTATTGCTTGGTTTAGATTTTACAATTAGAATGAAATGATGTACCGGTTTGGGTTTACAAATAAGGTAATTAGGGTTTAGATATTACAATTCAAACAAAATTATATGTCGGTTTGGATTTACAAATGAAGTGATAGGGTTTAGATTTTACAATTAAAACGAAATTATATGTCGGTTTGGGTTTACAAATGAAGTGGTTAGGGTTTAGATTTTACAATTAAAACAAAATTATATGTCGGTTTGGGCTTACAAATGAGATGGTTAGGGTTTAGATTTTATAATTAGAATGAAATTTTATGTCGGTTTGGGTTTACAAATGAGATAGTTAGGGTTTAGACTTTACAATTATAATGAA
Organism: Camelina laxa; assembly: GCA_024034495.1. NCBI lineage: Eukaryota > Viridiplantae > Streptophyta > Magnoliopsida > Brassicales > Brassicaceae > Camelina > Camelina laxa. The sequence goes on from CM043881.1 coordinate 1,142,804, forward strand.
ATTATATGTCGGTTTGGATTTATAAATGAGATGGTTAGGGTTTAAATTTTACACTTAGAATAAAATTATATATCGGTTTGGATTTTTAAATAAGTGGTTTAAGTTTTTAATTTTACATATTTTGTTTCCTTATTTTATAAGAAGGTGAATAAATAGGTTCTGAAATGCATTATGACATGTCAGATTCTCATTGACTAAAATAATGAGAAGTGAACATAAAGGTTCACCTTAGGAGTGAACCCAAGAATTGTTCTTTCTTATTTAGCATAAATGCAAGTGTTTCCACGAATCCTTGAACCTAATTAAATCTTATAATCATCAAAATATAAATAATTAGATACAGATCTGCGGTGTACGGTAAGGAACATATTTTATTTTATATTATTTTATTATTCTACAATTTAGTATCTTTTAATGGTAATATAAGATGTTTTGAGTAAAATATAAGATGTTTTGAGTAACTAAGTAACTTTATTGGATTTTATATTATACCTAAGTAACTCTATTGGATTTTATATTGCTAAACCCATGAGTTTGGGTCAAGATAATATCCGCTACCCAAACACATACCTATAAATCCTAAAATACAGAAAGATCTACAATATTAATAATATTTAATATTGATATAATACAATTATCCAAAATTACAATTATATTTTGATATACCAGTTAGTTTTATACTTAAATACCCAAAATATCCTTAAACTATTTTATGTGATTTTTCAAAACTTAGCAAAAAATAATTAAATTTATCAAATTTTTAAGATTTTTTTTTTCGGATACCCAATAGTTCGGGTAGTAATCGGGTTCTAAAAGTTGTAACTCAAAATGATCTGCGATATACCATGGGTATATTATTTTTTTTAGTTTTGTACCGCGAGATGTCATATTTGTTAATATTTGGTCATTCGTGTTTAGATTAAATTGTAAAATAAAGTGATTATGGTTTATTGAATGAAAATCTAGTATATATATTTTGTTTGGTTTTGATACACGATATACTTGATGCATATCACACTTTCTTAAATTTTATATATTGTTTTATCTATTTTATTTGTATTCAATCTGTTTGTGTAGACTATGTGTCAAACGGACCAGCCCACATACATCCTGACTTGCCTGCGATATTTGCGTCTTGCATGACCTTGCTACTATTCGCATAGACTTACCCACTAAAATCCGCAACGTGTGTAAACTTGTTTGTAAAACCCTTTTTAAACTGTTTGATTTACCTCCGGGAATCTTTTATCGTCCCATGTGATTATGATAGAAAAACTTACTGTAGATCGATGAACTGTCTGATTGGTGTCTATTTAAGAAGGGAGTGAGAAAAAAATATAAAAATCCTATAATTTCTTATTTTTAGCATAAATGCATGTGTTTCCACGAACCCATGAACCTAATCAAATCTTCTAATCATCAAAAATATATATAATAATATGACGTAAAAAAAGAGGAATTAATATATATATACTGACTGTTTTATCTTTAGCTAAAAAAACATGACTGTTATATTATATAAATTCAAAGGAATTAGTATATAATATATTTCATTATATAAAGTTTGATTTCAAAGTTACTCATTAACAAAATTATGACACATGTCAAATATATTGATTAGATGTTGACACTTGTTAATTTTTTTTTATAAACGTAGTAGGATAACTAATTATATTTACAGAATTTTACATGTTTATATTTTAAAAATTTTATTTTTCTTAACAAAATCAATATATTTTCTATTGTATGCTAATTATATTATATCTGTGTTCTCAATAAAATTTGACATGTATAAGCAAAAACTTAATTTATTAAGCATATATAATAATCAATAAATAATAAATAACAAAGTTAAAAAAATAACATAAGTTATATAACATAATTTTAGTCAGATATAAATTGTATTTATCGTTGTAAATAAATTTTTATTGTAAGTAAGTACACATGATGTGTTTACATGCTTTATTTTAAAAATTTTAATGTATGTAGTAATATGAGAAATCTGGAAAAAAATAGAAAAAATGAGTTTATAGGAATGAATTTTAGGTTAACTGATGAAAATTGACAAACATATTACTTATAAAATTATGACATATAGAAGAATAATATTTACAAAGAAAAAGAGATTTTCGCCGTTTATGGATCACTCTAATAAATGCCGTAATTCACGAAATGAGGATATTTTTTATGATAAGATGTAACTGATTTTTTTACTGATTATTTTATTGTTAAACTTAAATTACTAGCCAATATACATATTATCTCATATGATATGATGCTCATATTATTTTTGTTATGAAAATTGTAACTTTAATCCATGAAGAAGTGAATTATGGTTATACGATGAAATAGATAGTTAAATGTGATTACTATACTAAATGTCTAACGATGAAATTTATTTTAGAATAAAAAATTTTCAAATATTAATATGTATCATTTAAAAAATCATTTAAGAATATTCATAATTTTTTAAATGTTTGATTTTATAATTTCAACACATATATTTGTGTAATATGCATATGTCAAAACATAAGATAAGTCGAAATAGATTATAATTTATAGGAATGAATCTTCAGTTATTTGATGAGAATGTCTCTATATCTTTACATATGTTTTTATTTTATAAATTTCACTCATTTAAAATTGATTAAGACATGAGATAAAATTAGTACTTATGAGATAACAACATAACAAATATATATTAAACATATCTTATATTTTGTTAATTTTCATTTGTATTTCCAATTCTTACTAAACTATAGATTAGATATGATGTATTAACTTTTTTTAATATAAAATATTTAGTTCTATGCATTAAGATGAAATGTATAATTAAATTTAAAATATGGTTTATTATGATGGTATATATATTTAAATGGTACTCCCGGTACTATAAGAGCTTTTGAGTAAAAACACAAAAATTAATAAACAATAAATATTATGTCATTTATAAAACTTCAACCAATAGAAAATTAAATTGCATAGTTCTAATAGTCACTGCAGAAAAATAAAAGTTATAATAGTCATAAACTGTTATATTAATAAAAATTGTAGATAGAAATTTGAGAAATCATTCTAAAATAGAGCATAATAAGCTTTAAAACTCTTATATAATGGAAATGAAAAAGTACTAAAATGAAATATAAGAGGTTCATATTCAATATTAAAATGTTATAAGATAAAATATAAAAAACATGTATTTTACTACTTAATTATTCTTAATATTTTTTTTATTTTTATCGGCATAATAATACGAGACTTATATATCTATATATATATATATAATATGTATTGGCTCTATTATCTTCCGCAAAACGTACGTTTTGTCGTATATTAATCAAGTTGACTTCGTTAAATATTTTCTATTATTTTAGATATAATATTTTAGTATCCAACCTTCTCAAGTTATATTATATAGTTATTAATAAAATTATTTTAGAGAATATGAAAAAAAAATTAAAACTTTGTCCCATTCATAATACGAATTATTCATTATTACATTTTTTTTTATTATTAACTGTGCCAATAATTGATATTAAATTAGTGATAACGTTCATATGCTACCAAAGTACAAGTAACAACAATCTAAAAAGACTATCCACGATATATCTTTCGTCTTACTACAACGATTGAGACCACGCGAAGACGCGGACCATTCCCCTATTAGCGGCATATGGCCACTGATGCGAACAAAATCCGAAAGCCATGCTTCTCTACGGCTCACGTTTTAAATGGGCTATCACAATGATATATAAGACAAGCCACCAAATATCACCGACTAGCCAGAACAGCCGTCTCCGGTAAGCGAGCTGAAGATTGGCAGCAAGCCCGACCATGCAGCAATATCTCTACGTGAACCCACTCGCAGAAACTATCGTCCCGACTCCCGAGCAAGACAAATAAGGACGGTGCAGTGTTTCACGTGTGGAATATCTTATCAAGTAAAGACACCAAACTTACATATGGTCCAACTATTAAACATCGTAGATATGGTCATAAATGAGACAAAATAAAAATTATTTTCCAAATCGAAGGAGGTCGCTGCAGAGAGTTAGTAAAAGACTTTAATAATTTAAAACGAGTTGGTCTCTAATTATTTAACCAGTCAAAACAGTCGTGCAAAGTTACAGCTAGAAGCCTTGAAATCATAATAAAAGGATTTCAAGCTTTCCATGCGCAATGCATGGTACGACGACTATGTCGTGCAAAGACATGATTATTTTGAATAACTTCATCTTATGAATTTTATAAAACCCCATTATCTGAACAATTTAATGCTTCCATGTTCCTCATGCGCATAGAACAGCTAGCCTCAACTGTATAATATTTAATCATTCATTCAAATGTATAATATTTAATCACAAACGAGAGTAAACATAACCATAATTTTTTATTTAATTTGAGTTTGCAATTTTTAACTGTTGACATATAAATATTATACGCTACAAATATTTTGTTTTCTTGATTATATTAGTATTGCCAATTACATACAATATAACCTTTATAAATTAATATTTGGTAAATTAATAATTTCTGTAAATTAATATATTTTTTCAGTCTCAAGTTGGACCAATGTAATTTTGGACACAATTCGGTAATATAATAAGATAATATTTTTTTTTTTTTGAAAAGTCTTTGAAATATATGATCCTATCAATAATATAAATTAACTAAATAAGGACCCACCCGATGTGTGCGTAAAAGTTTTGTAAATAAAATAAAATTTAATAAAATATATTAATATTTATTGTATATTAATTATAATTTTTTTTGCTATAATACAATGATTTATATCCATATACAGATCTTTTATGTATGTTACCATTAAAAGTGTATTTTTACACCTAGGTATATTGTATTTTACAAATATATTATTTACCACCATATAGAAAATAATATGAATAAATTAAGCCAACTATTATATGTCTCTTTACTTTCACTTTTGCATAGTTTCTTTAATCACTAAAATTGTTGGCTCAAAAAACATTTTGAATAAAAAAAAAATTACATCACAATAGTGTATGACTAACCATAGAGAGAACCTTGGTTCTGCCTTCCTTCCTTATGGAGGGAACCTTGCGTCCAACCTCCTCTACCATAAAGAGAATCTCGGCTATGTACCATAAAGAGAATCTCGGCTATGCCCTCCTCCTGTGTGGAGAGAACATGTTCACGTCTTTTAGCTATCTCAAAGTGGCTTGCTCCAACAACGAATGAAACTAAAGACTCTTTTCCGACGTCACAAAATCTTTTGATAGTAACTAATGTCAAATTTTTCAATGTATTCATGAAAGTTTCTTTGACACACCAAGATGTAGCCTATGGCTCTAAGTTCCTATGGATCTATCACCAACAATTTATATTTTTCCAATCTATATATGATTATTGTAGGCTTGTGTTTGATTAGCATATTTTATCCAACCATTAGGTAATTTAGGTTGATGACATTCTCCTCTTTATCTCCTTTTGAGATTGAACGAATAATAATAATTATGTTTACAAAAAAAAAAAAGGTCTATGACCAACCACTCAAGGTTGAGAAATTAGAAAAAAATTAATTTGACATAACTAATGAAATAATAAAAAATTATAAGCATATATGAATCTCAAATAACTACCATATTGCACCTGTTTTTAAGGCATGAAAGTACCGTCGATCCCTGGTGGCATGTGTAAGAAGTTAGGAAACACAACCACTTTAATCCTATGGCAATACTAATAAGGCATGAAGGTCTCGTTGTTTGATTATAGATATTTTTTGGAGACGTTTCCTTGTAGTATAGTTGGTAGTATGAGAACTAAAAGTTAAAATTTATCTTAACTGATTATCGAATTGTTGTAATGAAAGATAAATTCAATCTTTTAAAGACAAAAACAAAGTATAGAGATCATCTATCTATTTTCGACAAAAGATCATCTATTTATTAATAGCAGGTTGAATGTGGTACTATACTTAGGATTTATCATTGAATATATAATTTAGAATTAAAAAAATTTAATTAGTTATATCGAAACGTGTTTTTTGCATTGGATTTAAACTTCTTAAAAAAATCCAGTATGGTGGATCTATAAATAAGAATACCCTTTAAGTTCATATTCTTCACATACTCTCTCGTTCACAAAAGAAAGAAACAAATTTCGAAAATGAATTCCGTGATAACTCTCGTCGTCCCACTCTTACTCTTCTTTTCTTCTTTTCTCCTCTTTGGTAGTTCACAGTTATCTTATATTGTTTTTTTTCATTAGAGTAGAACTACATGACTGATTTTAAAAGTTACAATTTTGTTATTATTTTGGCAGGAGACATCACTGGAGTGGAGAGCTCAAAGCACCATCATCAGCGTAACTTATACGGTTCAACAAAGCTGTTTGTCTTTGGAAATTCTAACGTCGATACCGGAAACCTGCCGACAACTTTTGAATCATGGGGAGAACCTTATGGTATGACATACCCCGGTACACCATCGGGCCGTTACTCTGACGGCCGTCTCTCTACCGATTATCTAGGTACGTGCCTATATATATGAGCGTAACTAAAACGTTAACTTATCGATTTCATTTCTTTTAATACGTACTGACCATAGAATAGAACTACCGGGTGAGGACTAAGCTCCGAGGAACTGATGGATGAAATAATTATTATTTGTCTGATACTAAAATAATGTTAGAAAAAAGTTGCTATGTTACTCCAATTTTCAATGTCACGTCCTAGATGATTGTATTCTGTGCTAGGCATCGGAAAACTTGTTTTTTTTTTTGTTGGGGCAAAAGTTTCTATATATATATATCTATAAATATCTATATATATATATATATATATATATATAACAAGTGTTATTATGATTTATTGTTATAACTAAAAAAATCCTGAATTTGGAATTTCATTCTTTTTTTTTTCAGTTCATTAATATATTAAATGGTCACTGGTGTTGCTCATTTACTTATTTGTTATTCAAACACCTGTTCGTAAAAAATACAAATTACGTTGGAAAATGTGTGCAGCCTTATTTCTGGGAATAGAATCACCGGTCCCTTATCAATGGAAAGATGACGTGGAGAAGGAACGGTTACAATATGGAATGAATTTTGCGTACGGAGGATCCGGAGTCTTCGACACGGTTTATATAAAAGGTTTGGATATGACGTATCAGATCGGTCTCTTTGAGAAACTCATTGGCGATATCTATTCTCCATCCGACCTTTCTTCTTCCATCGCCCTTGTCAGTATTGCTGGCAATGACTACTTTACTCACATCACCGAGAATGGCTATGGCTTGGTAAGGAACCACCACTATTTCTTATAAACTCATTTAATTAAATTTTATTATTTCTGAAATATTGACAACAACAAAAAATTTCTTACAATTATCATCTTTTGACGTGAACACTAATACAATTAAAAATCTTCTTAATTTATAGACCTATTCAAGTCTCTTCCAACTCTCTAATTTATATATATATATATATATATATTTTTTTTTTGAGATTCTAACAATCTACGTAGACAAAGATCTCCAGTCTTGATCGTAAACTTAGAACCAATGATAAAATGATAGCTTACTTGATTTCTGATTATTATCACAGAGCATCTTTGAATTTATGAGGCGAGTCATCAATCAAATCGAGGTTAATTTGAGGCGGATCCACGCCTTGGGAGTGAAAAAGATAGCAGTACCTTCATTACAGCCGCTGGGGTGCCTCCCCATGTACACCAAAGGCTTATCATACCGGAGGTGTAACGACATTATAAACGCCTTGACACTCATACACAACAACGCCTTGCAAAGAGTAGTGGCTAGACTCAACAGGGAGACCGAGCAGTCGCCTTTCATTGTCATTGACTACTACAAGGGCTTCTTCGACGTCATCAATAACAACGGAGAGATTCCAGGTAAAAGAAATAAAAGAAGAAAAAGACAGTATTCTAAATAAAATAAACCCCTAATTTGAAGGCTTATATATATATATATATTTATGTATATATGTCTGTATTTGGTTTATGGAAATTTAGGGGTTAGGAATTTTACAAGTCTATACGTGCCGTGTTGTGGAATCACCGGTTATTGCGGGACTGTGCACGAGAACGGTGAGAAGAATTATACCTTATGCGATGATCCTTCGTCTAATTTCTACTGGGATGGATTTCACCCTAGTGAGGAAGGATGGAAGGCGGTTTACTCGGTTTTGACCAACAACCTAAAAGCACTTTTACCCTTAAGTTCATATGCTTAAGATTTCAAATTTTCTTTATCGACCGTTCAGTGTTTTCTTCTTTTATAGTTGTTATCTCTATGTCTTTCTGTCACTCCTGCATGCAAGGCTTTGTGCCTCTATCTTTTTATTTTGTGTTTAAGAATAAAAGTGTAAACTTAAGGAAATAAGTTTGAAATAAAACACTCTTTACTATTATGCTCTGTCTTTACGCACTCTGTTTCTAGTTAAAGATCACATTTATACTACTTATGGAATTAATTAATTATGTACTTTAATTGTGAACTCAGGTCTTAAAACGTTTATAAATTAAGGACCCTTTTAATAATACATATTGGATTTTAAATCACTTTAAAATAACAATAGCAAAAATATGTAGTTCTACCATATGCTCTAGTTAATTTAGGTTTTGGTTTCCGGATCTTCAATATGATTAAATAGAAAAACACACAGATTGAAGCTAAGTCACCTCCTTTTAAGGTTATTAGTCCACAAACACATTAAGAACACTTCAATTGCAAACCTTAAAGTTCTCTCCTCCACATCTTTTCTCCTCTTTGCTCTTCATTTCTTTTTGTTTCTAACAAAAAAAAAAAAAAAAAGTCTTTGATCTAAATCTTAAAATGTATTATCTGATGAAACTCTTCCTCTTGCTCTCTCTCTTTTTTGGTACTTTACCGTCGTCTCATAGCGCGCGCTTATATATCACTGGCGGAATTCTATAATATATATGGGCCCAATTTGAATTTTGTGTGTGTGTTTTTTTTTTTTTTTTTGCAGTAGGAATCAATGGAGTATTGGGTTCAAATCAGCCTTCCCAATCCAAAAAAGATCCGAAGCTTTTTATATTCGGAAATTCTTACGTTGATACGGGAAACATGCAGCCCAATGCACCCTCTTGGAAATCCCCTTATGGTATCACTTACCCCGGTAAACCTTCCGGCCGTTATTCTGATGGCCTCATCGCCACCGATTTTCTAGGTTATATACTCTCACACTCTCTATCTCACTCTAGCTACATCCTAAATATGAACATATGATTATATGAAATGCTAAATAAACATCACTAATTGAAATATGAACTTTACATAAATTTCTTTCCCACTACATATAGTCTTTTCTGTATATGCTTGCAGCGAAACAGTTGGGAGCAAAATTACCATACCTCTGGAGAACTCACGGAAAAAATAAAATTAAATTAAATAGAGGAATGAATTTTGCCTTTGGAGGGGCTGAAGTGTTCGACTCTCCGGTTGATCGATCGCCCAACATCTCTACTCAGGTAGGTTTCTTGGTTAACCTTGCCCTCGCCCGTCGTGTCTACACTATCGACGGTGACCTTGCTTCCTCCTACGCTCTCCTCAGCTACTCCGGTAGCGACTATTATGGTTTCATCGACCAAAATCCCAATATGGCTGTAAGAAAAACATTCATATAGACCACGTTAATTAATTAGTGCAATTTCGATTGTTTCAAACGTTAATTCTCTGAGCTTATATGTGAAAAATTGAAAATGTAACTATAGACCATTTTGTTTCTTTTAATAATTTAAAAACAAAAAAAAAAAAATCCAAGATAGACTAAAATTATTTGATTTTGCATGCAGGCCTACCCAGCATTTGTAGAGTTCATCGTGGAAGATATACAGTATAGTCTAGGGATAATGAACGGACTTAAATTTAAGAATATAGGAGTTACGTCGCTGCATCCGCTGGGATGCCTCCCACGTGTCACCGTTGCATCCTCATTTCGGAGTTGCAACGAGTCATATAACGATTTGGTGAGACTCCACAACGAGTCATTGAAGAAAGTTGTGGCCAAACTTAACAAAGAGGACAAGTTTAGGACCAAAGGGGACCGTTTCGTCATCGTTGATCTTCACAAAGCCTTCATGGTCGTCTTGGAGAAAAAAGGTAATTAACACAAGTTACACGTTATTTTATCTTTAATGTTAAAACTTTAGTCTAAAAGTATTTTTTGGTGTTATATTGGTTTGTGGATATAAAGGGAGCAATAAGTTCAAAACCCCGTTAAAACCATGTTGCGAAGGCGATTGTGCACGTGTGGATATGAAGGGTGCGAAGAAGTATACCTTATGTAATGATCCTAAGTCTGCTTTCTTCTGGGATGAAATTAACCCAACTCAAGAAGGTTGGAGATCGATTTACTCGGTATTAGGCAAATCTCTAACCGAGTCTTTAACCAAAGGGTAAAATTAATTTTTGGCATCTAAAAACCCCATTTCTGTTGGATATTTACTTTCACCCTTGTTTTTCAATTTCTTGAAATCGAATTCCGTTTTATAATTGGGTTAAAGTAATGTGGGGGTCAAACAAAATTATCTTCTAAACGTAGAGTTGCTCAATTTTTATGTAGTTATGCATGGCCGTCTTTTATCATGTGCAAATGGCGAAATCGAACATAATTACTTTTGATTCAGAAATCTCTATTTAATTAAAAATATAAATATAAATTAGGGTATATTCCACAAATACAAGATAAGAAACTACATTTTAAAGTTTAAAACAAAGACGATCTTAAAAAATGATATTATCCTAATACAATTATGTTTCATATCTTTATATGCTCATCAAAAGATATTATCCTAATAAAATTGTATTTACATTTTATATTAAGATATAAATTATAAAAAAAAATATTTTTACAAAAAAAATAATTATTTAATCAACATTTATGGTTTTTTTCTAAATAGATAGTCACAATGCTATTGTGATTTTTTATTTAATATGATCTTTTCCAATAACAGAAAATATGTAATAGTACATAATACAACGATATATAAATTATACTTTAAAGATATTTTAGAACCATTTATACTGCAATTTTGGCGGTTTTACCACTTATATTCTAATTTTGGCACGTCTTTACCATGTGTAAAGTAAATTCCATCTTCTCTAACATCCCAAAAATTCGTTTTACCATGATCAACTGCGCCAGTAGGAGTTTGATATGCCCTAATACTTACAAATTTTAAGTTCGCCTCCCTTAAATCACAATTCATTGTATTTGAGGTAAAAAATGCACTATGAAAACTATAATTGTAGATTTGTCCACGGTCTAAAGAAACTGTGAATAGTTGCTTGTTGTTCAATTTACAAAAGATATTGATTTGTTTTCCTGAACTTACTGAATTCTTAAATTGTACTAAATTTTTCCCAAACAGTTTTGCGTTACCCAACCCGACATACAAAACCATGACACAAACAAAATAAGAGAGGTGATTCATTTTTTCAACTAATTGTTGTGTTTGTTTAGTAGGGGTAATATGTATAAATATTTTAACTTATACCTAGGTATTGAGATGTATGTATATATAATAATATAAATATATTATGCAAAATTTAATAAATGTACTAAAACTTGAAAGAAATTAATACAAAATCCCATTTTAACTTAACTTTTTTGCTTTTTTTCTTAGATATTTTACCAACAAAATATTGATAAAACTAAAACTTAATAATTGATTAGATTTTACACTAAAAATTGTAAGAAATTAATAGGAAGACCCATCTTATTTTTATTTTTGTAGCTTGAAAAAAATCATTAAAAATAGGGTTAAACTTTCTAATAATTGGGCAAATAACATTTCTGAAATCTAGTTTTTATCTTTAGCTATTAAAAGCTTCCTTTTTAATAAAGTTGTTGGAGTTTTATTACAATCATTTATTATGAGATTAATTTATGATATATGATGTCAAAGTTTTTCTTAACAAGACAGTATAAAAAGCCTTCGCTCAAAATCTTGCAATTGTTTGATGGAACAGTTCCTCTCCCTATCCATCTCTCTTTTATCCTATTTGGTAATTTACAGTCATATTATATATATAAAAACAAAAGATTTGAACAATATACTTTGAAAGAATTTTACCAAAGAAATATTTCTAGTCAACACAGACGAACACTTGATATAGAGATTAGTAATAACACATCAGAATTATGCCCCATGAATATAATCACTGTGTGACCGTATGTGTTATATCTTTTCTAACGCATACGGTTACTGGTTACACTAATAATCCTCAAATTACTCTTCTTTAAAGTTTAAACCCATCTACTCCACATACTCACTCTCGATTTCCGCTCCATTTTATTTGTCAACCTTTTAAATTTTCATTTATTTGTGTCCTTCGTAAAACACACACGCCAAAATCGTATCCTTCTTTAAAGGTTATTAGCTCTTAAGACTCTAAACAAAGCCCGATTAGAAAGAAGTTAAGAACACATTCAAAATTTCAATCCTAAAAATTCTCACTTCCATATCCTTTATCTTTTCTCTCCATTCCTCTAAAGGCTCTAATTGATCCTTGTAACAAAAAGAAAACATAAGAGAAGTCTTTGCTCTGAATTTTTTTATTTTTAAATGTATTCTCTGATGAAAGTCTTATTTCTCTTCTTCTCTCTCATCTTTGGTAATTTATGTCATCTTGTAATAGCTCTCATCACGTACAACAGATTCCTCCCATGGTCAAATTTTGATTTTTTGATTTATAATTTTTTATTAATATATTTGCGCAGGAGGAGGAATTCATGGAGCAATGGGTTCAAACCAGCTTTCTGGACCTAAAAAAACACCAAAGCTCTTTGTGTTCGGAGACTCTTACGCGGATACCGGAAACACGAAGAGCGACACAGAGGCTTGGGCCGTCCCTTACGGTATCACTTTCCCCGGTAAACCTTCCGGCCGTTATTGTGATGGTCTCATCGCCACCGATTTACTAGGTTCCTCTCTCTCTCTCTTTAGATTACATCGATGTACCTTTCCAACCGATGTCTAAATCTTATAGTATATTATATATACTGAAACGGATGTAAAGTGAAACTATTGTGTTGGTTGGTGCAGCAAAAGTGTTAGGGGCAGAGTCACCTCATCTTTATAGAACACACGGAAAAAACAAAACCCTAAAAAAAGGAATGAATTTTGCGTACGGGGCGTCTAAAGTGGTGGACTCGTCTCCGCGTAGTCCATTCCCCAATATAACTGCTCAGGTTAATTTATTGGTAGACATCGTCCTCGCCGGCCGTGTCCAGGGAGACATTACTCCCACCGACGTCTCTCTCATCAGCTACGCCGGAGGCGACTATATTTATTACATTGACGAAAATCGCCCTGCCGCTGTAAGAATAAACAAACATTCATCTTTTTTTAGATGTCAAGGCTAATTACGTAATTCAGTTCTTCCTATTCCTCTGCTTTTATATCGGCAAGGGTCTGGTTAAATCCAATTGGTTCATTAACATCGGTTTACACGTGGTTAAATTGAAGCATTAAAACGTTATAATCTTTCTCATTAAATCTTGCATGCAGGGAATGAAAGCATTAGTAGAGGAAGTCGTGGATCATTTACACGTTAATATGATAGTTTTGAGTGGGCTTCTGTTTAAGAAGGTAGCAGTAACATCGCTGCAGCCAATCGGATGCCTACCTACTTATACCTCTGCATCATCGTTCAAAAGTTGCAACGAGTCACAAAGCGCATTGGTGGAACTCCACAATAAATTGTTGAGACAAGTCGTGGCCAAGCTCAATGAGCAGTCTAGGGTTATGAAGAAGGGGCAGCATTACTTTATCATTGATATTCATCACGCCTTCATGACTGTTCTGAAGAACAAAGGTGAGAATCCACGTAATAAGAGTTTCACGTTTGATCTCAATATCAAAACCTAGACTTATAGATTGTTTTGTGAAAATGTAGGGAGCAAAAGATTTAAAACCCCGATGATGAAGTCGTGTTGCGAAGGTATTTGTGGGAGATCGATGGACGGTGAAAAGTTGTATACCTTATGTGATGATCCTAAGTCTTTTTTCTTTTGGGATGAAGTTCACCCTACTCAAGAAGGATGGAGATCGATTTACTCGGTATTAGGGAACCCATTAACCGAGTCTAAGACCAAACCGTAAAACCACTTGTTGGTATTTAATTTAAAACCCGGAAATGCAATCTGAAACTTTTACATTTGTTCTTGTAAAGGACAGTTATAAAGAATGACAAATAGTTGGTTTGTCCACGACTAAATAAAGGATGCCTCGATCATCTTTGTTCGAGGAACAAAAATTCATGACAAACTATTTTCCTGGACAAAGAGAGTTTTTCACTTTTTTTCTCTCCACATAAACAATAAATATGATTGCAATCTTTCATTCAATAACAGAATAAATGAAATTGAAGTTAGAACAAAGATGAAATGAAAGATTTTTGTATCCATCTATACTCTAATCTTGGTATTTCTTTACCATGTGTAAAGTAAACTCCATCTTCTCTAACATCCCAAAAATTTTCCTTACCATGATCAAATACACCATTAGCACCTTCGTATGCCCTAAACGAAACATTTCCAAGTAGCCCTTGCGTTAACTGACAATCCATTTTGTTTCTGAGAACGAACATACCATGAAACTTATAATCGTAGGTTTGTCCAGGATCCATGAAAAGTTGAAATGGTTGCTTTTTGTTTAAAGTACAAGAGATTTGGATTTGTTTTCCAGGATTAAGAGAGTTCCTAAACTGGACTAAATTTTTTGCAAACAGTTTCGCATCACTCAACCCAACCCATAATACCATGACAAACAAAAAGCACCAGAAGCCATTCATCATTTGGATTAATAATTTTGGGGTTTTTTAAAGGGTTGATAGGTTTATATGAGAAAAAATATTCCAACTTATAAGAATGTGTAGGTGGTAGTGTATTCTAAATCTAGAGAATAATATTGGTGAATGAACTGGTGGTGGTCAATTCAAGAGTATGCAAAATCTTCTAGGATTGTATTCTAAATCTGGAGAATGGTGGTGAGCTGGTGATGATTAAAATAACTTTTGGTTTATCATTTGATTATGGAGGTCAAAGAAATTGTTGTCTTACATATCTAAAATTAGATATGATCTTATAAATTAAACTTTTACTAAAAATTGTGATATACTTCCAAGTCTTTCTAAAAATTCTTCCTTCTTTTTCTTACTTGGGAAACTGATTTCCTTATTTACCAAAAAAGGGAGATACGATTTGAAAGTCATAATGGTTCATCAGATAAAATACTTAAACCTTAGTTTTGTCATTAAAAAAAAGATTAACTAGTTTTTTTTTTTTGGTATAAATTGTAAATTATTACAGTGAAATTGTAAATTTATTACTGTGAAATTGTAAATTTATTACTGTGAAATTGTAAATTTATTACTGTGAAATTGTAAAGTTAACTAGCTTTATTAAGCGATTAAACTTTATACAGAATATACGTGATGTATAAACTTATTTTCGTCCTTGACAAAGAATAGAGAAGCTTTTGCCCCAAGTTAATTGGGCTTTGCAGTTCGGTTCATATTTGGTTTACTTCTTTTTCTATCGAGTTTGAACTTTGAAGAACTCGAAAATCAAGAGAGGATGGTAATTTACAAATTACAATAGTGACTCTACAGATGAACTGATAGTTACAAATAATTTTCTTTAAAATTTCATATAGGGCGGCTGGACATCTAAAACCCTCACGTGTGGCATCGTGTTAAATATGACGTATCCATTTTTTTCAGGGAGTTTTGCCTAGAATAATTTAAGCATATTTGATTAAATATATATACTATGTTAGTGGTATTTGGTAAATATGATTGGTTCGTATTATTCTATTTCCTAAACTAAGAAAACCTGGAAAAAGTATAAAAATCAAAACCCACTGGGGTAAATAATACAGAAACATACGAGGAATTAACAAACACGTTCGTTGTTGTTGGGAAAATAAATCAACAAAAAAAAAAAAAAAAAAAAAACAAATTAAAGATAGTCAATAATCAAGGAGGGTATGCCAATATTCAATTGACGTGGATTAATAAAAAAAAATATACCAAAGTCTGGTTTCTACTTTTACGGCACGCCCCACGTCTTGGTCTTTAAAGGGCTTCTTCAACATAAGATTTTTAAGCTAAATAACGATATGTACATAAATAAATATAGCTATTCTACCGAAGTAAGAACTATAACTTCAGCCTACAAATTTGAAGTTGTACCGTGTGATGACAAATAGTATAACTTACGAGATAGTCTTCATGCTTCAAACAAATTAATTTGATATATTGGTGACGTTGACATACTAACTCTGTATTATAAATTATCAAAATTAACTAAGAGATAAAAATTTGAATTGGATTTTCCACATTTTAAGGATTAAACTGTGATCTAGAATTTTTTAATTATTTAAAAACTGAAAGTAAATTATAAATATATTTCTGATATATATATATATATATATATGTAATTCTTTATGTTTTAAAAGTATATCACTTAAACGCCAAATAAATTTAAAAAGAATTTAACGTCCCGTCAATTTCGGCCAAAAAATCTATTGAACTCTATACCAACTTTTTTCATTTTTTGTTAAAACAAACAACTCTATACCAACTAAGGCCATTTATATCTCTTATCCCAATTGTAATAGTAATCACACTCAGACATTAAACAAAGATAATTAAGCAACTTAAATGTTCAAAACAAAATTGAATAAAACACCACAGACTTTTTTTTTGTTTTTTTTGAACAACGAATAAATCACAAAGACTATAAAAGATACAAAACTTGACCCGATCGTAGTCGTTTCACAATCAACTCTTAATGGTTAGTGGGTTACTACTACTATATAAAGCCACAAAGAACATTAGTGAGAACACGATTCAATTTCAATTCTCTTTTAAATCCATCTTCTCTCTTCCACTTACTCTCTCTCTCCCTTCGCCTTTCCTTTTTGGTCGTTAAAAGAGAACTAGTTGCTCTGAATCTTGAAAAATGGATCCTTTGTTCAAACTCTTCTTCTCCCTCTTCCTCTTTTTATTAACTTCGCTCCTATTTGGTAATTTAACTTACGTTTCATCTTATAGCTCTCATCACAACAAATTTCTTGAAACCAATTTTTTTTTTTTTTAATTGATTTAATTATGCAGGAGAAATCAATGGAGTGGAGGGCTCAAACCAAAATCATCACTTGTATTCATTTAGACCAACGAAGCTGTTTGTGTTCGGAGATTCTTATGCCGATACAGGAAACATTAAGAAGTCTCTCGCTAGTTCTTGGAAATTCCCTTACGGTATCACTTTCCCCGGTAAACCCGCCGGCCGTTTCTCTGACGGCCGCGTTGCCACCGATTTTCTAGGTAACGACTCCTCGTCAAAAGCTTTAACTTATATCATCCTTATGCTATATGAAATATTACGAATCTTGGTTTTATAATTATTTCAATTAAATACCTAATCAAATTTGTTGACAAAAATTAACAATCCTAATCAATTTTATTAACTAACCAACACTATTAGTCACCTGCTGTAATAGTGTAATTACTTGACATACTTTAGTGTTAGCCTTTTAGGATATATATACAATATGTAGAAATGGGTAAGTAAATGATTGATAAGTGTTTAAGTACCCAACTAATCGATGTTTTAGCTTCGTTTAAAATTATAACAGTATAGATGTGTGAAAATGATGAGACGTAAATCGTAATATTTAAATAAGGTACAAAAAACAATGATGGAAGGAGTGGTCTAGTGTTAATCCAGTGCGCAACTCACTTTTGCTTTCTTTCTTCTCGCCATCTTCTTGTTGTACTTTGCTTTTTATTAAAGCTTTTTTTTTTTTAACTTTCTTTTTCTGTTTATTCATCTGAAAAACTATTTATATTCTCCTTTTATTATCCTATATAACTTTTCCTTGTAACATGTTTTTATATTTATATAATCATATATATTTCTTAGTATGTTTGTGTCTCGATGCACATACATAATTGACGAATTTAGGAATCATTTCTTTCTCTTGTGTTAGTTGCAGTAGTTGGTTTACCTTCGTGGCCGGTTTAGTGACGTTGAATCTTTTATTTGGTTGGTAAAGGGAATTTTAGTTCGAACATTTAGCAATTGTCAGTGTTGCGTCAAATCCTTTTACTATATATGACCAAATTCACCATTGTCCTTTTTTCTTACGTGTTATCTATATTCTTCATGTATTATAAAATTATTATTGATATATATATATATATATATCTACTATGCAATATAAGTATATAACACATGCATCATGTAAGTATGTAATTCATAAATAGCCAAATATACGTTGGAATGATGAAAAGTATAAACTTGATAGTATAAGGTAAATGTATTATTATGGCAAGAAGCAGAAACATGCGATAGTCTGCTTCTTACGTATACGATGTCAATTGTCATCATTTAAAAATCATAATGAATTTTAACGAAAAAAAATTACTTTCTATTTTCAAGTTTAACACGATAGTAAAGGTCACAGCAACATGTATCTTTTCTGGTATGCTATAACAACTAACACGTATCAATATGAATATATTTTCATGCATTGTATTCGGTGCTATCAAATTATTATTTTTCTCTACTTGTCTTTTTATATATCTTCGTCATAAAGGTTAAACTTTTCTATTTTTATTATTATGTTTGTTATACTCTCATGAATTATGATAGCGCACCACTTAGCATCAACAAAGCAACACACTTCAAGCTTTTCTTTTTTCATCTCTTTTATTATTATATAAAAAGACTATAAAGCTAAACACCAACATATGCGCTGTCAAAGTACCATACATCATATATTTAATGAACAATATTTCAGAAAAAGTCTTATGTCAATAGTCTTTCTATATAAACTTCTTAGGATGAAAACTTAATTATAAAATTTGCATATCGTCAACGATGATGTGCATTACGTTTTGGTTTTCGATATACTTGTAAAATAAAGAAGATTTTTAAAAGACTCGGATTCCAAATTTAAATCAATTTATAATCTAACAACGGGCGTATTCTTATCAGTAGTTTCTTACTATTAAATAATTGATAACCGAGTCGGATATGAGTATAATTAATGAGGTTGTGACTTGTGAAGTCAGATAGTCATCGTTAATTTTTTTTTTTTTTAAACAACTAATAAACATGGATTATTCATATTCGAGTTAATTTTAAATTAAACGAAAAAATATCAATTTT
The DNA here is from genome assembly GCA_024034495.1 of Camelina laxa. Taxonomy (NCBI): domain Eukaryota; kingdom Viridiplantae; phylum Streptophyta; class Magnoliopsida; order Brassicales; family Brassicaceae; genus Camelina; species Camelina laxa. The sequence goes on from CM043881.1 coordinate 1,162,013, forward strand.
AATTTTCCTTTTTTTCTGTAGCAAAATTCGTGGGTATAAAGTCACCAATCCCATACTTCTGGAAAGATTACGCGGGAAAGAAACGTTTACAATACGGTATGAATTTTGCGTACGGAGGAACCGGAGTGTTCAACACTCGGACTCCATTGCCAAACATGACCACTCAGATCGATATCTTCCAGAACCTTCTCACCACCGGCGACATCTACTATCCTTCCGAGCTTACTTCCTCCGTTGCTCTCGTCAGTGTCGCCGGCAACGACTACTCCAACTTCATCGCCCTAAACCGCCCTGCCTCTGTAAGATCATTAAAACATTCCATATAATTTCAGTTTACATGTATATATATTCATTTTTTCTTTTACATTCGTTGCATCTTACAGGAGTTCCCAGCATTCATAAAGCAAGTTGTGGATCAAACAGAGGTGAATTTGAGGCGGATCCACGCTTTGGGAGTGAAAAAGATAGTAGTACCATCGCTGCAGCCGCTTGGTTGTCTCCCTCCCTTCACCGTCGTATCCTCGTTCCAGCGTTGTAACGAGACACAAAACGCTTTAGTCAACCTCCACAACAACTTATTGCAACAAGCTGTGGCAAAGCTTAACAGCGAGACCAAGCAGTCGACTTTCATTATTCTTGATCTTTACAATGCTTTCTTGACTGTGTTTAAGAACAAAGGAGCTAATCCAGGTATAATACAAGTTTCTCATTTCTTGCATTTTTTTTAGTCCTTTAAACAAACCTTTTCTTGAAAAGTCTTATTGGTTATGTGGAAAATGTCAGGGAGTACGAGATTTGAGAGTCCGTTGAAGCCATGTTGCGTAGGTGTGAGCCGTGAGTATAACTGTGGAAGCGTGGATGAGAAGGGAGTGAAGAAGTACATGGTATGTGATGATCCTAAATCTGCTTTCTTTTGGGATGGACTTCACCCTACTGAAGAAGGATGGAGATCGGTTTACTCGGTTTTACGAGAAAGTCTTACCGCGTCTTTGATTAAAGCGTGAGAAACAAACCAAACAAACACAGTTTTACTCTTACGTTTCGTCTTATGGAGCTCAATGTTTTAGCTCTCTGTTTCTGTTTCTTCAGTATCTCTTCATTCATTTTGTGTTTGTGTGTGTTAAAGATTGTGTGACTAATAAAATCTCTAAACTTGTTCATTTCTATTACTCATTCACACCCTAATTAATCTCGCTAAGAGAAACAAAAAAAAACTATATTAATTAAGTGTAACTAATAAACCGAAAAATAAGGTGGAACACGATCCTAATAACAAGCCAAAGGACTCTCAGTCTTATTATGCTAATTTACTTAGCCTGAGAAAACAGTTTAAAAGATTAGTGGCTGTTAAGTATTGTTCTGTTTGATTTATTAAGTGTAGATCTTCGTTCGTAATTAACAAAAAGCAAATCTCAGTTTTAACTAATCTCAATATCCAAAAAGATGGTTTCGAAACAACATTTACGGTTGTTTATACTCTGTTTTTGCCTTGTTAACACCGCGTTTATAGCAGCCACGGAAGATGAAAACAACGAAAGAAAGGTAATAATGTAAGAGTGAAGAGTGTGTGTGTCATGTGTTCTGTGATGAGCCGATCAATGGCTTTAAATTACTAATTCTCTCATGATTTTGTTCTGTTTCTCTGTCTTTATAGCCATACATTGTGTACATGGGAGAAGCAACTGAGAATTCTCATGTTGAAGCCGCACAACACCATCACAATCTTCTATTGACAGTGATCGGAGAGTAAGAACCAGCTCTTCCTCATAGAATAGCCATTGATTTATCCGAAATTTTTATTCGAAGTTGTATACTTTTTTGCAGCGAGAGCAAAGCAAGAGAAGTTAAAATATATAGCTATGGGAAGAACATTAATGGATTTGCTGCAAGGCTTTACCCTCATGAAGCAGAGAAGCTATCACGTAAGTTTACAAACCTCTGAAATAAATTTTGATGTGTTAGTGATTGTTCTTTTCTGGATTGTATCTTTGCAGGCCAAGAAGGAGTTGTATCGGTGTTCAAGAACACTCAAAGACAGCTTCATACGACAAGATCATGGGATTTTCTAGGATTTGTTGAGTCTAAATACAAAAGAAGTGTAGCACTAGAGAGTAATATCATTGTGGGAGTTCTTGACACAGGTAAAGTAAACTTAGAACTCAAATCTGAAGATATTGGTAAAGCAAGATTTATAAATACCTTTTGTTCTTGTGATAAGGGATCGATGTAGACTCACCGAGCTTTGATGACAAAGGATTTGGCCCTCCTCCAGCTAATTGGAAAGGAAAATGTGTAACTGGAAACAACTTCACTCGTTGCAACAAGTACAAATGCTCTGTTTTTCCATCATCCTCTGTTTCTGCAACCTCTCTTTTTCTTTTCTTTAATTTGGTTTTTGGACTACAGTAAAGTGATAGGCGCAAAATACTTCCACCTCGATCAAGAGGGACTTCCCGATGGTAAAGGAGACTCTCCTGCCGATTACGACGGGCATGGAACTCACACATCTTCCACAATTGCTGGCGTTTCAGTCTCCAGCGCTAGCCTCTTCGGAATTGCAAACGGAACGGCTCGTGGAGGTGTTCCTTCAGCTCGAATAGCCACTTATAAGGTTTGTTTTTTTAATCGTTACTCTGTTTTCTTGGAACAGAAGGAATAATATCTGAGACACATTATGCTCTGTTTCAAATTAAGGTGTGCTGGGAATCAGGATGTACAGACATGGACATGTTGGCGGCATTCGACGAAGCTATTTCTGATGGGGTTGATGTAATATCGATTTCAATCGGAGGAGCCTCGCTTCCGTTTTTCCAAGATCCAATTGCCATTGGAGCGTTTCACGCTATGAAAAGAGGGATCTTGACAATGTGTTCTGCAGGCAATAACGGGCCAGGTCTCTTTACGGTTTCCAACCTTGCGCCGTGGGTAATGACTGTCGCCGCCAACTCACTCGACCGGAAGTTTGAAACTGTTGTCAAACTCGGCAATGGTCTCACCGCATCTGTGAGTACATCTCTTTCAAGAACTGAAGTATCATCTTGATCTTTGCTTGTATGGCAAGTAAGATAAGAGTTCAAGATCTTTTGCAGGGAATCTCTCTAAACGGGTTCTCTCCAAGAAAGACAATGTATCCGTTAACAAGCGGTACGCTTGCATCTAACTTATCTGCAGGAGGCTATGGAGAGCCTAGGTAATCAATCTCAATAACAGAACAAAAGCCTACATCTTTCTCAGATTTTTATAGTCTTGATCGTCTGAAAACGGTTATGAGTGCTTATACAGTACTTGTGAGTCCGGGACATTAGGGGAAGATAAAGTGATGGGGAAGGTAGTTTACTGTGAAGCAGGACGTGAAGAAGGAGGCAATGGAGGTAATGGTCAAGACCATGTAGTGAGAAGCTTAAAAGGAGCTGGTGTGATCGTTCAACTTCTTGAACCGACTGATATGGCTACTTCAACTCTCATTGCTGGCTCTTATGTCTTCTTTGAAGACGGTACAAAGATCTCTGAATACATCAACTCCACCAAGTAATCAGTCAATCTCATCTCTCAATGTCTCTCTCCTTACTTCTGTTGTTCGTTGGTATTGTTCCTCACACATTCAAACTTAAACAGAAATCCTCAAGCAGTTATCTTCAAGACAAAAACAACCAAAATGGTAGCTCCATCAATTGCTTCTTTCTCAGCAAGAGGACCTCAACGAATCAGCCCCAACATTCTCAAGGTTTTCTCTTCATCCTTTCTATCTCTTCTGTTCTCAAAGGTTCCTCCAAGTGATTCAGTTGATTCCCGTTTTCTCAACAGCCTGACATTTCAGCGCCGGGACTAAACATTCTCGCGGCATACTCGAAGCTAGCATCTGTAACCGGTTATTCAGACGACAATAGAAAAACACTTTTCACCATAATGTCAGGAACATCAATGGCTTGTCCTCACGCAGCAGCTGCAGCAGCTTATGTCAAATCATTCCACCCTGATTGGTCTCCAGCCGCAATCAAATCCGCCCTTATGACTACAGGTAACTATACCACCTAAACTATCAAACAAAACTTCAGAAAGTTCCAACCTTTACACTCAGAACTAACAGAAAGTTCCAATCTTTACACTCGTTACAGCTACTCCAATGAGGATCAAAGGAGACGAAGCAGAATTAAGTTACGGGTCGGGTCAAATAAACCCGAGAAGAGCGATTCACCCGGGTCTAGTCTACGACATCACAGAGGACGCATACCTAAGATTCCTCTGTAAAGAAGGGTACAACAGCACAAGCATCGGACTTTTAATCCGCAATAACAAGAACAACACGACGAAGACGGAGTACAGATGCGAGAATTACAAACGAGGGTTAGGATCCGACGGGTTAAATTACCCATCGATGCACAAGCAAGTGAGTTCCACGGATACGAAAGTATCAGAGGTTTTTTACAGATCAGTGACGAACGTCGGATACGGACCATCGAACTACGTGGCTAAGGTTTGGGCACCAAAGGGTTTGAGAGTTGAGGTTATGCCTAAGACTATGAGTTTCGAGAAACCAGGAGAGAAGAAGAATTTTAAGGTTATGATTGATGGAGTTTGGGATGAGACGATGAGAGGGATTATGTCTGCTTCTGTGGAATGGGATGATTCGAGAGGCCATCTTGTGAGAAGTCCAATTCTATTGTTCCGATCAGATAACAATTACAGGTAAGAAAGACAAAGACCTTTTCTTTTAGATAATTGTTTTGTCTTTTTACATTGTTAGTGTTTTTTTCTTTTTAACTCTAGTGTTGTTGAAACTTGAACTAAAGAAAGAAAGAAAAGATTTGAAAAGTGAATTGAATGACTTACAATTTTATTCCTGAACCAAACAATGCGAAGAAAGCGAGTCAAACTCAATAACAAATAATGTCCACTCTGTTATCATAATATGTAGCTTAAATGATATGAGGACACTCAAATTCAAAGCTCACACTAACAGAGAATCTAGACACACTTTATATCTTGGTGGCGAAAGAAAGGCCTTCTTTAGCCAAAACATCAAGGCTCTCAACTGAAGGTTGTGCTCGTGCAACCTTAGCAATTGCCTGGTTCTCTTCAGGAGTTCCACCTTCTACAAATACTCCAACCACTTTCCCTTCTTTAATCCAGTAGCTCCCGAACTTCGGCTTAGGCGATTTCGGGTCATTGTCTCCAAACATTACGGTTTCTCCAACGTTGTCACCGTAGAATTGCCATGAGAGATCAAATGCTCGAGAGTAGAAGTATGGAAGATAGTCATATTCCGGAATCGAGTTCCCTTCTTCTGCAGCCTTGATTGCCTACAAAATCATACAAATCGATTCAATACAGATGTTTCTATACAACTCACTCATATTATACTTGAAGACTGGAAGGAGAAGCATTTTATTATAATTACCTTAACAGCTTGTTCAGCGGATTTGCGAGCATGGTCAACGTGTTCAACGCGTCTCATATCGTTGTAGAGTTTCATTGGGAAGGTGGCTACATCACCAATGGCGTATACATCTGGGACGCTTGTTTTGAAAAACGCATCAGTCTGCAATCAAAGATGAGTTACAATAATTATATACTTCAGATGCTATATCTCATGATACTGCAGAATAATGGAGAGTGTAGATCACACAAACCTTCAAACCACCCTTCTCCTCTTCAACTTGACCTTTAAAGAGTGATATAATCGGTCTACCACCGACACCAACGATCACGATATCAGCTTCTAATGTTCGTCCGTCCTTCAATTTCACCTCAGTGACCTGCATCATTAACCAACAAGCGATTCTGTTGAAACAGTCAAGAGAAAAACACTATCAAGTTTGAATGGTGATGTTAATTGCTAACCTCTCCATTTGAGTTAGTACTGAAACCGGATGCAACAGTTCCTTTTACAATGTTAATTCCTTTGTTGGCGTAGTAACCCTCGTAGAAAGAAGCAATGCCAGCGGTGAAAAGCCGAGGCACTTTTTTTCCAAAGACGCAACAAAAAGGAAAGATGTTAAGCAAAGAAAGAGCGATGAGAATTCTATGTTAGTGGTTTGACTTAAAATGTGTTCACTTACTGCACCAAGGTTCTGGATAAACCATAGTAACGTCGAGGTTGTTAGCCTTCAGAGCAGCACTGAGTTCAAGACCAATGTAACCACCACCAACAACCACAGCCTTTCCTTTTGCCTTAACTTCCATTGCATAAGCAAGGTGATCAGCATCTTCAAGTTCTCTCAGGTAGAAAATATTCTTAGCATCTGCACCTGGGACGCCAAAATCTGACAACCTTATGACCTGCACAATTAAACAAATTCCTTAGAACAAGATTCAAAAAAAGAAGACTTGGATGTAATATTCCAAAAGGGAGAGTTTGTGCTCACAGAAGAACCAGTTGCAGCTAGCAAAGTTTGGTACTTGAAGACTTGTCCAGTACCACTAACAAGAGTCTTTGCAGCAAGATCCGCTTTGACAATCTCTGTTCCCAAAATCAGCTCAATACCTGCAAAAACATGAGCAAGATACACATAAGATTAGAGAGAGAGAGAGACATTGTGTAATCAAAAGCACACTAAAAAAAGACCTACCTTTCTCTTTGTACCACATAGGGAACTGTCTCTCTCCTCCACTTCCAGCACATACATAGAAACCCGGAAGTGTAGCTTTATCTGTGTACCATGAAAACAATAATCTAACTTAGAACCAAACACACACTTAACTTAAAAACCCAATTGAAGTAAATCAACAAAGATGTAGGAACGAATATTAACTGTCGAGGTGAATATATCCTTTGCTAAGTGCAGGACGCTCATATGGAGGCACCTGTGTAACACAAAAACCCCCAATATTAAGAATCCTGAAGAAGCTAGCCTAAAAAAAAGTTCTAAGTCCTAGGAAACGTACTTGTTCCTTGGAAATGATGGCAAGTTCACCAGGCTTGACACCTTGCTTAAAGAACTCTCTGGCCGCGTATCCCTGTGAATCAAGAACACCCAAAACAACAACAAGAACAAAACTGAATTAAGTAAGACATAGTTCCTAGTTCCAGATTAGACTAGACTAGATCTAGAGACTAGAGATACAATCAGTGAAACTTCCTCGAGTGAAGAGGATTCCAAAAGCGAACTATACAGTAGTTAATGATTCGTAAGCGAAGAGATAAAAGCACAATTCCGATAAACTAAAGAACAGAGAGACTTACGGCAGCGACACCACCTCCGACGATCACATACTTGAAGCTCTTCTCTTCAGCCATTGTTGTTGATGCGATCGAATCGTCTCTTTTTGTTTTTTTTCTTTTTTTAATTTAATTTTCAGTTTTGTGTCTTATTTTAGCTTTCCTTTCTTGGATCGGAAGAACGTGATTGGGTCAGGTGGGGGTTTTTATAGACGGCTTTGTTCTGTCTAGAAGGAATCTTTACACGTGTCACTGTTTAAGCCGTTAGATTATCCCGCTTCGTGGAGAAACCGAAATCGAAATCAAAATCTGCGTCTAATAAATATTCTTTGACCAGACCCCGGTCTTACATACTACAGCGCGACAGATCTTGGTCCATGTGAAACGGACAATTTCATACTTTAAATTCCGGTACGATCCGGTTTGTTGATACCTTTCATATTTGAAGACTTTTTTTTTTTTTTTTTAATTATCTACACAAAGTATATTGATATAAACGGAATCATAATTCTACTTTCTCAGCAGCCCACTAGTCAAATTATCGAATAAAGTAAAATATCTTTGAAGAAGTTGTTTGGTTGATTTTTTTATTTGAACCAATTTCATAATATCTTTGGATACAATAAAGCTAAGCTAACACGGTTAAAACAAAAACAAAAACAAAAACAAAAACAAAAATCCCTCATAGGACAAACATTTAATGAATTAATACTAAATTTTACTGGTCCCATTGATGAGCTAAATTCTAAAATTATAGATAAGTAAAGATTAGGCTACAAAAGAGACTTGCAGAAGTTGGGACCTAATTATTAATGAAGTGAGCAACTAAATTATTAGTGATGAGGGGCTTATGTTAATGGGCCGGCTCGATCCTTCTATTCACGACTAATTTTTCTTATGAAGTTCTCACTTTGTTGGATCCTCCAATATACTACAAATTAAACCAACACTTTAATATGCAAAGTCAACTAAACCTGTTGTTAGAGAATTTTTTTATAAAAAAAAATGCATACATAACTTTCATTGCACATACATTATGATGCAGGCTTAGTGCTTTGCACAGTGTTACCTCAAGGGCTTTAAATATTTGACCATAACCAAATGTGTTTTGCCTAAAAATAAAAACTTATTAGCTCAAGTCAAGAAAAGGTCAACATTTCTACAATAGTTGTATTTAATTAAAAGGTGTAGTATGTTTGTTATGTTTGGCTTATTCGAAAAGTTTAAGATTAATCCGATATTTCGGTATGTTCTACCTACAAAACATGATGACAACCCTAACTAATATTAAAAAAAGCTAGCATACTGAATTATTTATTGTGGTCCATTCCTTTAATTGATGATCTTCCTGGATTTGCGAACATTTTAAGCTTTAAGAAAACTATAGTAATATTCTTTTAAAAATTAGCTTAGCTTTAAGAAACTACTGTACTAAACTTTTTCATTAGTTCATGTTGTTTTTAACTTTTGAATATTCAAGAGAGAAGAAACATTACTACCAGTATAAGTTTTTTCCCTCGAGCGAAGTGATATGTAGTAATTTATAATTCTAGACTTATAGTGATGAAAGACCAGCATTATTGCCAAATGTACATTAGGTCCATTATTATCGCCTTTTTCTTAAGCTTAATCATCTCTTCGAAAATTTCCTAATACTTATGTACAGCCTGTTGCATGAATTATACGAATCTGCAATTTTCACTGCAAGGTGACATGATGACATGGATCAAAATCTACGTATAAAACAGATTAAAATCTTTTTGCTGAAGTCTGAAGAGTTAAAAATTCAAAGACACACATGTCAACGAACAAAGACACGCAAAAACTTAGTAGTGATCAACATGTCAATATAGTCTCCATCGAATATATCAAAATATTTAATAAATCTCGTTGTTGTTACATGAGACCCACAAACATATGATATGGGTCCCCTTTTATTTTGTTCTTCAAACTGCCCAGAAAGAAATTGCAGAATCATTTGTGTTAAACCTCATGAGAGTTATACCGACAAAGAAAACCAAACAAAAGAAAAAGAGAGAAGAGACAGAAACAACAGCTTCTCTTGTCTCTTTGCTTCGTCAAATTCATTTTCAAAGAGTTGTTCAATAATCTCTCCAGGTACTGTCTTACTTTTGTTCATAATCATTAATCAACATCATAGAGTTCTTCATGAATTTTTGTTTTTATGTTGGTATGGGTTTATGCAATAGTACATGTCCTGTTTATTGAAAAATAATAAGGTAAGATGATATAAACACGAGGTTGTCTAAAGTTTAGATTTATGTTTCTTGTATTGAAAAAGATTGACTAAGACAATGAATCTTTTAATTTTGTCATAATCTCTGTGGAATTAAGACATAAAACCTATAAATATAAAATTAAGAACCATCTGCAGTTGCAGATATTGTGGGGACTAGATTGTTCAGATATGTGACTGTTTCACAGTTTTCGTATGTTATGTTCCTTAATCATTGATCAAATTTACTCTTCATACAAATGGGTGATTCTTTTTTCCAAATTGCTCTGTTCTGTTCTGTTTTGTTCTGTTCTGTTTTGCTCTGTTCTATTGTGTTGTGTTGTGTTCTCTTTTTGAGTTACAATTTCAACAGAGAAGATTTGATCCATTCTTTAACATGAAATATATCCTCCTTTAACTTGTGTGTGTTTTTTTGTTATATAATTTCAGGAGTGTTGGATCAAAAGATGTATCGACAGCTTTAGACTACTTGCATTTCCACGGTTACTAAGATGCTGTATGACTGAGCTTTAATGTTATGGGTTCATTTGCCGGAAAGTGTGAAATTGTCGAAGAAAAAGAAGACCGTCAGAACTCGATAGTTTATTCCGCGAAGTCAAACACCGCTATTCCACATTCTGGATCAAGTCTTGTGGACGACAAGGATCTGGAGCGACCGGTACTGAAATTAGGATATAGAGGTTCACTAGAAGATGATATAAACCAGCTTTTCGAGTCTATAAGTATTCGAACATCCGGAATGATTCCTTCTTACCAAGTTGGTGCAAGTAGTAGCACTAGAAACAACGGTTCTTTACAACGCAACGCTTTGAAAAGTCCCGCTAACCCCGGGGGACCTCGATCACCTAGCAAGAGAAATGCGGAACCAGCAACGTTGAAACAAGCTTTGAGAGATTTATGCGTCTCTAAGGCATCAGAAACTGCAGCTACAAAACGGATTCCTAAGCCTAGTAGTGGAGGCTCAGTTTATGGTTCGGTTTTGGTTGAACCGGGAAATGGAGCTAACGAAGAAGGGAAGGCGGTTCTTGTTGAGTTACTCGACGAGGGTCAAAACAGTTCAGCGGATAGTATATCGCAGCAGCTTCGTCTTCTTAAGATACACTCTTCGAGCCAAAACTCCCAGGCATCAAAGAGGTATTATGATGAGATGACGATACTAAAAAAAGAAAAGAACTGGTCTCTTGACGACCAAGAATTAGGTATCGCAAAGAGGAGCTTTGGTTCATCATCATCGCCTGGATCTGGTAACAATAAGACAGTGGTTGGACTGAAATCAGTTAGAAAAGTGAGGCTGTTGTATGCTACCACACCAAGTTCCACTATAGTTAACGGCAAGAGAGTGGCTAAGTTAACCAGAACCATTCCACGAGGAGGAGGAGGAGCTAAACCGGCACTAAGGAACAACAAAGGTTCCTTGAAGAAGAAGGCTACAAATGTGTATGATGAAGTAGATGGCTTCTATGATCCCATTGCAAAGGAACTTCTCTGCCATAGATGCCACTTCTCTTTGAAGAACACTTCAGCTAAAGAAGAGACCTGTAAAGATTCACTCGTAGAATCAGATCTTGAGATGAATACAAGAGTTAAAGAAGGTTGTTTAGATGAATTGGCTTCTGATTTCTCCAGCTCAAGCTATGAAAGCTCTCATGAGATCAGTGCTAGTGCAGAGACCAAACTTGATAAGATAAGAAGCTCTCTGGATTTGATGAATTCAGACACCTCTCAGGTTTCTTTAACATCTGCATTTGGTAATAAACATATCAAAGATGTTTCTGTATACAGAAACAATGAGATCACTGAGGAAGATTCTCTACCTTGCAAAAGGGGTGATCAGAAAGACTCTGTTTTTATGTCGGAACAGAGTGTTGAGATTGGTTCCTTCAGTGAGAAATCTGTTGTGATGAATCCAGATAGTCCTCCGAACAAACTCAGCTTAGACGGAGCAGCAACTGAAGATGTCAATGACAACTCGGAAGTCGAAAACAAAGTTGGGGAATGTATCGGATACAACAGTTCAAGCACGAGTATCAGCGAGGAAGAACAAGAACAGGGGAATAATATAATGACAAGGTCTAGCTTTGGAAACAGACCTCATATGTCTAAGGATGTGAGATGGGAAGCTATTCAGCATATAAGAGCACAACATGGGCTAGGTTCATTGGGTCTTAGGCATTTCAACCTTCTGAAGAAGCTCGGATGTGGAGATATAGGAACAGTTTATCTAGCTGAGCTCACAGGAACTAACTGCTTGTTTGCTATAAAAGTGATGGATAATGAATTCTTGGAGAGGAGGAACAAGATGTCTAGGGCTCAAACTGAGAAAGATATTCTCAAAATGCTCGATCACCCGTTTCTTCCAACGTTATACGCTCACTTCACGTCTGATAACTTATCGTGTTTGGTTATGGAATGTTGTCCGGGAGGTGATTTACATGTATTGAGGCAGAAGCAGCCCGGGAGGTGGTTTCCCGAGCCAGCAGCTAGGTACTTGTTTCTTACAACTTAGACTATTTAGTGGTTAACTTTGATGCTTTATGATTTGTCATGTGAATGCTAATATCTTTTTTCACAGGTTCTATGTCGCAGAGGTCCTTCTGGCGCTGGAGTATTTACATATGCTTGGGGTTATATACCGCGATTTGAAGCCTGAGAACATATTGGTACGTGATGATGGACATATAATGGTGACAGATTTTGATCTTTCCTTAAGGTGTACGGTGAGTCCAACGCTTCTAAACTCGTCATCTCCGCTTCACACGGATGCGATAAGACTCTCTTCGGGTAGCCGCACTGGATCTAACTGCATCGAGCCATCGTGTTTCCGCCCTAAACTCTCCCGAGGATCCGGGACCAAGAAAAAAGGCAAACAACACCGCATAATGATGAAAAAACTCAAGAAATCTGACCTAATCGCGCGGTTCAAATCATTGCCCCAACTCGTGGCGGAACCAACGGATGCGAGATCAAACTCTTTTGTCGGAACACACGAGTATCTCGCGCCTGAGATCATTAAAGGAGAAGGTCATGGTGCAGCGGTTGACTGGTGGACGTTTGGGATCTTTCTATACGAGTTGCTTTACGGGAAAACTCCGTTCAAAGGGGCAACGAATGAGGAGACTATAGCTAATGTGGTGCTTCAGAGCTTGAAGTTTCCTGATAACCCTAATGTGAGTTTCCAAGCAAAAGACCTTATAAAAGGGTTATTAGTCAAGGAACCTGAGAACCGGTTAGGGACGGAGAAAGGAGCGGCGGAGATAAAACGGCACGCTTTTTTCGAAGGGTTGAACTGGGCGTTGATACGGTGTGCGATCCCACCTGAGCTTCCGGATTTTTATGACTATGGAGTTCCGAATCATGAAGGGAAAAGCAATTACTTGGATTGCAAGGCGGTTGGTGAACATCTTGAGTTTGAGTTATTCTAGTCGGTAGAGCCAGATGAAGAAGCTTACGTGTTATATTTTTAAGCATAGAACTCTTTGCTTGTATCGTAAAGTTACAAAGTCACTTTTTTGGTTTATTATTATTTTGTTTGTGTAAACGAAGTATTGTTTATTTGGTTTTTTATATATAAATATTTTTACAAAATAGGAAACTAAACAAATATTGATATTATTTTAGAATGTTCATTCATTTAAATAATAGATCAGAAGGAAATTATTACCAAGAATTGTTTTTTCCTCTAAGCGTACTCAAACATATAGCAAGCAAGGCATGGAACTAATTAAAGGAAGAGAGTTTTGATTAAACAACGAACGAACGTTAAAGTCAAGTGTTGATATAATTAGTGACTAAAAAAGGTAACGTACGTTAAAGATTTGTTTATGTAACGTTTGGTAATTTGTTGCCTTGTAATAATTGATTTAGTATCAAAGCTGATTGTTAGTAATTTATTTAAATTTATGAATTATGTCGTTAAGTGTAAAAAAAAAAAAAAAAAAAAGAAGCTACATGCACTGGTCTCACCGAAAAAGAGGTACAATGTAAAATTACGTCACGTGGTACGGTTATGTAAATTGCTTCGCGAAGGTCTCGTGACTCTAATCACAATTATTTTTAGTACAATAAAATTATATGGACCGTTAAATATTGCAAAAAAAAACATAATAATTAAAAATTAAATAATCAGGAGAAAAAGTGAAGATGGACGATGGGGAATTGGGACTTGGGGTGTTGGACCCCTCACTCCCACACTGATCTTTTTAAGCAATCTTCCGCTTCGTTTTTTTCGCAATCACAAAAAAAAAAATTAGCGAAGCTGCCACTCATTTGATTTCCAGATTTTTCCTTTTTTCTTCTCTCTCTCCGTCTTCCGATTTTTTCGGGGACACTGTAGGAGTCACCGGCGGTGAAAGGATATGGTGGTGATACACGGAGTGTTTGTTACTCCACGCTTCCCACTTCCTTCTTCATCTGCTCGACCTCTCAACACCTGCTTCTTTAATGGCAATTCCAGCCTCTCTTTCTTCCTGAAGAAACATCCTCTCTCTCGTACGCCTCTCTTTCTCTCTCTCTCTCTCTCTTTTTGCTTTGCTCTGGGACGCCATTGTACGATTTCTGAGAATGATTAGCTAATTCGTTACTTGACTAGCTTCTATGAGCTAAACTAAAATGCTGTAGTACGATTAAAACAATAGTATTGTTGTGGATCAGCTGCTCTTAGTACTAGGGGTTAAGGTAGATGCTTGCTATGATGAGATTGAGTAGTAGAATCAAAGACGTTTTTGATTTGTGGAAAATGTTGTTTTATCAATCTGTTTTTTTTTGAGCAAACATGTTGATTAGTTTTCGATTATCAAGATACGTCTTGATTAGATCCATGTATGTAGGGAAGATCTTTGCTGGGAAACAATCTGCGGAGTTTGATTCTTCTTCCTCACAAGCTATCGCTGCCTCTGATAAAGTCTTAGTACCTGATAATCTTGATGATGATCCCAGCAGTTTTTCTGAAGAACCACAGGTGGATATTTTTTGTCATCTCTCTCTCCTCTTTAATCAGTGAGTTAAGAGGCATAATGTTTAGAGGTTGAACCTTATGTGCATTGCAAATTTGTAGATTTGTTAACATGAAACCCATTTTTTTTTTTCTTCTTTTTGTAGAGATTTGATCTAGAAATTCAAACAATGGAAGAGAACGAGGCAGTAAGAACAGAAGACCAATCGTTTGTTTTTGATCCGAGTACCGTCGTCAAGGAGAGGGGGATGAAACCAAGGATAGTTCCCCCACCTAGTGATGGGAAGAAAATATACGAGATAGACCCCATGTTACGAAGTTACAGCAGTCATCTTGATTACCGGTATTATTTATTTGTTGTCCTGCGACTTGTTTCGTTTTTACTAGGGATACCTGCTTGATGTAAGGCATCCAAATCTTATTTATTGAAGGAATTTTCTCACATTTGATGTAGAAGTTTGTAGTAAGGTTAGATGTTGTTGTTACTTTTGATTCCGCTTAAGTATCTTGCATTTATTTTGGCTACAGTTATCGACAGTATCGAAGATTGCGTGAGGAAATAGACAAGTATGAGGGTGGTCTCGAGGCATTCTCTCGTGGCTATGAAAAGTTAGGATTTTCACGCAGGTAACTATTTGCTACCACCAATAATTCTTTATGGGTGTTGCAACAAAGAAGAACGAGTAATTGGATACTAGATCTAGATGTATATTGAGTTAAGCAGACATTCGTTCTTATCGCAGGTTTCTAGATTTTGGAACTCGTGAAATGTTTTTTATATTGTGATCATTTTTTGCATCTTTAGAAATTTTGCAGTAAGAAAATCCTGATTGTAGCCAAACAAGTCTTGTTTCAGCTATATTTTTCTTAACGCTGCAGTGTCACTTTTATATCATTTCGTCAATAGCGTATTGTATGATTCCCTCATGGTAGTTTCATTGCAATTTCAGTGATGCCGGTATAACCTATAGAGAGTGGGCGCCTGGAGCTAAGGTATGTTTCTTTTAGTTTTCCACTAGAAAATTATAAGTGTGTTTTACTAATAGGAACATTGAAGACTGTAGCCAGAATCTTAGCATTGGCATTTTGTGCCCACGAAGTAAATAGTGATCATATAACAAGGGTCGGATATTGTTCGACAGTCACTATGTGGTAGAAATGCTATACCTGGTCATGTGAGGATTAACTTATAAATCTTCCTGGCCGATCTTGGACAATCTGAGAATTGGTTTAGGATTTATGAAAAAATCTGTCCCATGTAGGACTGATTGGTTTGCTCAATCAAACCTGACCGTATGCTGCATGTTAATTGCATCTTTATGGCAACTCGTTCTTCTTGATTGTATATGTGTTTTTCTGTTATGAGTGTGCATATTTTATAAGTAGTTTGGTTGCTTTTCTAAACTTCTGTCCTCGCCTGTTTCAGGCTGCATCACTTATCGGAGATTTTAACAACTGGAATCCTAACGCAGATATCATGACTCGGGTAAGGCCTATTGACCACGTTGCTTAAATTCCTTATGCTTCTCTATGCTTGGATAATTCATTTAAAGTTTGAAAATATGGAATTTAGACTAGTAATTCTCTTATCAAATCGTTTACAGAATGAATTTGGTGTTTGGGAGATCTTTTTGCCCAACAACACTGATGGTTCGCCTGCAATTCCTCATGGCTCACGTGTAAAGGTAACTAACAAGTCGCTTCATTCATCCATTCCTGCTTCCCACGATTGTTGCATGTTTTATCGTAAAGAGATGTTCCCACTGATGCAAGCAATCGTTTTTACATTATGCACAGAAAGATATGTTTTCTGCTGCGTATGTTTCAAATTTAGTTTCAGCATCAGATATAGAAAGTGGTTGTTCTGGTCATCTACTTAGAAATCCAAAAAAGATGTATATCAGTAGTATTGAGTGCATCTACATTTTCTTAATATAGATTCTGCGTGTCATTTGTATACGTGTGGATAAAATCGCAATGAGTTAATACATGTTTGGTTGGAAGTTTCTGAGAAAATTATGTAATGATGGTGAAGTAATTTCTGATGCACAATACTCCAGATTCGTATGGATACACCATCTGGCATTAAAGACTCAATACCTGCTTGGATAAAGTTCTCAGTGCAAGCTCCAGGTGAAATCCCATTCAATGGGATATACTATGATCCTCCAGAAGAGGTAATAAGGTCGTGCAATCTTTTGAATATTATATTGTGGAAAACGATTGTGCCTGTGCTAGTATGAGGTTTTTGAAAGTTCAGGTTTATAGATTAGCTGGTACTGTCAAAGCTAAAGTCATGGATTTCTTTTCTGGACTATCCCAAATGCATATGCTTATTTAACCTATAGATTCGATTATCTATTATCGTTGGTGGTCCTATTAACTAACATCAGCAGATACTTTTGGTTGTCCTTTCAACGGTTCTAAATTTCTTTTCAGGAGAAATATGTATTCAAACATCCTCAACCAAAGAGACCTAAGTCGCTGAGGATTTATGAAGCACATGTTGGCATGAGTAGCACGGTGTGTGTCTGCATCTTTGTCTTAAATTATTATGTTATGGTCCTTAACATCTGCTTTTGTTCAGTATGGTTGTTCGAGTTCGACTATAATGATATAGATCCCATTTCTGGAGATTTTTCTATATCACTTGAATGATGAGAGTATAATTTTCTGGAGATCTTTCTATATCACTTGAATGATGAGAGTATACTTGTTATGCAGGAACCAATGGTCAATACTTATGCTAACTTTAGAGATGATGTTCTTCCACGCATCAAAAGGCTTGGCTATAATGCTGTTCAAATCATGGCTATACAAGAACATTCATATTATGCCAGTTTTGGGTATTCTTTGACCTGAGTTCTATTAGAATCCTAGATATTATCATTTAATCTAGTGTTGCAAAACTATACGCCTTTCTGATATGATGCTATCTGTTTCTTCAGGCATCTAGTAGTATAGGTATCTCATTTCTTATTGTTTTTATTTTACTAAGGAACATGCCGTTTCCGTTATGAACGCAGGTACCATGTCACAAACTTTTTTGCCCCTAGCAGTCGTTGTGGGACACCAGAGGAACTAAAATCACTTATAGACAGAGCTCATGAGTTAGGCCTGGTCGTTCTGATGGATATTGTTCATAGGTAGTGAAATTTTTCATGATAGCATACAATCAGATCCACCTTTTGGTCTTTCACTAGTCATTTGATATTGCCATTCTCTAACTTGTGCAGCCATGCTTCAAAAAATACATTGGATGGACTGAACATGTTTGATGGAACTGATGCTCACTATTTCCACTCTGGACCTCGGGGTAACCATTGGATGTGGGACTCACGTCTTTTCAATTATGGGAGCTGGGAAGTATGTGACTTTGTGAACTTTAAAGCAAAATATTGCAAACAACCAACTTCCTTTAGCACTATTAGTTCTAACTCTCTCTTTTCTTACAGGTATTACGATATCTCCTTTCAAATGCACGGTGGTGGCTAGAAGAATACAAGTTTGATGGATATAGATTTGATGGTGTTACCTCAATGATGTATACCCATCATGGACTCTCGGTACTTGAAACTTTTCTACAATGGATGGCTTTGCTAAAATGCATTTTTTATTTGCTTTCCCCATGTTCCTTTCCGATTGTGTCAAGTTTTACGCATGTCTTACATCGGTCTGTTGACCTACTCTTTTGTGTTTCAAATAGGTTGGATTTACTGGGAATTACACTGAGTACTTTGGATTGGAAACTGATGTGGATGCTGTGACTTATTTGATGCTGGTAAATGATATGATTCATGGGCTCTACCCTGAAGCGATTACCGTTGGTGAAGATGTAAGTTTTCTGAATGTCTTCTTTATAACCACCGATCTTTTGACAAATTTTTTGCTCCATGTCTTTCCTAGTTCCTATATCACCTTCATGTTCCTTTCCAAGTATGTAGAGCAATAGGGATACATTTGGGTTTATCATATTAATGATAGTCCAATGCAGAAGATTAACCAAATCAATGTCAACTAACAATGAAAGGTTGTCTATATTTTCCGCGGTGCCTATTTCTGTGAGATTTGCTTACAAAATCGTTTCGTTTCAGGTTAGTGGTATGCCAACATTTTGTATTCCTGTCCAAGATGGTGGCGTTGGATTTGACTACCGTTTACACATGGCCATAGCTGATAAGTGGATAGAAATTCTCAAGTGAGTTTCTTTCTGCATTATCTTTTAAATTGCAACCTGCTTAAATGATTGGTGAAATGAGTCCATCTTACTCTCCACCATGTTATGTGGTGAAGGAAGAGAGATGAAGACTGGCAAATGGGCGACATCGTTTACACACTTACTAATAGAAGGTGGTCAGAGAAGTGTATTTCTTATGCTGAAAGTCATGACCAAGCTCTTGTTGGTGACAAAACAATTGCCTTCTGGTTAATGGACAAGGTAGAGGCCATTATACTTCTCTATATTCATTAAACTAAATTTTACAAGTTATGTGGGTAATGTTTGTACGTTTTCCAGGATATGTATGATTTCATGGCAGTAGACAGACCATCAACCCCTCTTATCGATAGAGGAATAGCTTTGCATAAAATGATTAGACTAATAACTATGGGATTAGGTGGTGAAGGGTACTTAAATTTTATGGGTAACGAATTTGGACATCCAGGTACTGTATCGTTTGAGTTATTTCGTTTAGCTTTGTACAAAATTGGCTTGAGAGTACATTTCTTCATCGTCTCCTGCGATTTTCAGAATGGATCGATTTTCCCAGAGGCGAGCAGCGTCTTTCTGATGGGAGCGTGATCCCTGGCAACAATTTCAGTTATGACAAATGCCGGCGCAGATTTGATCTAGTAAGTACTTACAATCTGGCTAAGTACAGCATAACTCAAGATTGATGCTTTTCTGTGTTCTGATTCAGAAAAGTTCATATATAGGGGGATGCAGATTATCTCAGGTACCGCGGACTGCAAGAATTTGATCAGGCAATGCAACATCTTGAAGAGAAATACGGTGTAAGTCTCCAAGTTACAATCTTTGTAGATCATGTCAATCACCCAGTGGCTTTTATTCTGATTTTTACATTTGAGCAGTTTATGACTTCCAAGCATCAATTCATATCACGAAAAGACGAAGGAGATAGAGTAATCATATTTGAAAGAGGTGATCTCGTCTTTGTCTTCAACTTCCACTGGACCAGCAGCTACTTTGATTACCGCATTGGTTGCTCCAAGCCTGGCAAATATAAGGTATACACATCCAACTTTTCTTTTGAAACAATTGGGGACTTGGCATTGGTTGAGGATAGAATCTGATATCCCTTACTACTTTTCAACATTCCAGATCGTATTGGACTCGGACGATCCTCTGTTTGGTGGATTTGGAAGGCTTGATAGCAAGGCAGAATATTTCACATATGTAAGAAAAATGAAACCATTCTAGTCAAAGTTTACATTCATTGTGACTGTCCCAATCTCTTGACCCAATCATGTCAATGCAGGATGGCTCATACGACGGACGACCCTGCTCGTTCATGGTCTATGCACCGTGTAGAACCGCCGTGGTTTATGCTTTAGCAAACCACGATTAGGACTTTCAGACTTTGGATCCAAAAACTGCAAATCATAACCAGAAAAGAGAGAAAATGTGTTTACTTCATTAGATTGTAATGATGTGAACAAGTCAACCTAGAATGTAAAGTCTGGTAACGAAATTATTTAAAACACTAATCCGCGAATGTAGCACTTGATCAAGCAAGCCAATTACATAATCAGGAATAAACCGGTCATTGATGTTCAAACGACTCAACGGCTTCTGTTCTGCGTGGCCAATGATAGGTATAAAGGATCTCTTTTTTTTTTCTTTCTCCAAATCAATTTTTTTTTGTTTTTATATCTGAAAACAAAAGGATTTTATGAATTCTTTAACAATTAAATGACATAATCCAAATCCGATTAATTTTTTTGGTAACTTTTATATCCAATTTTACTATGATTTTAAATTTTATTTAAAAGTTGTGAGGAAAAGAAATCAAAACTTTTTAAAATTCAATTTCAAATTTTAAATCCACATCAGCAATAGAAATTTATGGAATCTCTAACAATCAAAAGACAGGATCCAAAATTCAGTTAGTTTTCACACTGTTTTGTAAATTCAATATTCAAAATATCTATTAAAAAACTTTTATTTTTCAAAAAAAAATTGAAAATAAAAACAAATCAAAATTTTTAAAAGCATTGTTCACTTAACATTATCAAATCTTTAAAATCTAAAAAAAAATGGTAACTTTTATATTCCAATTTTGCTATGATTTTAAATTTTATTTAAAAGTTATGAGGAAAAGAAATCAAAACTTTTTAAAATAAAATTTCAAATATTAAATCCACATCACAATGTGAAAGCAATTAGAATTTATGGAATCTCTAACAATCAAAAGACATGATCCAAAATTCAATTAGTTTTCACACATTTTTGTAAATTCAATATTTAAAACATCTATTAAAAACTTTTATTTTTAAAAAAATTGAAAATATTTGAAAATAAAACCAAATAAAAATTTTAAAATACATTGCTCACTTAACATTATCAAATCTTTAAAATCTAAAAGAAATGGTAATTTTTATATCCAATTTTACTATGATTTTAAATTTTATTTAAAAGTTGTGAGGAAAAGAAATCAAAACTTTTTAAAATTCAATTTCAAATATTAAATCCACATCACAATGTGAAAGCACTAGGAATTTATGGAATCTCTAACAATCAAAAGACAGGATCCAAAATTCAGTTAGTTTTCACACAGTTTTGTAAATTCAATATTCAAAATATCTATTAAAAAATTTTTATTTTTCAAAAAAAAAATTGAAAATATTTGAAAATAAAAACAAATCAAAATTTTTATAAGCATTGTTCACTTAACATTATCAAATCTTTAAAATCTAAAAAAAAATGGTAACTTTTATATTCCAAATTTACTATGATTTTAAATTTTATTTAAAAGTTGTGAGAAAAAGAAATCAAAACTTTTTACAATACAATTTCAAATATTAAATCCACATCACAATGTGAAAGCAATTAGAATTTATGGAATCTCTAACAATCAAAAGACAGGATCCAAAATTCAGTTAGTTTTCACACTGTTTTGTAAATTTAATATTTAAAATATTTATTAAAAAAATTTTATATTTCAAAAAAGAAAATCTCAAAAAAAATGAAAATATTTGAAAATAAAAACAAATCAAAATTTAAAAAATCATTGTTCACTTAACATTATCAAATCTTTAAAATCTAAAAAAAAAGAAAAACAAATTAAGATGGAGATGGAAATTAACCTGAGCAATGATGATGATGATGATACGATTAGCGAGAAAAGGGAAATCAGACAACTATCTTCATGGGCTTGTCACCTTTCTGATGGGCTTGAATTTCTTTCTTCGGGCCCAAAAGGTTTGGAGCGTCTCCTATGATCGCAACACCATTCTCGGAGTCGGAGGAACACAACAGAACAGCCACCCATGACCGACCTCCACCGCAACAGAGAAAAAGCCGAAGCAGTTATTATCGCACACATCTAGTTAGAGCCATATATCTACAGAGATGATAAATAAACTGAGTTAGGATTCAAAACGAGGAAACCACATTGAAACAGCAAGAAAAAGAGACGAGAAAATAGCTTTTGAGAACAAAGTCGACACATGTTCCGTCGCTTCGAGAACATAGCTTTCACTTTCGCTTTCATATCGTCCGATCCAAAGAAAACAATCGTATTCTTTTTTTTTTTTTGGTTTAAAGAATCGAACAACACTCAACTTAACAAACGATCGATGATGGGTCTCGCTCTCACAGAGTCTCAGTTTATATAATAACCGTGTCTGACTCTGATCGGAATAAAAAAGGAAAACTTTGTGAATGGAAAAAAGGAAAAGGAAAACTTTGTAATGCCCTAAAAAGGAAAAACGTTACATATGATATGTGTATATAGATACCGGTTTAAATTGATTTGGTTTAGATGAAGAATAATCCCGGTTTAGACGATCACGCTACTTTTTCTTCTACTCCCTCCGTTTAAACCTCCAAACACCAAATAAACCTCAAAACATCCAATAATACATAACGGTTTAAATTGATTTAGTTTGGATCCGGTTTAGGCAATCACGCTCCTTTCCTTTTGCATCCCATTATTAAGAATCCAACGGTCATCGTAGATCGCATCAGATAAACGGCTAAAAAAGCAAATTCTCTGGAAGAAGAAGAAAGAAGAACTCAGAAGATGCAACCGACAGAGACGACGTCGCAGCCGGCGCCGGCGGAACAAGGCCGTCGGCTTAAGGATCAGTTATCAGAGAGTATGAGTTTCAGTAGTCAGATGAAGAAGGAAGACGATGAGATGTCGCTGAAAGCTTTGTCGGCGTTTAAGGCTAAAGAAGAGGAGATCGAGAAGAAGAAGATGGAAATCAGAGAAAGAGTTCAAGCTCAGCTTGGTCGTGTTGAAGACGAGTCCAAGCGTCTCGCTATGATTCGCGAGGTTTGATTTCTAATTATTACTTTTATTTCAATTCGATTTTTTTGTTTGTTTGGTGTGTGTGATTCAGTTGCTGCTTTAGGTTTCCATCGTAGTGTAGATTTAGATCAAGTTCTTAGGGGTTAGAGAGTGTTAAAAGGGGAGAACAATTTTGAACTCGTTTTCGGATTTAGTTGTTAAAATTAGAAAGCTGGATTTAGTCTGGTTTTTAGGGTTTTTGTTTCCAAATTTAGGTTCTAGATTTGTGTGTTGTAAAGATGATGTTAAACCTGATTGGGGAAAGAAGAAGCTAAGGCTGAAGCTCTAAGCTTGATTTGTGGATGATGTATGTTTGGTGAGTTTGATGCTTTTGATTGTTAAAATCAGGAACTTGAAGGTTTTGCTGATCCCATGAGGAAGGAAGTTACAATGGTGCGGAAGAAGATTGATTCTCTCGACAAAGAATTAAAGCCATTGGGGAATACTGTTCAGAAAAAGGTTTGGGTTTTTTGTCATTGAGAATTTCAATGCTTTTTTTTTTCTCTCTACTAAGAATCAGGTTTATACCCCCACAAATCAAACTGACTTGATACTGAACGATGTGTTCAGGATTCTTAGGATGCTAACCTGTTTTTCGTTTTTCCATAATGTGCAGGAAACAGAGTACAAGGATGCTCTTGAAGCATTCAATGAAAAGAACAAGGAGAAGGTGGAGCTGATCACCAAGTTACAGGAGGTTTGTTCATTTATTCTCACTTTTCTCTCTACTTTTGCTTGCTAAAATCAGGGGTGTTGTTTGAATGGAACGTTACAACTGGTCTGTTCATGCCATATGTAGATACATGGTGTGTGTTTGGTCCAATTAATTGGTTTTGCGTAATAGGTTATTAAAAGCTGTTTTGGGACATACGATTCCCATTACCTTCCTTTAGAACCCCTGCATTGCTTTAGTTTTTTTCCAAGATTCCCACTGAAATAGGTTAAAAAGGCTTACTGAGTTTTGGTATCCAGTCGCCAAGTTTTTCATTCTTTAATAGCTGAAATCCTGTTTCTAAAACGAGTTCCGCAATTTTGAAAGTGAGACCAGTAGAGACTCTATATTTAGGATTCCCCATGTTTGACTGATCTGCGTTGTATATTTGCAATTAGTTCCTCCACACTAGATGCAACACATGATCTTATACAGTTAGACCTCTCTTTGCGCAAGTCAGATATCCAAAAGACCAGTCACGCGTTTATTTGCATTTTTGTCTGTAATTGCTAAACCAAAAGAGTTGTTTATAGGTCACTTGTTTGTTTTTGTTACGGTTTTTGAGACTTGATGGGGTTTCTTCTATTTTGATGAATGTGCGCAGTTGGAGGGACAAAGCGAGAAACTGAGGTTCAAGAAGCTTGAGGAGCTAAGCAAGAACATTGATCTGACCAAACCGTAAGTGTTGGACGACCACAGTCACTGGGATTGGGCTGTTGAAAGTTTTTATAAAAATATCACTGGTAAAATCACTGTTTAGAGTATTTTCATTTTTCATTGTTCTTTTATGATTGTAGAAACATAATATATATAAAATAAAGAGTAAGAAGATATGGTTTTGAACTAGATGTTGCAAAGAAAATGTAACAAAGTTACCTTGGCACTGCATTTATCGACGTGATTGGCAGAAATTGTAATAATAATGTAAAGCAACTATGTTTGTCCAGAGCATTTTGTTGATACATGACTATATCATGAAGACATTAACCATTTCAAATCTCTCTAACTATATTTTTAAGACCACATTTAAAATTTCAGCTGTACATGAGAAAATCAAACTGATCATGAGTTGCATGTCTAGGATCTGAGTTAATACTTAATAGAGAACATAGACATGCTAGGATCAAGTTAAGAGAGTAATGTATTTGAAATAAATGCTTGTCAATATACGAGAGTAATGTATATAACATTATCTAATGTACCCCTACTAGTTCAATTTATAATGTACTAGGAATAACTAATATCTTGTAAGAATATGAACCTGCTATACTTTGGAATTTATCAAAGAAAATTAAAAATAGAGTTCAAAGGAAGATAGAATAATCAAACGTTTGGTTAGGTGGAAGTATCAACAACGATGTTTCCTTTGTATGAGCATCTTTTACTTCATTATATTGAATTTGGAAGTGCATGCATCTGCAATAATTAATCATACTTAGCATATCTACAATGTTCCAAGTTCTAAACCTATCCATGAGATATCTCATGTCTCTCTTTATATGTGTAATCATATCAAACGCATTTTCTGTTGCTCTCGACCGAATATTTATTTTTCTAATAATACATGTACTCCTCATATTCCTCTATTTATTTTATAAGATCTTATGTGATGTAAGAAAAAAAAAAAATCTTATGTGATGTTTTATTTTTGTTTAGAATGATCCTTTCGCAGAAATGGCCGAGACATCAATCATATATAGGCATGTCACCGTCTTTCACTCAGATCAAAACTCTTATGTAAATTTATTATGTGTGTCAGTGTGTGTTCTCTAAAATGTTCGGTGCCGCAATAGTCCGAATATGTTAAAAACATTGATAGGTTTCTATTTGTAAACAAAGATCGACTTTAATTTACATGAGAGACTAGACTTCAATATATTTTTCTTATAATTCAATGAGATGTGGCGATGTGCGTTGAATGAGTGTATGTACCAGTCGTGCATGAGCATGGAGGAAAGCTACAAATCAAGCGACACGATCCAAGTTTAAGATACATACGGAGACATATTGTCTCACAATAAGTCAAAAGTCACAAACTTTTTTAATTGGACCAATATTTTTTTGTTTCAATAATTCATAATGTATCTAATATATAGGTTGGTGTTTATATTTTAGCTATTATTGAATCCTCTAACATAAATTGTATTGGGACATGCTTATTTTGGCTCTGCCCATATCTCTTCAATATATCTCGTCGGTTCACATGAATAGCCGTATACCTACAAATACAACAACTGATAAATAATACTACACGTCTACGTATATACTAATATATCCAAACATCATATCTATATGGTTATATTACTGATATAGATTTCTTGTCTGTTTCCTTAATTTTTTTTCTTGTGTCTTCTTCCTCGGAAGCTTCTCAAAGAGAAATAAAATTCGCAAAATCTTGCAAGTTACAATTACAAAGAAAACAAAAAACAGGAAGAAGGTAGATATCAAATTAGTGAAACGTGCATGCAAATAATCAAGTGTTTTTAAATCATTAAGGGTAAGTAATAAACATGTGTTCAACAAATTTAAAATAAGAAACTACATGGACAGTTCTATACCAAATCACCCATATTTGCAGTGGCGGATCCAGAAATTTTTTTTAGATGGGTCCAAATAATTTTTATTTTTCTTAAAAGAATAAAAATGTAAAATATAGAGGGTTAAAATTAAGTTTTTTTAAAAAATGACTTAAAATAGAAATTTAGTTTAAAATATGGTAAAAATACAGAAATTTCTAGAAGTCAAATTACAAAATTTAGAGGAGTCATATTATAATTTATAACTGAAAATACATCAAAATAGAAATTTAGTAAGATCAGCTGACCCCATCCAATCCTTACTAGATCCGCTCATGCATATTTGCATAATTACATACAAAAAACCTTATGTAAAAATCAATCCAATCTTTTCTTATGAAATGCTACCTTTTATACAGAAAACAATATTAAGTGTACCTTGCTCATATCTTAAATTCAGTATCAAATATTTATCTTTCTAGTTACAAATATTAACGTTAAACAACAAGATGGATATTTCAGTATTTGTATAGGTTTTATATTTTTCGTCGCCTATATCACATATTTTTTAATCGTATGCTTACAAATCACAACATAGGTTTATTGAAAGGAAAAAAGAAAAAAAAAACACAGCGAATAATCATGGAGAAAAAAAAAGGAAAAGAACCATTTCACACATATACTCTCTCAAAAGTGCGAATTTTTACCTGTAAAAACTATTAGTGTTAGTTTAGACTTTCCAACCATATTTTGATAGTTTTATAGAATATTTGTAATTTATTGTCAATAATGTTTTCTAAATAGTATAAATTCAATTTTAAATTGAAAACATCTGAAAGTTTAATTTTATTTTGTTAAAATTGTCTCAATTCATAATTTTAAAACAATTAAATAATTAAAATGTATATTTATAAAATTATAATTGTTAATTAATATCAGTATAAATTAACAAAATATTATGGTCCTAACATTATTAACTAGGTGGTAGCTCATGCGTTGCTTGGGTTATTATATAATCACTATTCTATTTCGAATAAATAACATAAATTAATATGTCACTATTATTTTGTTTTTTGTGTCTATATTTTACTTATGTTTTGCTTATAGTTTACATATATTTTGATTATTTTTTTTGTTAATTTACATTATCATATTAAAAATATATGTAAGAATGTGAACTTGTCGTATTAGACCATGAACTTATGTATTTGTTAAACTGGCTTAGATTTGTTACCGTTTTAGCAATAAATTTAATATATTGCATTGATAATGGTATCATGAATTTTAAATGTTTGACTTTTTGGGTTCTTATTATGTTTTAAGATATAAGTAGACCAATATATGGATTTAAATTACAATGTTTTATAGTATATGAATTTTTAATTATTTTAAAATAAAATGTTAGAATAATATCACTTATATACATTTTTAATATGAATCTATAAAAGATGAATAATAATGTATCTAAGTTTGATTTTCTTTTATAGTTAAAAATAATCTTAAAGTAGTAGCTAAATCAGGTGTTAGTCGCAAATTTTTCAAGTGTGTTAGTTGCAAACAGTCGCACATTTGCAACTAATTTGCAACTATTTTACAGCATATTTGCAACTATTTTACATCACATTTGTAATAGACTAAAATGTAGATTTTTTTGTAGTGAAACCAAATCTCCTCCGATCCATATTGAAACAGAAGTGGACAGCTTGCTGGTCTATTGCACCAACAAGACATGTGGATACTTTGTTTAGGAAGTTTCATCCTTTAAATGAGGCTGAATCTCTCTCAATTGAGGAGGTCATTGATATTATGTCAAGGAAGAGCCTCAAACAAAGGAGATCGAGCTCAAACAACACTGTTTTGTAGAAATATATTTTAATAATAAATATTTTATAATAAATTCAACGAATACTTAATTTTATTATAAAAATGATAAATTATTGATAATATCATAAATAAATAAATTTATTTTAATTAGAAATAAATTTAGAAAAAAGAAATCATATATTAACTTATATGATTAAAGAAATCATATATTTAGTCATATATAAATAATTAAAGGTATATAATCATATATTAATAAATTATTTTAATTATTAGAAAATTATTTTAATCATTAATAAATTTATTAATGTATAAAATAATTATTGATTTATTTAATATATTATTAATGATAAAACCATTATTAAATTGATGAAGAAAAAATCATTAATCATTAATTACAAATAATAATTTTTTAATGATTAAAATAATTTTCTAATAATTAAAATAATTTATTAATATATGATTATATACCTTTGAAATAAAATAATTATTAATAAATTATTATTTATGATTAATGATTTTTCTTCTTAAATTTATAAGTAGTTAAAATAAGTTTATTAATTTGTTTAAGATATATTAATGGTTTTATTATTTTTATAATAAATTAAGTATTAATATAATTTATTATAAAATGTTTATGATTAAAATATGTTAACAGATATATAATCATTAAATTTAATTTTGTTATAATGTGATTGATGGATCAATTGGTTATGTCATGTGTTAAAATTGATAGTGATTATAGATTTAACCCGTAAGTATTGGCTTTTTCAGCTTTGTTCTGAATTGAATGGAATAAAACGATATCGTTCATGAACATGATACTACATCATTATACATTTGGAATCTGAATCAGCGTTCATAAATAAATTCTAAATTTTACTAAATTTTAAAAAAAAATATATATATATATATATATATGAATTTTGAATTTTATTAGAGCATATATTTAAATTGACAGAGATAAAAAAATTCTCATTTTTTAAAAATTACAAGTATTAAATAGTCATTTTCCCAGAAAAAAGAGACGAAAACGCGAAAGAAAAAGAATCCAATGAAAGAAACAGGCCACGTCACCAAACCGCGAATTATGGACGTCCATAACAAGCGGCTGAACAAAACGCCGACCCTTACTTGACACGTGTCGATATGTGGGTGAAACGCACGCACGTGTGTCTGGACGCACACGTAGCTTGTCCTTAGTTTTTTTATATGTGACGGTGCTCTCTCCCCTCTCACTAACCAAAGACTGAATTAAAACAAAAGAAAATAATAATAATAATAATAATAATGGACCCCAATTTGATTTTCTAATATTCATGAATCGATGTTATTGTCTCATGTCTTATACTAGATATAAGTAAGTACTAGTACTATTTAATCAATTACTTCACTTTATTATGACAAACTGTACTTATTTCTTATGGAGTATATATAACTAACTTCAAATTTAACTTTTTTAAAAAAAAAATTGGATAGTACAACCGTAATATATGAATCATTAGATTTTTTTTACCACGCGTCATAATATTTTAGTTAGTAGGTAAAACGTGAGTCATTACGCTGATTTGTTGTTATGTAGTAAGAGTTTTCAAAATTTGGTACAAAGTAAAATATATTGACATTTTGACATACGAGTTTTAGTTTTTATTAATTCGATCGTGTCAAGATTGACATGCTTTTATTGAGAAAAAAAACCATTCACAGTTGGTTAAATGTTAATGATGAAACACAAAAGTATGTAAAGAAAGAAGAAAAATTGAATATGATACAAAAGTTTTGGATTCCGATTTCCGAAATATATATAATTATATTACCAATCAAATACAAGGATATTACGTACCAACAAAACTATAATGTATATATTGTTGTTATGTAATATGAACGACCGAATGGTCATCCAATGCCATCTTTTTATCCATAACACCAAAAAAGCATATGTTCTACTGTGAGTACGAGTACACTTTGGATTGGATTTTAATTACCCGGCTGGTCAATACCTAACAAAAATACAACTAAATTATTCATGTGATGTAGACTTAATAATTGGGAACCCAAAATATATCATAAGAAAATAAATAACGTTGGGCAAAAGAATAACAATATAAAATTGGGTATGTCCGTAGTTTGTCTTGACATGCGAAAACAAGAAGAATATTGAGAAACTACTTACCAAACACCAACCACTAGAAGCGCCAACCTTACCTAAATACAAAGGTGATTACATTCATAACTAAATTAATTAGTTCTTGAGATAAACCTAAAACAAGTATTTATTATGTTCATTCTCTATATATATCCTTTGTAAAGTTGTCGGGGTTTTACTACCTGACTTGTCTTAGTTTCAAACCTTAATTAGTAGAGTCGTGTAATAACAATCCATATAGTTCCCTACCACTCCGATCATTTCGCATATAATTAATATTAACATATAAATATCTAGGCATTTTAGTCTACTTGTATATATATACACAACAGTCACAGGGATGTACATATTTATTTACATATAGAATATTTATAAACAATTTTGCGTTTGAGTTGCCTCATATTTACTTGGTTTAACTTTACAATTGGAGTAGCATATATCATAAAGTTTTATCCGAAGGAAAAATTATAGTACTCTCGAAGTGTCATTATAAATCATAGTGTTGAAGTTTTTTTTTTATATACTTATATTGTAAATTGTAATAATGTCAGTATATTGCATTTATACAAACACTGGTATAATTAATGAAAAGTTGCTTTCTAGTAAAGTGTCTCAATCATAGAACTGTCTTTTTCTTTGCCAGTTAAGCACAATAATTAGGATTTTTTTTGTTAAATGACATTATAAATGTTTCTGTCTATCCTATGAAATGTAATACTATAACATACCAATCTATACTTTTTGGGTATAATAAAATACATATAATTATTATAACATATATATATATAGTATAATGTTTCTCCCATACTGACTAATCATTTCAAGTTTGATTATCATATCTCCCCCAAAAAAAAACTTGTGACTGTGACCCAATCAAAAAGTTGATCATCACGCCACCAATAAAGATATATATAGGGCTGAGGTTCAACACATTTTTATGTTTTTTCGTACGTTAATCATAGAAAGTAATTGATGTTAACATTTCTTGAACACTCCCAATCCACTGTCATGGAAAATACTTTTCCTTCCATTTGATCGCTAGACAACAAGCATACGATTGGTTACATATCATGAATAGTAAATGAATATGGACTTGAAAATCTGTTCATTGTGTTTTGAGCAGAAGATCAGTACTTTCCATCACTATCCACAACATCTTTAGTTTCTAATGAATATACCCAAAGTATTTAGACCCAAATACTATCCGACATGTGAGAATCAAATGTTTTTATCATATAAGACGTCTAAAATGTTAAACGATAAATAATTTAAAAGGAAATCGTAACGAGAATACTTCTAACTCAAACCTCTGGACCCATGAAACACACGTCAAACTACTATACAATGAAGTGATAGATTTTTTTTCTAATATTTATGGCAAAATTCATATCTGCCTAGGATACTCTCAACTTGTATATAATTTTATGGAATGGAAATTCGCTTATCTCAGATTTTCTTGGGTAATTAAACGTGTTAATTACAACAGTTTTATGTTTATTCATGCGAATCTAAAAGACCATTATGAAAAGCTGGACCTTTTCACGCAAACCTAATGGCTCCATACAGTAAAATCTTAACTTTTAATCCTAAGAAAAGAATTTTAACTTTAGAATATACATTTACGAATACAAGAAAAAGTATTGAACTGCAGAAATTTTGAATGCCAATATTATTATTTTTTACTTCTTTTGCATTGCTATGAAAGTTACAGAACAGTATAAAGAGAACAAAAAATATAGTTCAGCAAAGATATCTGATTGGAATACAAATGTAGATAGAATTACACAACGATTTTGCTATTGCGTTATTCCATTCCAAGAGTCTGAATCATTCATACAAATTTTTTAATTATCTATATATTATTTTCTAAAAAAACAAACATCTTTTTGAAATACATCATACTATTTTAACTTTTGACCTACAGAAGTTTTCAATTTCAAAACAAAAAAAAAAAATTCATACAAATAAATTCGATTTTATTAGAGAGAAAAGAGAAACTCCATCCCCCACCACCACTAGCTAGAGAAGCAGAAAGTGATTGAAGGAAATAAAGGAAGGCACGCGTTGCTCTGACCTTAATATATATCTGGGAACTATATGAGGAAATAACTGTAATCAACTTTATTAAAATTACCATTCTCAGAAACACAATCATATAATTACTTCTTTTCAAAAGACAGAAGTTTACGAAAAGCTTTTTTTTTTTAATATTTTTGCTTTCATTTTAAATTAAAGTTGATGTGTCTGTGAGAGAGTAACCAATCAAAAATGACAATATGAAAGCTAGTATAAAATGCTCTTACCGTGTCCCTTTTTTTCTGGCCAATCTCTACACACGACACGAGGAGCACTGTAAAAAATCACAGTTTTAAAAGTTATTTTTGCTGTTGTTACGTACTTTTTCCGATTGTAAAAATTTGAATTCCCTTTTCAAAAAATCGTTTCGTGTATATGAGGCTAAAACATACTACTAACTATTTATCCCTTATTCTGTATGTTGAAGTTCATATGTATGTAAGTGTAACGTTACACTAATAGTTACATGAATGTAATGTTAGAAAGCATTACATGAATGAAGATTTTGAACTTTTCTACTTCTGTAATATATATATGGACATCAAGTAACTCACCCAAAATTTGAATAAGAGACCATTGTTGAGTTTAAACTTTTTATAAATGACTTAGAGAGTAAAGAAGCTTGTGGGCATAGAAATAATGTTCCTTAATTATTTGAGTGATGATTTAGCAAAACAAATGTTCATCTTAAATTATGTTTAAAAATGTAGATATCTTATTTTTTTTCTTATTAAATTTATAAAAATAAATATAATTTCTTTGTAAGTGTGCATATTACTATATAATTAAGTTTATTGTAGTATTAGATATTATGAAATTGCTATTAGCACATGTGCATTAAGTAAAGAACATCAATTAACATGAAACATATTTATAAGAAAGAGCAATATTTTACAGTCAAGGGGACCAATTCGTTTAAAGAAATATTATTATTTTTGTTTCCCTTTGAAAATCACATTGAGGTTCCCCTACGAATTTTAAAATTATTTTTTATTTTGTTGGTGTGCTCTTAAATCACCCATTCTTATACATTGAGGTTTTGCCTACTGAATTTAAAATTATTTTCTATTTTGTTGTTGTGCTCTTTATTTAATTACACATTACAAAACAAAAAAAAATAGACTAACCAAAAAAAAAAAAAAACTACTATACAATTATTTTTGTTTCTTCCTCTCCTACCTACAACTATTTACTTAGCCCCTTGCCTCGATCTTTTAAAACCATCCATATTTTTGAATCACCACCATCAACATCTCTCTCTCTCTCTTCTTCTTCTCTCTATCTGAGTCCAGAAACTTTCACTTTAATTACACAATTGAAAAGTTTTGAATAAACTCACGAGAAAGTTCTGTGTGTGTTTTTTGCTGTTCTTGCTCTGTTTCTTGTTGTTGGAAATTTTGATACAATGGCGTCTCAGAGACATTTAAAAGATCTTCTTGAAGAAGATCAAGAACCTTTTCAGCTTCAAAGCTACATCTCAGACCGACGTTGCCAAATCAATCGTCCTGTAACGCATTTACAGGTCAAGAAACGCAGACCTATCTCTCAAAACGCTGGTGGTGGACTTCCCTCGCGTTTCTGCCGCAACGCTTGTTTCTTCTCTTTACGTGAATCTCCCGACCCGAAGAAGTCACCACTCTTTGAACTCAAGTCGCCGAACCGTAGCCAAAACGCGATCTTCGTCAACATACCTGCGAGAACCGCGTCGATACTACTAGAAGCTGCGGTTAGGATACAGAAACAGAGCTCGGAAGGGTCTAAAACAAGAACGCGAAACGCAGGAAACGCGTTCGGGATATTTGGTTCTGTTTTAAAGAAGCTAACGCACAGAAAGAAACGCGAAATCAATAACGGTAAAGACGGTGGACGCGTTTCTTCTTCGGTGAAAGATATGTTGAGATGGGAATCTCCGGTTGTTAGTAAAATAGTCACAAGAAAATCCAAACGCAAAGAAGAAGAAGAAAACGTTTCGTCACAAACGCATAAAACCGCGTCTGAAACGCAGTTCTCGCGGAGGTCAAGTAGTAGTGGCGTTTGGTCAGAGAGTGTTACAAACGGAGAGAGATCTTGGGACGTTGATTTCGAAACGTCGGTTAGCTCAAGCAGCAGATCCAACGGTTCAGATGAGTTTGCGATGATGATGAACGGTCAAGATTTTACGGAAGACAAACGTTATTGTGAAAGCCCGTTTCATTTTGTTCTCCAAACAATGCCTTCAAACGGCGGTTTCAGAACGCCAAATTTCACATCACCTGCGGCTTCTCCACGCCACGATTGTCTTGAGGTTTGTCTCTTTCTTCACTTAATTATTTAATAATGATTACAAATTTTTTTTTTGGTAGAGTTTATTTAATAATGATTACATTATTATTATTCGTTAGTTAGAAATCGGAAAAAAGAAAGTCTGCAGACATAATTGATGAACATAATAATTACAACTCCATGGGTTTAGTAAGATTTGAAAATACAAAATAAGTTTCCAAAAATGGTAATTAATGACTTTTTTTAGTTTGTTTGAATTAGCTGCAAAGTAAAGAAAGTTCAAAAGTAAATGACAAAAACACCCCGCGAACTCATGGTTTGGTAGTTTTCGAAGATGCAAAAACAGTTGAAGACAAATGTAAATTTCGTCTTTTCGAAAATTAACTCAGCCTTTTGTGTTGTTGAAAACAAAGTTGATCTCTTGTCTCTGACATGCAAATCTCTCTTTCTTGTTTTTGTTTTTGTGTTTTTTTTTTTTTGGTTTTTGTCTAAATTATTAAGCAATAGAGTCCAAAGTCTTTGTCTTGTGTATTTCCCATCAATCAAAAAACAATCAGTAGAATTAAGCATATAATCTGAAAGTTATCTTCAAAGTAATTAATTTTGTATGAAACAGATGAAAAAAGAGAGTTATGAAGTAGAGAAGCTAAAGAAACTAGAAATGGAGGAAGAAGAAGAAGAAGAAGATAAAGAACAGTGCAGCCCTGTATCAGTTTTGGACCCTCCATTTCAGGACGATGACGAAGACATTCACATGGATGACAATAACATCCCTTCCAGCTTCAGATCTGTACAAAGTACGTTTTCGAACCACTCTTTTGTCTCAAATTTTAGAGCTTCTCATTTAATTCCCACCTTACCAAACTATTGGTTGATTTCGAGAAAAAAAAAAAAAAAAAAAAAAGAGAACAGTAACGTGTTCGTGCACCAATAGTGTTTGTTATTATTGAATTGTCTCAGAGACGTTTACATCACACATATACATAATGTATAGTCTTTTGCACTTTTGCTAAAGTGTCTGACTGACATTTTTGGGTTTTAAAATCTTGCGACTAGTTCTATTAGATTTGGGAAACTTCACATTTTTTGTGTGTATAGTTCCTTTTTTGTTATATTGGTATATTTCCTATTCTCATATTTTAATTTGTAGGTTAAGTTAGGGTTTTTACGCCTAATTTTAGACTAATGTATATTTTTGGATCTGGATTTACAGAAGCAAAGCATATGCTACTACAGAAGCTTTGTAGATTCGAGCAACTGGCGGGTTTGGATCCAATGGAACTCGAGAAAAGAATGTCAGAGCAAGAGACCGAGGAGGAGGAAGAAGAAGAAGAAGATATGAAAAGTCTTTATTACAATTGTGAGATTATAACTCAGAGAGTTCTAAAAACGTACTTTGAAGACATGAGTGAAGTTCCCGAAGGCATAGAAGCATTGATCTCGGACCTCGCAGCACAGGAAGTACAAAACGACATTGTTTTGCTTGACGATGAAGCTGTAGCCAAACGGGTATGCGAGAGATTGAGATCATGGAGAGATGTGGAGTCAAACACAATTGATATGATGGTCGAACATGATTTCAGAACAGAGAGTTTAGGATTATGGAGATCAAAGAACGACGCAGAAGTCGCAGAGACGGTTTTGGATATCGAATTTGAGATTTTCGAGGATTTGGTTGAAGAATTATCACAAGACATTGGCGGCGGAGATCGATGATTCGGTATTAGATTCTGTCGCAAGTAATGACAAACTAACCTGCGTTGTTTAGATGGATCATGGATGGTGTGGGGTGTATGTAAAAGTTTTGCTTGATGAGAGAGTATTCAGATTTTTGTGTAATTTCTTATGCGTAACTGAGAAATTCATAGGATCAGTGAAGTTCTCTAAACTCTCTGAGTCGGGTTCTCTGATTCAGTGTAGTTGTAGTTGACAATTAATTTATTCCACATTAATTTATTTACAGTACTTGTTAAGTTTTTTAACGTAAGTGGGTGCAAAGCATATCCGTTATGGGCCAAACAATGCACTGGCCTGTTTGACCTATAAGGCCCATAGCTTACGTTCTACGGTATTTTCCTCCTCTATACCCAAGAAGCTCAAAGAGATAGATGTGGTGTATAACTAGGATTTGGCTCAATCATATACCCAGAAAGAAAAAAAAAAAAAAAAGACAATTTATTGAGTGAGCCAATATAACCAATGATATTACTATTATTACATCCATGACAGGAATTTCAGATTGATGTCGAAAGTAATACGTGTGGTCCAATGGTGTCAGATTATAAACTCCAACTAATTGTCAAGCATGGAGAGATCTTTCACTAGATGAACAAAATTTTATTACTATTATTTACAAAGAGCTAATAAAACTTTGATAGAAATTTACAATATGAGAACATGAATTGATTTATAGTATCTTTTACATGTTTCTTTATGATTCATGATTCTCACTAATTCGGTGATATATATTTTGACTGGATCCAGGCATTAGAGAGAAGACGTCTTTATTACTCTTTTGAAAAAAAAAATATATATAATTAATTAGTCAAAAGGTGTCTTTAATCAACTATAGTTCTCATGTTTAAAATACTACATAATCTTTATGAAAAAGACATCTCCACTATTATTTTCCTCTTTCGTCGTTGACACCTCGGTTAACGTTTCCCCTTTTCCTGAATAAAAAGTTCATAAGAATCGAGTTCACTCCTAGTTTCCACTTCAAAGACAAAAAAAAAAAGCATAATTCTTTTCTAAAATTATTGTCTTGCAATGATTTTTTTTTTGTAATTTATAGATAAATAATTTTGCATTAAATTGCCAACTTATTACGAATGAAAAAAAAAAAAAAAAAAAGAGAGTCACGATAAATATTGGCTAGCTACTTATTTAGACTTGAGAGCACACACACACAAAAAAAAAAACGGTCATGTAGTATAGGTTTATGGTTGTAGTGCTCAAGCGTTGCTATGTGGTTGTAATTATAAGTTAACTAACAAATAATTGGATAATTATATACTCCCTCTGTTTCACAAAGAGTGTCATTTTGACACAATGCACACAAATTAAGAAAATTATTTAAATTTCTATTTTACCTTGCAAAAATTAAAATTTTTGCTTAATTAATTAAATAAAAAAAAGGGACGATAATTTTATCTTTAAAAGCACATTGAAAACAAAAAAAACACTCTTTTAGTATAGAATATGTTGAAAATCTGAAATAATTGGATAATATTTAGTGATGAAGATATTTGGTTTATTAATAATTTAATATAAAGAGTTACCCGTGAATATGGGTCACGGTCTATCATTCTCTAACGGTCCCCCGCCACAACAGCAAAAATCAAAATATATTTCATCTCTAATAGTTAATCGACCAACCTTTGAATTGATTCCATAAGCTAGCTTATTCCCACGATATATATATATATAATCAGTCGTAATTCTTTGTTTGTCAAATTACTATATGAGCTATGACGTGATAAGAACAATTGAATCATCATCGATCTTACTAAGTTAAATTCTTTCAGAAAAATTGATCTTACTATATATATATATATCAGTATCAGACAGAAACCTAGCTTCTTCCATTTTTTCACATCATCCAAACGACGGTTTGCCTATTATTCAAAGTTTTATATTCTTGCAATTTATTGTGGAAAGTCTCTTGCATTTAGTTTTAGTTTGTTTCTTGATAACTTTCTTGTAAAGCGAAGCTATAGGGAACCACTTCATCTCTTTGTGTTACTTCTTTTATTACAAGTCTTTGTCGTTTGTGTTATACCACTATGATATTTGGTGACAAGAAAATGGTAAAGTTCAGACATCAATCAAAATCGGGATATCATTAATCATCTATACATTTTGAATTCTCCATTTGATTTATCGAACAAATATTCATATACAAAATTATTTTTGAATAACTATGCTTTATAAGAATTAGATAGTGTATGTTCTATTAACAAATCTTGAGAAGATCTATAAAAGGAAAACAAAATTCAAAAAGGCAATGAAAAAGAAGGGTATGCTTTAATTTGCACAAATATTATTACATACTGTTAAACTAAAATTCAAAAAAATCAGATAGCTTTCTCCTTTTTTTTTTATTTCAACGTTTTACCTTTTGAAATCGGCACTACCCCTTTCAACCAGACTCACTTTTCTAGTCATATAGAACTTCTTTACCTAATTCTCAAGGTCGATGTTAATGGCAGACCCTATTTGATCTTATTGTTTATACATAATAATAATTAAAAAAAAAAAAAAATTGATGACAAAATTTCAAGTACTCAAGATTACAAGTTAAATCTAATGGATATAGATGGATCATGGATGGTAGGAATTTCACAATTACATTTTATAGGTAAACCATTTTCGAATACACTATTATAAGTGGGTTTTGGACTAGTGTGAGTTCCCGTTTACTTATACTGTATCTGTTTACTATTCTAATTAATTTATTCCCATAACCACAAATACAAAAAAAAAAATTCTCATACAATCCAGTTGTCAAAATCTTCGTTTCACATTATGCAATACTGGACGTCTCATTAGTCATTACCTATATTGTTAACAGCTATATATATCTTAATCTATTTGATAAAATGACAAATTTTACTCTGAAATCACACGTATGATTTAAGAAAACACGATATGTGAGTAAGAAGTACCACGGAAATTAAATGAAACGATTGGACCTTTTAATCAGGATATCTAAAGTACAATACAAATTCCTACAAAACAAAATTGTAAGTTAGTACTTTAGTGCTGCTAAACTCATTCCAGTGTTATTCATCTAAAAGTTTCACCAATTTAGAAAGTGCTTGAAATCAACTAAGAATTACATATTACGTAACTATAACATATAATATTATTTATACTGGTTGGAAAGACCTAAACATTTTGGAGATAATATACTCAATGTGAAAGTAAGTATATCACTCTTGCGATACCAAATTGTGTATATAATCTATACTTTCAGGGTTCCCAAATGCATGCATCCGTCGTTTCAAACCTTCCATCAACATGGGCCTTCGCACTATAAAACCTTTCTTTTTACCTTTCCTGCTTGATTTTATTTTCTTGAAAATCATTCTGATAAGAAAAGCCAAAACTAAATATTAAGGAAAAAAGCCAAAAAAAAATATCAAAATCCAGCTGGTTGGTGTGACCCCACATTCTTATCGACATCCATCAATGTACCCCTCTTATCAAACATCGATTATAAGCCTACAATTTGTATGTATCTTTCCAAAAATTGTAGTATTCCATTCGATCATACGCTTATACAACACATCATTCAGATTTAAGTTGTAAAGTGTTATAATTGAAATAGTAAGACTTTACAATGACATATAAATCATGAAAAAATGTCAAGTATCCGTGATGTTAAATGCCTCTGTAAAGTGTTATTTCGATTTTTAAAATAATTAACGCTTATACAAAATACTAGTTATAAATTAAAACGCTTTATAAATAGAATAACGACATATATATATAAGGTAATATTTGGGGAAGGGTTGTCATAATCACGCCATGATTTACGACGTGTGCATCGAAAGAAGTAAGAGATTAGGCCATTCGATTGCTGCAGGCTGCAACACCTGATATGCGTATTTTATCGTGTAATTGATTCCAACGCACACATATACTGAGGTTAGTTTGAAAATAACAGAAAGATATTTATAATTTTCCGAATTAATGATAAGTAAAACCTATCTGAATGTAACAAGAAAATTGGTTTTCTAGTTTACGCAACAGCTTTTCGTTGCAGCCATCTCTTCATGTAACTCAATTTTTTTTTTTTTTTTTTTTTGACGTTTATATAACTCAATATTAGCTATCCCTTAGTTTTTTTGAAATGATATTTCGATTCTTAAAAAAAAAAAAACAAATTCTTACCCCTTCGTATATTCTACTAG
Organism: Camelina laxa; assembly: GCA_024034495.1. Lineage (NCBI taxonomy): Eukaryota > Viridiplantae > Streptophyta > Magnoliopsida > Brassicales > Brassicaceae > Camelina > Camelina laxa. The sequence goes on from CM043881.1 coordinate 1,202,365, forward strand.
CAACCAATCTTAAATAAATATAGAAACTGTTAGGGAGCAGTAATGGTGGAAATTATAAAACACTGTGTCTGTACATATGAACACACGTATATAGATATGTGTACATTGCATGGATCGAACGTCTACCTACGTGAAAAGCAAGTCATCAGGTCTGACCACTCTGAGTTTCAGACACTCTCATTAATATTTTTCCTCTTTAATTATATATTTTCAATGTTTTTTAAAAAGATTTTAAGAATTACTTTTCTTTTAATTCTTTGGTTTTCTTTGTCGGGATTAAGACAAAAGACTGAGTGAGCAAGACTGAGATTCTTCTGTTCAGCATGTTTCCCTAATTAAGGACTCTCTTCTTCTCTTACAGTTACTATACACTGTCCATGATTTCATCACTCTCTACGTACTCTGCTTTTACTTCCATATTTTTTTTTGGTATTTCTGTAATATCAAGAATTGATTGCGCATCTCTCTTTCCACACCAGTTAACACCTCGTTATATATATCTTTAGGCAGTTGGAAAATAAAATGTGACTGTACATATATGTTGCTTTTGTTTGTCCTTTCAAAGAAATAATTACATCTTCACTTTAGGAGTATATCTTTTAAAATAAATCCGAAATGATCATTACGTGTTTGTCGGCATCTAGCTACCTCATGTCAAATATTAATTAAGTAACATTAGCGACTGATTGTTTGGAAATAAAACCTCTCTATATTCATGATATTTTGCACCGTGGTCCACAACTTTTGTGAGAAGAATGTCTTTCAGTTTTAAAATTTTAAAGTTTTAAACGATATGATTGCTGAGGAATATAATATATTGATTCATACACAACTATGGAAAGATAGATATTGTTAACAAATTAAAGAGATAGATTTTCAATGATAGAACAAAAATATATTATAAAAAAACAGATCATGGTTGAGGCAACTTTCCCTTTTTTCAATAAAAACCAAAGGTTGCTTTAAAGAAAATCATGACATTTTCATATAAAGAAAGAACCATAGAATATGATAAAATCCCGATGGCTAATGTTGTAATCTGAGAACAATTATATAACTACTCAGTACATATTAAGTGAACTTAATTAGTTGATGGTACGTAACTCATATATCGGATAGACATTAATCAATAGAAACTCTTGTTCAATATAAACTTTCAAGCTAAAATTGTACCCTCGTAGAAATTCTAACATTTTATTTGTAATAAAGTACGACTTTTAAAATCAATGTAGGAATACTATGGTGGTGGTGTACGAATGAATAAAGGCCCTACCGCATACTGTTATTATTGTAATCTAATTTGAAAAATTATGGCATGCATGTGTCCATAACATCGACCCATCTTAGTAGAGTTCAGATTTAGTCTCACTTTCGCGCAAAAGCATGCTACTTCCTCTCTAGAAGATGTGGAAATTATAGGCCACTTCTTGAGCTATCAATATATATATATATATATATATCAATATATGTCCACATATATATAGGTCATATTAACTATTTCATTATATATATATATATATATATATATAGGTCAATGCGGTGTAAATATACCAATGTTAAGTATATTTTTAGGGTTTGAAAGCATTCATATTAACTATTTCATTTTAGTTGTTATAATGCATTCTCATTGTTTCTACAGAGACAGAATGGATACATCATCGGCTTTCGAATTTGTGAAGGGGAAAAGTGAATCATTCAAACCCATGTGTGATTATGAGAAATAGAAGTTCGTTTAAGTCAGATTATACTCGCGTATCACACTCATATTATGAATCGGATGACGCAATGCAGTTTGTAGGTAACTGGATTTTCTTATAAGAAAGAAAAAAAAATTCCGAAGTTTCATCATAATCTATCCAACAGTAATTAGTTTTTTTTTGGTTAAAGAACAATAATTAGTTTCGTATTAGCCAAATGTGAATTATTATTTCAATCATTTAGGACATAACAAAAATATGTTTTCCACACCTAAAACTTAATTAAGAATGTTTGAAAATATATCTACATTACTGTGTCAGTGTCACAATTTTAACTTTAATTCGGTTTAAATGTAATATATATCATTGATTATGTTGTGTGATTTTGGAAAATAAAATTTGCGTACGTAGAAATATATATATCAAGATAGCAATCTTCTCTTTCAATTCGTTGTAGTTTGTTTGTATACTATTGTCATTGTCCAATTGTGAGAAACTTTTGCAGTATCAAAATAATTATAGATATGAATGATTTTCTAATTCTTTAAATTAGATTCCTTAAAATCAAGAAAAAAAGAAGAAGAAGAGAGACACGAAAAAGAAGAAGATAAGGTGTCAATTAATTTGGCGGTGTTGAAACAATAAATAGGTAGGTAGGTGACAAATGCAAACCCTAGCTACTTGTCTATTTGTCCCCAGGCCATCGATGAAGCAATTATTTTCTTTGAGATTCTATCGAAATAAAATTATGATGAAACTGAGAAAGAGTAGAGAAAATTATTTGATAAACAAAGCACAATCGAATAAAACGACGCCGTTGGGACGGGTCTTCTAACGGACTGTTGAAGTCTCCCACCTCAAGTCAACAAAAGGTGAAACTTTTTAGGGGTCCTCTATAATAGACGGTTACAGATGTGACACGTGTCATAAGCTCGTCATTTTTATATGATAAAATATTGTTCTTTTTTTCCTATTCTATTTTTTTTTCTCATAATCTTGTTTCTTTCTTCATTAGTCCACTAATTATTTTTAAAAAAACGTTCTCTGATCATTGGGTTACGACATGTGCAAAAAAGTTACTGTGGAATTTAATTGATAGGATAGTTAAAATATATATGTATCTTCATATTGTCATGACTCATGAGATTTGCAAATTAAATCGGATTTTCACTATTTTTTTTTTTATTCAATTTCAATCATATAACATTTTTTATTAATAGTTGATTGATAGATACTTTATTTTAATGACTACTATTAAGTATTAACCATTGAGAATTATGAAGCATTACTCAATCACATGTTATGTATGCATTCACAATCAAATTAATGTTTTATCATGAACGTAATAACGTCATTACTCCATCTCGCTAACTCCCCAACATCTATTCATGATTTTGGACGGGATCATTCAGAACATAACGGCCAAATCCGACCACCAATCGTTAGAAGAATTTATGCGCATTTGGCTATTATTTTGATTTTTGAAGTTGATGTTCGATTTTATATATATATGTGTACAAAGAACACTCATTTTGATCTTATTATGAGAAACTCTTTGATCTCGGTTTAAAATTGAGGGTTTGAGTTATAGTTACAAAAAGCTCTTAAATATGAATACGGATTTGAATTTTTTTTTTTATTTTATTGAATGAAGTTTCGAAAATGAAAATTATTTGATCAGAAGGGATTAAAACTTAGTGAACATTAGGATTGAAGCAATAAAAGTGTCAAAAGGACAATAAAGCCAAATGGTTAGGGATTAGACAGGTTGAAATGTTGGGGAGCATAAAAGCCAATAATTTGGTAATTTTCAGAGGACCCCCCTCTTATTGCGGCCACTTAATTCTATTAATTTTTTCTAATAAATTCACACACATGCCTCTGGAATTTTTATCTTTAAAAGTTATGTGTATGCAGAAGAAACTTTTTAAAGAAATACGAAGCTTTAAAAGCTGATCAATCGCAGATTTGAAAAGTAAAACAAAAGGTACATAAATTGGTTAACATGACAACGAAACCGTCATAAATCTAATGTTGTAAAAAAAATATTGATTTTTAAGGTATAACTTATAGTTCAAAATTTACATCTTATGTCTGCGTGCCATACTACAAATTTATCCCCTTGTATAAATCAGTTAATCACACTAATGATTATAGAGACATTTATTTCTATAAGAAGTAGGTTTATAAAAATGAATATCTACGTAATCAATCACACTGCTATAGTTTTAAATTTTATTTAAAAAAAAAATCCTAGAAAAAGGTTGTACAATTATGGAGTCACATGTGCAAACTGCAGTGCAATTATCCATATAATGAAAGTTCATAGTAAAAATTATACAGAGAACCAAAGACAAATATCTTCTGATAATTGGTTAAACCCTACAAATCTTATTAGATATTGAACGTAAACCTCAAAATTCAAATAGAAGGACCTCGATCTATTATTGTCTCTAAGTGAGACAAAACCTTACAATGATATACATATATATGAATAATACACACATGTACTCAAATAATTTGATAGAGATGATGAAAACTGAGCGAGACACACATACATACAAAATCTCATACAAAAAGATCTGTATATACATCTATCTCTCTCTCTCTCTCTCTCGCCCACACACATTCAAGAAGAATATAAAGGGTTATTAAGTCATGGGACCATATCGTCTCTGTAGCTTACATTCGACCCTTTTCGTGGACTACACGATCTGTCTCTCTCTCTCACTCTCTCTCTTTCTCTAAAAATAAAAGCTTCAATCTTTTCTCTCTTTTTTTTTTTGGAATTAAAAGGTTATAAACCTTTACCTTTTTTTTTTTTTTCTCTCCCTTCACTATCGATTGCTGAAGTATAAATCTGAAAGAATGGATCAAGATCAGCATCCTCAGTACGGTATACCGGAGCTCCGGCAGCTCATGAAAGGCGGAGGGAGAACGACGACGACATCACCGTCTACTTCTTCTCATTTTCCCTCTGATTTCTTCGGCTTCAACCTCGCTCCGTCGCTCCCGCAACAACCGCACCGTCTTCATCAGTTCACTACCGATCAAGAGATGGGTTTCTTGCCACGTGGCATACATGGACTGGGTGGTGGAGGTTCCTCGACGGCTGGAAACAACAGTAACTTAAACGCGAGTACTAGTGGTGGTGGTGGTGGAGTTGGGTTTAGTGGGTTTCTAGACGGTGGAGGTTTCGGCGGCGGAGTAGGAGGAGACGGCGGAGGAACTGGAAGGTGGCCAAGACAAGAAACCCTAACTCTGTTGGAGATTAGATCTCGTCTTGATCATAAATTCAAAGAAGCTAATCAAAAAGGACCTCTCTGGGATGAAGTTTCTAGGTTTGCTTCCCTTATCTTTTCTCGATTTTACCCTAATTTCTCTCTCTCTCTCTCTCTTCTCATTCTTCGTCTTTATTTTTTTTATTTTATTTTTGGTAACTTTTTCTTAAACATACTTTAATTATGCATACATATTTCTCAAACCAATTCATACTGATTCGTCTAATAAAATGACTTTTAGTTTTTGTTTTTTCAAGATCATGTCTCCTAGTTTAATAGTTGATCAATTAAAAGAAATTAATTTCCAATTGAGGAAATTAATAACATTTGCTACTTATAAACAATAAACAGTTTCAATCTTCTTTATGTTGAGTATATAATTTGTGTTGGTGTTTTGGGTTTTCTTTCAGATTTGAAAAGATTTGACCTTTCATACGCTTTCTTGTTAAATATTAAGACCTTTCAAGTGAAAATCCCGAAGAAAAATTTAATCTTTTTAAAAAATTATTCTTGCATTAATAACAAGAAAGAATGTGACCTCAACACACTTCCCTTGGGTTCCTCAATTTCAACTTACTTTTCAGCTGATCAATATATATATATATATATATATATATACGTATATACATTCCCACGTATATTACACAGACACACATATTGATGTGTAACTATAGAGTGGTCAGTTTCAAACAATTTATTTAGGAGTTGTTTTGTTTTGGTCAAGAGAATGACCAGACCTTGGCAGTTTCAGTTAAGACACTATCAGGTGCTTTAAAAACCCAAAAGGGTAAAACATAAACAAGAGTAAAACAAAAAGATTTATTATCTTCTTTGACTTTGATTTTAGATTTCTTCTTTTTGAGTTTTTTTTACTGATAACTTCTGATTCATCTTTCTTAGCTTCTGAAGATATGTACCCTCTTCTTTTGTGTAACTGAGCATAGAAACATGTTCTTGTGGTAAACTATTAGTTCACTAGTCTTGGTCCGAAAGTTAACAAGTGTATGTTAAAAGAAGACAAACTTTATGTGTCACTATCTTAATCTAATATATGCATGAAAATGAATATATGAATATCTTATGAGTAGTCAATGATTCTTGCTAGTTTCAAGATTAGGGCACTGCTCCGAATTCAATTAAACATGAGCTAATTATTTTTCTCATTCGTATACTTTTTTAATATATAAATAGGATCATGTCCGAGGAACATGGATACCAAAGGAGTGGAAAGAAGTGCAGAGAGAAGTTTGAGAATCTTTACAAATACTATAGGAAGACTAAAGAAGGCAAAGCCGGAAGACAAGACGGAAAACATTACAGATTTTTCCGGCAGCTTGAAGCGCTCTACGGCGATTCCAATAACTTGGTTTCTTGTCCCAATCACAACACGCAGTTCATGAGCAGTGCTATTCATGGTTTCCACAGTCAAAACCCTATGAACGTTACAACAACAACGTCGAACATTCATAACGTTGATAGTGTTCATGGTTTTCATCAAAGCCTTAGTCTTTCTAACAACTACAACTCCTCCGAGCTGGAGCTGATGACTTCTTCATCGGAAGGGAATGATTCTAGTAGTAGAAGGAAAACGAGGAGTTGGAAAGGGAAGATCAAGGAGTTCATTGATGCGAACATGAAAAAGTTGATAGAGAGGCAAGATGTTTGGCTTGAAAAGTTGACAAAGGTTATTGAAGATAAAGAGGAACAACGAATGATGAAAGAAGAGGAATGGAGGAGGACTGAAGCTGCACGGATTGATAAAGAGCATTTGTTTTGGGCTAAAGAGAGGGCGAGAATGGAAGCTAGGGATGTAGCAGTGATTGAGGCGTTGCAATACTTGACAGGAAAGCCATTGGTAAAGCCGCTATGTTCGTCCCCGGAAGAGAGGATTAATGGTAATAATGAGATCCGAAACAATAGTGAGAATCAGAACGAGAATGGAAGCGATCAAACAATGACTAACAATGTTACTGTCAAAGGAAGTGGTAGCTGTTGGGATGAGCAAGAGATTATAAAGCTTATGGAGATAAGAACGAGCATGGACTCGGCATTTCAAGAGATATTGGGAGGGTGCTCGGATGAATTTCTATGGGAAGAGATTGCAGCGAAGTTAGTTCGGTTAGGGTTTGATCAGAGAAGTGCCTTATTATGCAAGGAAAAGTGGGAATGGATAAGCAATGGAATGAGGAAAGAAAAGAAGCTAATCAACAAGAAAAGAAAGGATAATGCGTCCAGCTGCGGTGTATACTATCCAAGAACTGAAGAAAATCCAATCTACAACAATCAAGAAAGTGGATATAATGATAATGATCAGCATCAGATGAACGAACAAGGCAATGTAGGTTCTTCAACATCAAACGCAAACGCAAACGTAACCACTGGAAATCCGAGCGGCGCAATGGCAGCTAGTACAAACTGCTTCCCGTTCTTCATGGGAGATGGAGATCAGAATTTGTGGGAAAGTTATGGTATGAGGCTCAGTAAAGGAGATAATCAGTAAGTAATGTGTCTCAATGAAGAAGAAGAAGGTAATCATTTGGTTAACTAATTCTTTTGAGTTAGCTATATATGATATAAACCTTGACTTAGCTATTATATGTCACATGATGCTTAGAATTATAAATGGAATATTTGTTGGGGCTTAACGAATTTATATCTCAGCACATGTATAAGATGAATTGTCTAAGAATTAAATCAAATTAGGCTTTAACCAACGGTTATATGCTATGTTTAATTTGCATGTGCTTATTTTGTAAGACTTTTTATATCGATCTTTCTCTAATATTGAATTTTGATCCCAATAACTATTTTGTTGACCCAGAAAAAAACGAGCAGACGTACATCCATATGCTAATTCAAAGATCGTACTCATAAAAATCAACTTTTATAAGAGAATTTATTTTTTGCATCCGAATTGAAGGTGTAGACACGCAAAACCAGACAAGACATGTCATAGGATAACAAAAAAACAAAAAAAGAATCAAATCATCATGCATGTCTTCTTAAGCCACTCAACATTTAAACATAATTCTTCTTTACCTTTAAATATGATTTTTGATGACAAAAAGAAATAATGATATTTATCATAGTTTTGATATGAACATGACATTTTCCCTCGACCCTTGAATGTAACCAAAATTTCCGGGGGGTTAAATTAATAATATTTTGATGATTTATAGGAAAGGAATTGACTACTCTGAGCCTAGATAGACTTCTATATTTTTCTTTGGCAGAAATGAATAGATTCGAGAGACAGTAACATATGAACCAAACGGTTCTTGTCCATTGGCACGCAACAGCTTTAGCAAGTTTCCTTTCGTTTTCTTTTTTTTAAAAGGGTTCTTCTGGAGGATTAGCTCACATAATAGGGTTTTATTAGTTTTCATTAGGAATTAGTAGTACCTTGAAAAATCTAATTTTCCTACTTTTTAGAAAAACCATTTTCATTTTTTTTGGGTCAAAGATTCATTTTTGAAATTATTAAATGGGTGATAAAATGGAGTTTTCAAAAGAATAAAATACAGCTACTTTTAAAAATATTCAATTTATGGCTTAAATCAAACTTATATTTGTTCTTCTATTCGGTTTCTGGACCAACTTTTCTGCCACGGAAGGTTCATATTCATAACATTTTCACTGGATCTAACACCTCTCCCCTGAATTATTTTATTTAATTGTTGTAAACCGTGAAACTTGTTTGAACTTAATTTGGTCTTGAAGACTCAACCTATCTAATTAATGTATGTACATAAATGGAGATACAAAGAAAACATACATAGAAAGGCTAGAGCTGTAAATTTGGGGTAATCCTAGAGAGAGAAAGAGATGGAGAGTTATGTAGATGGAGACAGAGAGTAAGAGTAGTGAAGTAAGCTCTGGTCGATTCAGTGTGTTAATGGTCAGAGAGAAAGTAACCATTTGCCTTTATCTCTCTCTCTCCATGATCTCTTCTTCTCCTTTTTGTCCCTATTCCCTATAGAGACAGTGAGACACGAGCACGAGTCAATACAATCCTTCGTACTTACACATTATTGATAACGTTGATTAATTCTGAATTGTCTCTATTCTCATTTAAGTGCTTGTTCGTTTTATGGGTTCCACACAAGACCAGTCCTACTTCTAGAGCTTGATGATTCTTCTTGTCAAACTTTTATTAACTGTATTTATAATTTGGATATAGTCCTTGAAACGTTTAAACACTTTCTCAATTTTCCTAATTTTTGATGTTTTAGAAGCTTTCACATATATTAATAAAACCTTCAGAATTATATAATAAATCCTTTTTGTAAAAAAATATTCTGCAATTACAAAAAAAGTAACCCATACAAAGAAGATTGTGGTGAATATAAGACGACTGATCAAGTTTATATTATACATCACTAAAGATTTCAAACTGTTTTCATGACCCTATTTTTATGTTCAGTCACTGCCATTGTCTCTCTATTCTGTCCACCCTACGACTAGACACATCATCACCTCATTATATGATTTTATTATTTTTTTATATTCAACCTTCAATCTTCTTTCTTTGGATTTTTGAGTACTTTTAGTGATTTCTAATTTTTCTGGATAGGATATGTGACTGAACCAGAACAAACAAAGTCATATACTTTTGTCAACGTAGTTATCAGATAGTTCACGTCTATAGTACTTGTAGCCACAAAACCCACTTAGTGACATCTACTGTAATCTTTCCTTTTTATTTTCGTTGCAAATTTAATAATTTGGCCAAAAAAAATTAACAGAACATAATACTGTAGAATTTTCTTTTATTAGATGTTTAAGATCCTTTTTTGAATAATTTACAACCAAATTTCCCCACGAGAAGGGATTTATCATAAATACTTAATTTACATATTGCAGGCTAATATCATATGCCCAATATACATATTTTAAAATATATATATATATATATATATCTAATAATTTACACCGTCACGTTATAATTAGAACAATAAAACCAAAATTTCCAAAAATTCCGTAGATGACCATTTAGTATTTGTAGTCTTTAACGTGAAGGCTCTCGGAAGCACCATCACCTAGCTGAGCATCACCCTTGTAGGCACCAAGGGTTGCTTCAGAGTTAGCCTTAGCTCGAGCCAAGAATGCCTTTTGAGCCTTGTCCACATTCTCTTCTTTACCTCCCCAAGCCTTGAGGGTACTCTGTTGAAGCGCGCGTCCATATGAAAACGTCAAGCTCCATGGTTTCTTACCTTTGAGCTGATTAATAGCGTTTAAATTCACAGTTGCTTCTTCCTCGCTCTGTCCTCCAGACAAGAACACAACAGCCGGAACCGCTGCAGGAACCGTCCGTTGTAAAGCACGAACCGTATGCGCAGCGATCACTTCAGGTTTAACCTTGGAGCCACTGTCAGAACCTGGAGTAACCATGTTTGGTTTCAGGAGAGTTCCTTCCAAGATCACGTGGTGATCACTAAGAGCCTTGTAACAAGCCGCAAGGACTCGTTCCGTAACATAAGCACATTTCTCAATATCATGAGATCCATCAACAAGAATCTCTGGTTCAACAATAGGGACAAGACCGTTCTCTTGGCAGATAACTGCGTATCTAGCTAAACCGTAAGCATTCTCATGGATAGCTAACTCAGAAGGCTCTTCCTTTCCGATTTTGAGAACAGCACGCCACTTGGCGAAACGTGCACCAGCTTCATAGTATTTCTTGCAACGGTCACCAAGCCCGTCGAGACCAATGGTTGTGGTTTCACCATTAGTACCAGCTAGCTCCACGGTTCCCTTGTCGACTTTGATACCTGGAAGCACTCCAGCTTCCTTCATCACATCAACAAATAGTTTCCCTATATAGCAAAAATCAACAACAACACCAACCAATGATAAATACAGAATCAAGAAAACGAATGTGAAAGTGTTTTGTTAGGTTTTTGAAATTTTAGAACCTGAAGCAGTCTTTTGGTAGAGTGTTTCTTCGAAGAGGATGATACCACTGATGTATTGGAGAGCTCCAGGAGTGGTGAACAAGAGCTCACGAAGAGCACGTCTGTTTGATTCAACGTTCTCAACGTTAATGCTTACGAAACGTTTTCCGATTGTTCCAGTGGATTCATCAGCAGCGAGAATACCTTTTCCTGGAGTACCGATGTAAGCGGCATTGGCGATGAGCTCATCTGTAAAGATCGACAAACACGACGAGATGTATTCAGCTTTAACATTGACGTATAGGACTAAAACAGTCCTTGAACTATGTTCGAATGAGACGTTAAAGAGATTTACCGGCGAATTTGGATTTGAAGCACGACATTGTGTGTGTAAAAAGAGGCGACGGCGAAGGAGAAGAGAGTTTCGAATGTGAACGGATTTTTTTATTAGTGTATGAAATTGAAGAGAATGGGCCTTTAAAAGGCCGAGTTGGAGACGGATACGGCGATAAATAAGGAGTCATACAAGCGGCCCATATAAATTCTCGCTTTTTTGCAACTACAACAACCAATAAAAATTGTCGCAAATTTTTCGAAAGATCCGTTCCTTTGTTTAAAACATTCAACCTTTCTATTTTTAGTGTTCTTCAAATATTGTCAATTTTGGACTAGAGAGAGAGAGAGACAATAAAGTCCGTGAAATTAAGAGTTTTATTTTTTAAAAAGGGTCGACATGATAAAATGGGATAAAGTCTGGTGGTTGTGCCCGTGAACTTAGCACTACATTACATGCTGCTGCTGACCAGAATATTTTTTTAGAAAGTAACAATATAGAATTAGATGTATTATATAATAACGACGATTTGGATAGTGGAAATCTCAAAACATGTGGACCTTTTTTTTAGTAAAAGTCCACCATCCACACTTGTTAGCGTCACCCGTGACGCCAATTGCTCATTTTCTCTTATTTTTTTTCAATAAATTTTAAAATAGGTATATACTATTACAAAAAGGTGTATTTGCTAAACCATATATTTTTGTAATAATACTTGTTAGGTGAAAAAAAAGTCATCAACAAGATAATGGTCAAATTGCAAAAAGAAGTTAATTTTATACTCTATATGTAAAAATTAATACATACCTCTTAAAAAGAAATAATACTATGAGAAAAGGAAAAATAGAAAAAAAAAACTAGAAAGCTATTATTATCTCCGACTCATTTCAACGGAACTAAAACTATCCGACCCGAGATTTTTATACGGGCCGGGTGATAACCCACCATCTTCTTCTAGTACTCGTTTCTCTCTACTCCAATTTCTAAACCCAACGTAAACCATCGCCACCATTAAAACCAACGCAATCACAGCTAGCAATGACATCCCAACCGTTAATCCAACACGACTCTTTTTCTTCCCTACACCTTCACGTATCTTAAAATAACCCAGTTTACTCGGATCCGCAACGCCCAACATTGTCCGGATCGGGTAATTAACCAAATAACAAAACCCGGACCCGTTATTATAAACCGCTCCAAAACACTTGCAATCCCCAACACACATCTCCTCACACTCCCCTAAAGACGACGTCGTTTTATGATCCATCAGCTCCTTAAACGGCACTTCAACGCCGCCACGTCTCACCACTTTAAACTCCGTCGTCTTGCCGCAAAAATCCACCGGCGCCAACGACGCGTGATTACATTCTCCGATCACGGTAGCGTTATCGATACACGAACAACCCGATCCAGGGGTACATAGACTGTACGGACCACACGGATTAGGGAGATCGCAAGTTTCACGGATTGCTTCGTAGTTCAAAGCCCAGTGAGATCCGTCCCAGAGATATCCCCGGAGATTCCCGTCGGATTCTAATCGGAGAATCAGTAAACCGTTAACCGGTCTTTGAAAGCTATTGAACGCTTCAACATCGATTGGTATTATATTTCCGGTTTGGTACATACCGAGATAACCGTTCGGGTTAATCCGAGCTAGAATTGGACCGGCTCCGTCTTTGATTTTGGCTTTGGCCTGAAGAGCACTGTGTTTCCAGTAAAACTGTTCTTTCGCGTATAAACCGATGAAATCGCTACCTAACCGCATCGAATACAAACCGTTGGGCGAAACCAAAGCCATGGCAGATGTGAAATTCTGATTCTCTACGAGGGTATTTCCGGGAAAGTCAAAACTCTCCCACTCGACGAACGACGGCGTTTTCACCACTTGGAGATTCGAGTCGTTACGGAGGATCAGACGGTCTCCGTTAGTATGAGTTGACCATTCTAACCTCGAAGAAGGATCGGAAATTACGAGGCTGCCATTGAAGAAGAGCTTCGTTTTATGCGACCAGCTCGCTGAACGGGTCGGGTCGAGAACCCAGAGTGGATCCGTTAAGTTCGGGTGGGTTACGGCGAGAGAGAGGCGTGACCCGTTTACACGTAAGAACCCGAATGAAAAGTTCCCGTTCGGGTCAGTGAGGAGAGGCTGGAACGAGTCGATGGTCGGGTCCGGTTTAGCTTCAAAGCCTTTTACAAGCTCCAAAACCGGTTCGACCGCGTTGACTCGTTGCCATGTATGAGAAGAAGAAACCAAGAAAACGAACGACAAGAGTAAAACACGAGTGAAAGAGTTTAAACACAAACCTTCCATTTTTGGAAACTTGAATCAAATATAAAAGAGAGAGACAGAGAGAAGAAAGAGAGATTGTGATGTTTTTTATTCGTTCATGCAGAGAGACTCCATTGCATCATATACTTGAGTGTGTGTATAATATATATAGAGATGTAAAATATGAATATAATGATTAAATATGTTTTGCCGGTACTAGAATATGTTATTTGGAAAAGAGAAAAAAAGGAAAGAAATAGTAAAACAATAATAAACGGCGTCGATGTCGTGGGGGCTGAAATTAAATATTTGGAGTCGCGATTTTAGAAAGATATGGTTTTCTGGTGGGATAAATTGTAATCATATCAAAGCATTACTCGCTACTCGCTAGCTAGGCGCAAATGGACCAGTTGTATATCATATGCGCTAAACCAGATTGTTTACACATATAATATTTGAGTAAAGACAAATTATTGCACGCACTAAGCATGTGTCAGTGTCAGTATGTGTGTGTATAGTTTAATAGTTGTATACATAATACACTATATCTGTAAAATCTATGTATGTGTAATGTTTTAATTTCGTATGTTCTTCAAATGTGTTTAATTTGTGTGTATTCCTTTTCTACCATGTTCCGATTACCGTAGGAAAGAAAAAGTATGGGAATGTTTTAACTATATCGTGTTCGTGTCAATATTATTTACAAACGAGAGAAATCATCCCTAAAACAAGTGCATATTTTTTTATTTAATCGATTTATTTTGTGAGGATATATTGATTTAAAATGAGGCACACTCAAATATATCTCCGAATGTTGTAGAAAACTCTCTAAACGAGAAAATCCAAAATATATAGTCACTACTCACTAGATAGTTCAAGAACAAACTATTTGTTTAGGCGTAAAAGATCTTTAAGATAAACTCAAACGAGGTTTGTTCTAATGAGCTCGCTCGTGTTAATAGGTTATATAAAATTAGAGTTACATGATTATGGAAAATGGGCAAAAGCTAATGTATATATGGATTGTAAGTATCTCTTTGAAATAACAAGGTTTTGAATATGACTGGTTTTGGGAGTGTGTACGTGGGGGATGCAAATGCTCAGGATCTCCGAAATTTTTTAATATGGATCGGTTTCCAAGTATGTATTAAGAGTTTAGAAATCAAGTAAGATCATCCATAAAGAAGAAAAAAAGGAATGTATGAAATCTCATAATTTAGAAGGAAAAAGGACTACGAACCGAGTTAAAGTGATTAGTGAGAAAAACACACAAAAAGAAGGATTTTGCATACTTTAAATAGTGTTTAAAATCTTTATATATATATATATATATATTATATATTTACTTTTATATAAAAATGATTTGAATTAAGGCATAAAGCTCCTAATGCGATCAAGCCATACACAAAACTTCCTCACAAATTAAAAGGGAAAATCTAGAAGGTTAGGTGTTATCGGTGTTAATGAAATGAAATTATTATTATTGTATAACAATGAAGTTAGGACAGAAGTCGCACCAAATCTAAAAGGTCAAAAGACTCAAGCTCGTCATCTGTTTATGTCAGGTCATTAAATCTCTAGTTGATTCAACATGCAATCTTATTTACACCGCTAAAAAACTCGAGTGACCGTGGTGGTGTATACATCCATGGTATATCATTCATATGAATTCATCACTTATTAATTTGTTTTGGTCGTTTTGGGTGATATATAAGTATAGTATTTCTTTTGGATTCGTATCCAATGAAAGTTCAAACTAACTTATTTCACAATGATGGGTGAGTTATTTTATCTAAGTCACATGGGTTGACTATGTATGTAAAAGGATCATTAAATGTGAGGAGTTGACATACTGGCTGGCGGGAGGATATGTATGAATGTATCGTAATCGTAACTAAACACATCGAAAGTCTCACCAATTTCGGATTTTGACTTACTAATAGTTCCTATTTCTTGAATTTAAAAAATACTTTTCTCTTTTTTTTTTTGTTGGGATCGATTTATTTATTTTATTTGGTGTTGACATCATTTAAGTTCAACCACACAACAACTCTTTTGTTCCCTTCGTATTCTCTCTAAAAAATCCAAATTTTTCTTACCAAACCTGATCGTTCTATCTAGATTAATGAATATTTCAATCTGTGTACGCTGTAAGCAAACGTTTGTACTCTTTTGTGTTCAGCACAGCTTTCGTTTCCATCTTTTTACCTTTTCCTTACAATAAATTATAGTATTCAACAATTCTGGTTCAAGGTTCTTGACTTCTGAATTGTGTAATTTGCAAGGTCAAATATAGTTTATTACTGATCTAAATCATATTATATGATTGTTCCCATTACTATGTATCATTTAAATTAATCCCCATCACTGTTTAAGTTTTTTTACGGGAGAATCTCTAAATAAATATGCAACTAGGAAATATTCACTGTTTAAAGCACGGATCAACATTTTAAAAAAGAATTATAATAGAATAATAAAATTATTTGTTATATATTTTTAAAAAATTATTTTGTTTGAAATAATATTTATTTTTAATTGTTCTATAAATCTATATATATATATTTTTTTTAATACTAATTGTTGACATTTTCATAAAGAGCTCAAGTTTTTCATACTAGCTTTGAGGAAAAATAATTAATAGGATCGATCGACTGACTAATCAACCCATACCAAACAAGTCACATGATTCTGATTCACATCTACATTAAGTTATTCATAAGTGTTCTAGTTTCTGATTTCGAATATTTCGTAGTATTATTATGTCGAAGTGGGTGGGCTGCACGAAAGGTGCCACTGTTTGTTTTTAAATTCATTATAACAACATGGCCTGCTAGATTCACCTGGCAACAATATGTAATTGATGGGCCGAAACTGCATAGGCCTAGTAAGATATAGAGAAAATAAAAAAGGAAATGTTGACAGTGGGATTTGAACCCACGCCCTTTCGGACCAGAACCTTAATCTGGCGCCTTAGACCAACTCGGCCATATCAACTTATTGACATAAACATTTAAAACATCTATATAAAACAAGATAGGGGGGGGGGGAAACCTAATTACAATCTATTTTTCTAAATGAATCATCGACAGAAAATTCACATTCAAAATACAATTTATTTTGTTTAAAGTCGAATTAATTTACAGTATCGTAGACCTAATTAATAATATATATGAAGCAAAACCCAATCAATGATCAGATTAGACAGATTTACAAAAATTTGCATGTGTGAATTATTAAAGCATGAATGAAATGATAAGGACTACCACCAAAAATCGAAAGAAAGTCTCGAGGGTCTCTTTTCTTGTCTCTGCTTCATCTCAATTGGTAGTTTGGCACTATAATGAATGGCACAGTACAATTCTCTTATCTAACGCTAAAAAGATACGCATAATTTTATTAGTTTCTCGAATGTGTCGGCTTACCGCAAAAATAGTAATATGATAATGACTCCCAACAAGTAATCAAATTAGGCTCGTGTCGTGATGATCCCTTCTCTTTCCAAATTCCTTGTCATACATAAATCGAATTAGTCAAAGATAGATCCAAATTCCTAAATGATGTGACACCCCCCATATCGATCGTTAACAGCGGCTTAATATTTTCTAAGGATTTAAGGTTTCCATTTTCTTAATAACATAGGTGATAGGTTTACAGTTTTATTACATAATATTATCTTGGGATAAGTATAAGAAAAGTTATTCATTCTAAAATAATATTTATCCTTTGTTATATTCCCTCTTCGAAATCATCAACGTCAAATGGAGATTCATGCATGCATGATTTACATTTGTATTTTCAAATTGAGTTGTATTTATTGTTACTTAGCTACTCTACGTCGATTCCCACAACTTAATTAGTTGATATAGATGGAACTGTTAAATGTGAATGTAACCTTGTCCGAGGAAGAAAAGGTTAACATTTACTGTATGATAAGTATATAATAGAGATAATAGGAAACAACGGACATGAATAATAGAGTAGTAATTTTGTGTAACGCCAAAAGAGAGTGCGTACGTTTTGCTTTTGTCATGACATTACACAACCAACGAGGAGGAATCTTTATTTCTCTCGTGGGTGGGGGATATCGCCACTGTGTTGTGTCAACCAAAAAAAACCACTACTACTGTATTTATGTTAATAGCAGAACTAAATTAAGAATTTAATGTTATGAATATAACATTGTATTGTTCGGAAGAGGTGAAAACTCATAAATTGGTTTAACTTATAACACTCGTTGTTTTAATTGTCTACTTGTTTCGACTAATTTTCGGGTAAATACAGTAGGAGAAGATTCATATAAAGGTTTTACTTATTATAATTCTAATATAAACCAAATGTTTTGTCTGGTACTCTCGCTGGTTGATTGAAGTTACGTATACTAGCTAACTCCTTGCAAAATGAAGGTTGAAAAATAAAATAAAAAAGAGGATCCACTCAACAACACATGACACACTATAAAACATGGGCATAAACGTAAATAAGTAAATGTAACCGACCATGTGAGAGATCTAGACAATATATAAAAACTTTTGACTTCTTCTTCATGTTTGTAGTCCTCATCAAAAAGTCTCTGAAACAAAAAAAGAAAATGGAAAAGAAACTTGGGATTATGTTCTTCCTTTTTGTTGTTCTTCTTATTCTTCAGTTCTCTGAGCTTCGTACGGCTCATCAAAGTTCTTTGCAAGGGGATAACGAAGGTATATATATACTACTCTAATTTATACCTTTTTTTTTTTTGGAACAAAACTACTCTAATATATACCATGTAATATATATATAGACCCATGCATCAGCATCAGCATCAGCATCATGCATGTATGTTTGAGCTTTGGCAAAACTTGATTGCCGGAAACAATGGGAACTCTTTTATTTTATAAAGTATAGAATCAAAATTTTCCCTTATGATATAATTCTCTTTGTGGATCATTTAGAGGTTTTTTTTTATAATAATTATCATTTAGAGTTTTAAGATATTGAATATTTCAAAGATTTCCATGTGATCCGTGATTGTTCCTTAAGTACGATAAAAAAAAAGGAAAAAAATCAAACCACCAATTAAATGTATGAAAACTATATATGTGATAAATGTAAAGCTTTTCATTGACCCATAACTCAAATCTTAGCATGAAATATTAGGTTCCGATCACTTGCACCGTAGGAACCTTGGGACCATATTTGGTTATAGTCTTATAGATCCTCAATGAGTGACAAAAAGGAGAGATCTTTAAATCTACTGTATGTTCTTGTTAAAAATCTGCTGAACTTATTTCTCTCTCACCAATTTTTACATTCTTTTTTCTTTCACATTTTTTTTTTACGTCAAAAAAAGAAGAAGAAGGAAACAAGAATGATAATTGGGTTTGGGCTAAGGCTACACAAGGAGATAAGGCTTCTGAGATGGCCCAAGAATTATCGCAGGTGAGTTAATTTTTTTAACCGACCTTATATTATATTCGTAAATTAAATTTTTTTATACTCTCCTGAATATCTTGGTTCAAAGCTGATGGGTGAAGAGAAGTGTGAGGAGAGGGATGAAGAGTGTACGAAGAGAAGGATGATCACTGAATCTCACTTGGACTACATCTACACTCAAAGCCACCACAAGCCTTAA
Organism: Camelina laxa; assembly: GCA_024034495.1. NCBI lineage: Eukaryota > Viridiplantae > Streptophyta > Magnoliopsida > Brassicales > Brassicaceae > Camelina > Camelina laxa. Next base: position 1,221,451 of record CM043881.1, read on the forward strand.
CCATCCCCCACCCCACCTCTTTATTTATTTTTATTTATCATTATTATTATGTGAAACTTAAAATAAAGTTTAGTCTGGAAACACGAGTAAATCAAAAATTATAAAATAATAATTTGTATTGTGGCAGCAAAATATGTATGCAGAAAATAAAAATAAAAGATGTATTTCCATTTTTTTTTCTTTACATATATATATATAAAGGGTTTGAGGCATATTGGAGAAGAGAGAACAAACAAAGCAGAGTTGGGGAGATATGCAGAAGAATAATCCAGTTCCAGGGGACGTAGTGTTCGAGATTCTGTTGAGGTTGCCTGCCAAATCTATAGGCAGGTTCGTTTGCGTATCAAAGTTATGGGCAAGAATCATCCGCGGTGAGGATTTCGTCAGATGGTTCTCGTTACGGTCTTCCCCAAAGAAGCAGCCTCGCTTCCTCTTTGCTGTCAGTGGTAGAACAAAGACTTGTCAAGAATACTTCCACTTTTTCTCCAAACAAACTCTGGTGGAAGAGAAGAAACCACTTCCACTTGCTGAGTTTCTATCAAGTACGGTGTGTCATTCAAAGGAACTGCGTTACCTGGAGCCTTGTTATGTCCATGGGTTGATAAGTTTTTTTATATGATCAAGAACAAGTTGTAATTAATCCCACCACAGGTCAATCCATAACCTTACCCACTCTCAACGCCACTGATGTCATCGTCAGATCCTTTTTAGGATATGATCCGGTTAATGCCCAATACAAAGTCTTGTGCTTGTTCACCAATGTTACTCGGTTTCGTGGACATCAAGTGATCACATTGGGAGGAGCTCAAAATTGGAGAACGATCCAATGCCCCACTCCTCACCTTCCCTTAGGACCTAACTCTGTCTGCATAGATGGCGTTTTATATTACACTGCTTCCGGTTCCTTTGCCAACATGGAACAACAACTCTTGGTAGGGTTTGATTTGAGGTCTGAAACTTTGGAAATTGCTTCCATACTTCCCGAGAGGGGCATGGGATTTAATAAGTTGCTTAACTACCATGGGAAAGTAGCTCTTGTCACTCGAGCGTATGGTGAACGCTACACTTTCATTCTGTGGGTTCTAGAGGACGCCAAGAGACAAGATTGGTCGAAACAACGCCTATCTTTTTCTCTAAATAGTATTGAGAGAAAAAGCATTCCTGTTTGAAAATGTTGGGCGTTTCTGAGATGGGAGAGTTTGTCTATGCATCCATCCTGTTTAAAGAGTTGTATGTTTACTTTGTTGATCACAAAAGCAACCGGGTTAGAAGTGTTGAGCTACTAGGAAACACCAAGCATATAATTGGAAATTTTGATACACTAAATACTATCTTACATCACGTAGAAACTCTTATGTTTATTTAGAGTTACAGAGAGAGAGAGAGAGAGAGTTTCATGTAATCAATCATGTTGCTGCTTGCCTGCTTCTAAGCTTTTTTGTTTTTCAACTAGTCTGTTCTAATAAGCTTAACTATATATATGAGTCTTTGTTTTCACTTTTGAATCTTTTAGTTAAAAAAGAAAAGAAGGAGACACAGAAAGAGAGAGAGGAAAGAGCTTTTGCATTTGTACCTGGGACATGAATGATTGTGGAGATTCAAACCAGACAGCTTTAGAGAGAAGAATCCTCAAAGAAACATCGTTCCACTTCAGACCTGCAAACATTTGATTACTCCACCAGATAAAAACCCAAAGATTCAGATTAAAACATGGTTAAGTGTAATCCATAATAAACAATGTGAAAAAACCTGGATTCTGAATAAGAAAGGCACAATCAAACTCATAATTATTATATGTAAAAGAGTGCATTCAAAGTGAATAATGAATTAATAGTTCACCCGATAATAAACGGGTTTCGATCTGGTCTAAACTATATATATGAAAAGCTCTTAAGGATCATCTATTGGCGTATTATCATCATCACCACTTGGCCAGTTGAATCCAGTCTCTGTGATTCCTGCAGCAAATTGTTCCCAGTAGACATCAGGCAAACCACCACCACTTGTTGTTTCTGCAACAGAACCAAACTCTGAGACATCATTGTAGTCCACTGTGTTTCCCCATACATCGGTGTTGCTGAAAGCTGGAATTGTAGTATCAAAACCTATACTCCATGTTGTCTCTTCTTGTTTGACAAGTCCGTCAGGAGATGGGAAGGACATCAAGTAATCTGGTTCTGTCATCTCTTCTTCTGATAGATTCATCAAGTTCTTGCCTTTGGGATCAGTTCCTCCTACGCTTGAAGCCATTCCTTGTTGGTCAGAGAGTAGAGTGTTCTCAGTCTCTTCCTCATACATTAGCAATCTCTCCCAATCATCAGCTTCACACTTCACCATCTCCCCTGCTGTTGGAGAATCTTGAGGCTGCAGCTGTTGGTGCTTGATGAACTTCCTTCTCGCCTTTTCCAATCCGAGTGCTCCTTTTTCTCTACCTTTGAGGTTCTTCATGCGTTCCAAGAAACCAGGGTTCTGAAACAACTTGGCCAAGAAAGAGAGCAACTGTTTCTGACGTTGCTCAGCAGCTTTCAGCCTCTGGTTCACAGAGTCAACGTGGCGAGCTGTGCCTCTGCTTTGCTGCTGAAGCTCAACCATTTCCTCCATCAACGCACGCCGCTCTTTCCTCAGTTTCTCTATCTCTTCTCCAACCTCAGTAGGTGACCCTTGGCTTTGGCTGCAGCTACTACTAGTGCAAGTTTGGTTGGATTGTGGTGATCGACGACGTTGAATGTTCTTGAGAAGATGCTTCTTACCTCTAAGGAAAGCCTCGTTAGCGAATTCCCATTTGTCAGTATCAATCTTTCGAAATCCCTGGAAACATTTCCAACCCCCAAGAACAACTCAAAAATAGCTCATGAACCAAAATAAGAGAACAAACCAGGACTTACATCAAGATCACACCAGCAAATTGCAACCGAAATAGCTTAAGGTCATTGTAAATCATAACTTAAGTTAAAAGATTCTACCTTTAATAAGAGTGAAGGTCATGTGAGTAAAACAGTAGCGATTAGCGAAGGTAACATTGTGAGGAAATAACAAAACATTAGTAGAACACGAAACCATAGCTTTATACAAAGAGTAGTATCTTGGTCTCAACAAGATTACAATTTAATATATAACTTCCAAGTCAAAATTTGATAGATACAAAAATGCAGTGTTACATGGTGTAGAGATTGCACAAATCCCAAGAATAGAAACAAAATTACATGTTATCAAAAACCAGTTTCAGAGAATCTAATACAAAAAAAAAAATGTGTGTTTGTGTTTTGAGTATTAAAAAAAAGATTACAGAAACATATACAAACCAAAAAAATTGAAAAATCAGCAGCAGCCATGTAAACTATCTACAAAAAGAAAAGCAGAGAAGAGATTAGAAGAAGATATAAAGGTAAGAGTCATTGATAAGTGATGATACCCACATAAGTGTTAAGCTGTCTGACGAAGCTGGAGAAATTGTTATGTTTGAAATTCCTAGGGAGAATGGTTCTGGCGAACTCGAGAGGATCCCAAACGACGAAGCTGGCACCGGTGAGTCCCCAAGAGATGACAGGGTCAAGAGTCGGGTCATCAACCAAATCAAAGGTTTTGGACAAAAAGGGAGGGACTTGATTCCCTTGCAAGATGTCTAGTGGCATAGGGAGTGGATGAGGAGACCCTATGATGTCAGTATCGACGTAGTGGAGAGACCCTGGTACTGAAATTGGAGTTGGTTTGGAAAAATCATCTCTTTTTGGGCTCATTTGTATTATAAAAGAAGCGAAATTTTTTACGGTTTACTGAGTGAGAGAGAGAGAGAGAGTGAGAAATTGAGTAAGGGTATATGATAATAATAATAATTAGGGATGAAAGAAAGGAAGAGAGGTTTGTAAGGGTTTATAAAGGTTTTTAGGGAGAAGAAGGGAAGTAACCGACAAACTGTAGATTGATAAATAAATATAAAAAAAAAAAATCTCAGGGGAAAAGAGAGGCGGTGGGATTATGGGTGGGTCAGTTTTCCGCCACCGTGGATTCATCTTCTTTCGTTGATTCGTCGGTTTTTTTTTTTTTTTTTTTTTTTGGGGGAAGAAGGATTTAAACAAACCGACATTGAAGGACTTCAGTTGTTTCTTTCTTTCCTTGCAGCTTCGCTTCTATCTCTCTCTGACTCTGATTTGGTGAAGTGAGAGAAAGTGGGACCCACGTGATCTTTGGATATTTTTATAGATATTTATTATAAAAAAAAAAAAAAAAAAGAGGAAAGGAGTGATATAGCGTGTTTGCCAGGTCAGCTTTCTACTTTGGTCCCTCACGACGATCACACAGATTCGTTTTCTCGCGTTTCCTTTTTTTATGACCTTTTTTCAAATACAGTATTTTTGTGTGTGTTTTTAGATTAGAGGGAGGGAGAGTCCTATCATTTTGATTTACGCCATCATATTGGTTGGTTACCAATCCATCAAACGATATAGTACTACTAGTGGTTTTTTTTTTTTTTGTATATAAAAAAATTCTTGTAATTATGAAACCTGGTTATGTCGTTCTCTTCTCTCATAAGTGGAGGTCAAAATTACTTAAAAGCGAAGGCAAACAACACAAATACACTTGGATATTTTCAGTTCCTTGTGCTTAACGATCTGAGATATTTTCGACTCTGTTACCACTGTTCGTTTTTTTTTTTTTTTAGTTCAAGAACCTTACGATTAAAGTACTTAACTTACAAATCGACTTTAGTTACTCTTTCTTTGGTTTCTGTTTCATTTATGTTGGTTATTTAGTTCAAGGCCAGACTAATCGCATGGGTCACAATGTATAAATATGTTCATTCCAACGTCTCATATATTGCAGCATTCCAGAGCTGCTCTTTTTTACTCTCGCTTAGTAACTAATTTAGCGGTATGAAATGTACAACAAACGTAACTAAATAATTATAACTTTTAAGTGCATATTACTACTACTACAAGAGACAACAACAATATATTGCATTGCTTACCCTTTGGGACTAGATAGATATTCCCCCCCCAACTCACTGTTTCCATTACTACATTTTTTTTTTTCCCTCCCTGTCACAATAGTTCATGTACATTTTAACAATCTGCAACATAAAAAAAAAAAAAAAAAAACGAGCAAAACAGCAGCAGACAAAGATCGCAAAATCTATAAGAACCGCGATTGTTTAGGATATGATCGATAGCTCATGAGGATTGTACCTTAAAAGCTATCTTAACTAGTGCATCCCTCCTGGGCCGCAAAAGAATGCTGAGAGTATATGTGCATATCTTTATCATAACAACTTTCAAATGGACTGGGTGGGTTTTTACAAATCCGAGCGGTTCGGCGGAGGAACCGCTGATTTGATCAATGGTCTTAGCAAGTCCATTATCGTTGCAAATGACGGACGCTTCCATGGCTCACTGGCAACCAAACATATGCATAAACATGAAGTCCATTCAAGGAAGAAAAAAAAAAAAGAAGGATTCAAAAAAGACAGAGAAAATCTTAACGTACTTGGTCCAACAGCCCTCGATTATGGCTGCTACCTGAGGATTCAGATTCCGCGGGATCTCAAGCCGTTTACACTTGAATCCAACCGCAGCTACAACCTATGGAGCATTTATTTTTATTTTTGTTATGATCATATATCATGTTATGGAATGCAAAATAGATGATTATCATCTAAATGTTTTAGAGTGAAAAAGTACCTGAGCCGGGTTTAAATTACCCCATGGTTGTTGCAATGTAGCAAGCTCCCACAGGATGACCCCGAAACTGTACACATCTGACTTTTCATTAGATGGCTCATCTCGCAGGACTTCTGGTGCCATCCACTCAGGCTGATACAACAAAGTCATTAAATTATTTAACTTCCACTGGACAAATAATTATCTCGGACCAAATAAGAGTCAAGTAGTTCAGCTTGTTTTAGCTTTAAACAAACTGAACTTACGGTTCCAGCTGCTGACTTTGATGAAAGAAACGTGCTCGCCTTTAATCGTGAGAGACCAAAATCACAAACCTGAAATTTCAAGACAAACGGAGGAGTTAGAAAATAATTTTTTGCTAGACAGAATGTTTTGAAGAGGACAGCTTAAGAGTGCTGCTATTATAAATTACAGCAGATTAATGCCTTTCTGCAGTGTCCCCTAGATGATTTAATATATAATATATAAGCAGATCTCACAAGAGGAATGGTATATACTTAAAATCAAAATCAAGGCACTGGACACAACAATTTCTAATTCAGATTCAAACCTTGACTGTATACTTTTTGTCCACCAACAAATTTGGAGATTTCAGATCTCTATGCACAATAGGCGGATTGCGATTGTGAAGATAATTCATTCCTTTAGCCTGCAACAAAGAGTTGGAAAGAATATTCGATGTGAAGAAACACCAAGATCAGAAGGTAATCTACTTAATTTTCACCCATACAGGAATGTAACGGAAGGAAACCATACCACATCATATGCCATACTCAGGCGACGTCTCTCATCTAATTGCTCCCTTGCACCACTTTTATGCAAAAGTCTGTATAAACTACCTCTGTTTGAAAGATATCATGGTATTAGCTTCATTGTAGGCTAAAATTCTACACTCAGCACATAAACCCCTCAAAATCCAGGTAACTGTACCTTGACAAATATTCAGTCACTATTGACAAATTTGGAGGTTGAGTGACCGCACCCATGAAGAGAACAATGTTAGGGTGGCGAAGGCGTTTCATTATTGCAACCTGACAGCGAATCAAGATTATGGAAGGCATTAATACACCAAGTCCATTACCAAAATCACGAGCAAATTTTAGTTGTGTACCTCTCTTAAGAACTCATTGACGCGCTCAGCATGGAAGTCCTGCTCCATGAGAATTTTCACAGCAACATCCTGAAATTGGTAGAAAATATTACTGCAATAGTCAAAATCAGAATTCTTCTAGTGAGAGCACTCTATAAAGACAAATATCTAAACTGGGACACATTGAAGCCCACGTTTAGTTCATGACAGACAGATGTAAAAATTTGGCTTTTTTAACACCAAACAGCGCAACCAAATTTTAAGAGCAAAAACAAACCAGCTGAGTAAAATTCTGGAAAAAAATTCTTACCGAGCCATGCCACTCAGCACGGTGGACAGTGCCAAAGGAACCTGAAAGAGCAGTAGCTCATATTAGAGTGGTAGGATTAAGGCAACAGAGAAGAATGTAATCTCAAGATGGCAAAATTTTTTTTTCTTTTTTTGTTCGAGAACAGAGTCCATAGCAAAACCATCTACTCAAGAATTTCACATTTCTGTACGTTCATAGACCAAGTCACCATTTTTCCGTAAAATTATTACCTGCTCCAATCTTCTCTTTTATATTAAGATCACACCACGGGATGTCCATATCATCACCATCAAGTCCAAGTTCCCTATTTGCCCTGTTCGGAACTGTCTGATTGATTGGCGGGGCATTCATAGGTACTGCTTCTACTTGATTTGACGCACGCATCATGTTCTGTGGAGGCATATTAGCACTCCCACCACCATTTTCTGCCAATGCGTCATTCTCTCCACCCGGATTATCATATTGCCTATGAAACATTGAGAATCCCATATCATCTACAACCATTCAAACAAGCAGATATAAGAAATCAGAGTCCAGAGGACAAGTCTTGCACATAAATGCACTAAAATTGATATGCTTGAACAGCCGTCATCAAGTTTAATCTTTAATATCACTAGGCGAAGCATACACCAACAGCCACAAAACCATTAAAATTAAAAAGAGACAAGAAAACAAACACTAGAATCATTCTAAGACTACTAACCCTTCAGATATCGAAGACATGATCAAGAAATACCCTAAATGATAGGAGATTACACTTGTAGGGGAAATATAAAACGAGATGTAAGGAGGATGCAAAAGTGAAGAAAGGTTTTCTCTATTGGGAATACCTGATGCAGGATCGAAAACAAGATTAAGAGATTGGCTGTCGGTGAAATATTGTTTGGCTAGTAATCTAAAATCGACTGCGGGTTCAACTGGCTTGGGTCGTGGAAACCGCAAAGGTGAAGAAATTGATATAGATGAAGGACCATTTAGCAAGGAATCGGGCTCCCATAAGTGACCTGGCTTCCCTACTAAATCAACCAGGTACTCCCTGAAACCAAAACAAACTTTCATATCATCAACCTAATGTTTTGCGCTAGGAATGTTTTTACAGAAACAGAAAGCAAAGCAAATAGGAAAATAAAGGCTCTTTCGCAACCACTTGAATCATACCTATCAAGCCCAAACCTGACAAGGCAAGATGCGGCATCATCTCTATTACAATATTTGCATCCCTTTGCAATTCGACAGGGTAAATCAATTATGTCAGCCAGTACCTGCATGCATCAAGTGGGAAGGTATAAACATTTTTTTTCTTGCAAATATTCAACTACCAGTAACCTGGTTTTTTTTCTAGCCAATAACACCACTTTTCTCAAGCAGCAGTCGTAACATGTATTACAATACAAACAAATGAATGAAGCGAAATTATTTATGTGATCATTTCAAAAGGTACGTCTCAGATGTCATTGGAATAGCACCAAAGTTGGGATCTCACTTTGAAGAGCAAAGCTCGATGTCTGCAGAGTCCAACAGAGAGGCTACCTATGGGAACCACCACTTTAAAGATTTCTTTTAGACCATCAATGCACTCCTTCCACATGGGAACCAACTCATCTTCCCCCATGATAACTGGACCCCTGAGGAGCCGAGAATTAACGATTACCAAGCAATGTGAGAACTCACAGGAAGATATAAATAATAACTTCAAAGAGTTTGTAAGGATTGTGTGAGTACAAACCCCATACGATTGCAGATAAGCTTTGCCAGCTGATCAACAACCTCTTTTGTGGTTATGCAGCTACATGATATGTCGTGGACTCTATTGTGAAGTTCCTTGAAGGCTAGATCACTACGCCTATCGACTATGATCGCTTCAAGCGAAGAGTCAACACCGGAATCAACAGCTCTTAATGATTCAATTGAAGGGATACGGCCACTTTCATGCAGATCAATGCATAAGGTCCAAATATATGGATCCAGACCATTCATCATGTAAAACCCATCAGGAACTTTATCATAGTACGATAAGCAGCCATTAACCTGATACAGTAAACAAAACAATCATACTCTCTAATGCATCTAAACGAATAGACTTATTCTCTTTCTCAATCAGTCTCAATTCATGAATATGGGCATTTTTAGAAACTAAGAATTGCCAACAAACAAAAATCACTAATCAGCTGCATGTCCCTGAGCTGCCAATAAACAAACACAGTCCATACTCCTGAGCAACTCATTCTAAATTGATAATCCCAATCCCTAAACCGTCAAACAACTCTTGAAGCATTCCGATAACATCTATGACATCAAAAATTCTAATAATAACCCCAGATCTCTTTACTAATTCCTTAAGGATCTTTCAACGCTTGGTAAGGAGATCTAACTGAAACTTCGGAGACAAGAGTACCATATCTGTATAACCAAGATTCAAGGCGATTCAACGCTAAACAAGAACGAACAAAAGGCAATCAAACCAATACCCAGAAACGATGTGAAACGGTTTCGGCTGAACTTGGCGAAGTCCTCAAAGCAGACTCATCCGGCACAGGATCCAGAAAATTCGGATCGTCAGCGCAAGTAGCCTCGGACGAAAGACGTAACGCCAATGCAAGCTGCAACTGATAACTCTCCTCCGTCTGCTGCGCCCAGCTCTTCCCAGATGAAGAACCCCCAGCCGAGTCAGCCGTCATCTGTATCCTCAAATCTCCACCAAAACCAAGCCTAAACCCATCGTCTTGAGGAAATCCAACAGATTCGATCTCGTTAGCCGCCGCAGAAAGCGTAGGCATATAATAATCCCCAGACAAAGAGCTCTCACCAAAACTACTCCCACTCGATTGCCTCTGTAACCCTAGAGACGAAGCATACATATTATTATTCCCAACACGATTCGGCTGATTACTCAACCTATGATCACCACCACCACCGCCGCCGTTAGGATCCCAATCAAATCCGCTTCTATCCGCCTTGTTTTTCGCGTTGTTCCCGCTGTTATTGTTGCTGGCGCTCCTGTTCTCGCTGGACAAAGAGTCATAGTGCGGCGGAGGAGCTCCGGTGACGGAAACAGAGACCTGATCATCGGAAAATTGACTAAGCAAAGTGTAATTAGATCTTCTACCGGGCATTTCCATGGAAGTTACGGCGATCTAGATGAGTGATGTCTCCGATCATATAAACTTCAAACCCTAGGAAACCGCCATTGTTGAAGAAAAAATTCGGCTGAGCTTAGCTCGAGAGAAGCCACTTGTTTCTCTCTCTAGTTTTTCATATTTTCTTCTTTACTTTTTCTTTAATAAAAATTCTCTCTCTCTCTAATGGAAATTGAAATTTTTTAATTTTTTTGTATATAAAACTGATGAGAGAACTTTATAACTCGGTGGCGTTTCTGTTGATAATTTCGTTATATTCCCTCCCATGTCCCCCTTTTTTATGGAACTTTGACATTTTTTCCAAAACAAATTTTGTAATTTTTTTTTTAATCCACCATGAAAAGTTTAAGCAATTGATTTTGTGTATTAATCTTTTTGGTATAATGCAACTGAGATGGGAAGAGATACTAAAAGAATAGTGACCGTTTCAAAGAGGAAAGAAAGCTAAAAAGAGGAACATGCTCACGTGTAATAAGACTAAACCATGTTGCATGCCCACTTGAATAAAGATCCAGAGTATTTCTACATATGGAATTGAGATTACAATCTCTGCAAAAGTTTTGGTTATATATATTTCTTATACCAATCTGAATACGTGACGATTGGATTTAATTCACCTTTTTAGGAGTCTAACATACAACATTGAAAAAGCAATTCAACATTATAAAGGTTAGAGTATATGATGGTGTTTTACTATTTTATAAAGAAAGAACAACAAAACTATTTGAAAAATATATGGAAAGTGAAGGAATGGACTATATAAATATATATTGGGGGTTGAGGGGGGGGGATGTATTCGTGTATGCAAAAATGGATGGGCTCTTGTGTCTTGATATTCTTTTGTCTAATCAAACATTCGTATTTTATATGCCTGTGAATTCTTATATTATGCATGCATCTTAAGCCTTTCTTCTTTTTCTTTATGTTGGTCGTTGGATCGTTGACAAACAAACAACAAAAAATATAATAATGTAGTTTTTGTAGTAAACAAATAAGATTATGTTCGTATAATTAGATAAAATTGACGTAATCAAATAAGATTTTTGTATCTTTGATCTTGGAAGCAAAGCACCACCTTAAACATGTATTGAATGTTAACGTTAGTACGACAAACAAAAAGCGTTAACGTTGTTTTTACAGTGAATTTGAGTGGACAAAACACTAATTACAGTAATTATACAATTTGTAAAATAGTGAACTGTGTGGAATTATTAGGTCAATTTTAGTAGTATTAATCTATTTGAATTAGTTTCTATAATTAATCTACTAATAAGTCAAGATCAAAAAAATTCTTCTATCCCTAAAGATTTTTTTTTCCGGATAGTCAAATGAGCTGTCATTAATTTATCAATCAAGTTATCAACGCAACTTGGACAATAAAATAAATACTAAGGTTCATCGAATACTGCCAGGTTCAATGCACTCACCGCATTTTTGTCATTATAACTTGATTTTTTAGCCATAGATTTTTTTTTTCATTAAGTTGCTTCTTCTTCTTTTGTTTTTTCTTATCCTTTTGTATTATAAAAATATTTTAAAATTTTAAATTTCACGGCTGCTGAATATATAAAGTACGTTGGAGAATACTTAAGACAAAATTTTGGGTTACGTATTACTACTTACCTTTTTTTAAACCAGTGTGTAATCAATTAGTTTAGTTGAGATTATTTAAGATTTGGTAGTCTATTGCTGCTTAAATTCCCACTCGTGCAACTATCCCATTTAATTATTCGTCGTTGGACCATCCTTTAGTGTTATTATCATATATACTCTCCATAGATTTGTTAACTGGTTTTCGTTTTTCTATGGATTAGGGAAAAAATATTTAAATTGTGTGATGCATATGGTAAGTAATTTTACTAGTATAAAACAGCATTTACCTCTGAAGGGCATTAAGGTAAATGACACTCCATCTGACCGTGGGACTTATTTTGAAATTTTGAATAATGAAGTGGGACTCCACGTGTTGACGAAAAACGCTTGACCAAACGGAAATCTCCGTCAGTCAAATAAGTCCGTTACAATCCGTCCCTTCCTGACACCGTTAAAATTAAAAAGACGGTCAAAAAGAACCTTAATAAAGATGGGCTTAAATGCTGGTCTTTTAAACCCTAGGCCCAATACAAGAGCAGTACACACAAACCATTATAGTAGTCCGCGTAACAGAGAATCACTAAAATCCCCTTTGGTCTCTCATTAAATATAATTCCATCAGACGGCCTCTTCAACTTCATACGCCCTAGAACCGCTCTGGAGAGAGACGAATCGCTCTAGAACCTTCTTCTTCGTCGCCTTCAAGGTCACACTACCTCTCACAACAATGGAGTTCTGGGGTAAAAACGTTTCTCTCTCTTACTTCGTCTTCTTCTTCCGTCTATTAAGCTTCGTTTCCTGCACTTCTTAGGGTTTTTCATCTTCTGGTTTCATCATTTTTGTTTCCGTTTCTTTTAACTGTTTCTTCTCCCGAATCGTCTGGTTAGCTGTTTAGATGAGTAACGAGAGATGAGATTTGTCAGTATTTGGTGTATAGTCTAGGTTTTTAAACTCCGATATTTATAGTTTCGTTACTGAAATTGAAAACAAAATTGAGTAGAGGCTTTGGGATTCCATGTCTCGGGGATTTGGTACTTTTGAATGGTTCGAAATGATGGATTTGTGGAAGATTTGTTGATTTTGTTTTGGTTTTGTTGTACTATTTATGCGTTTGCAGGTGTTGAAGTTAAGCCTGACGCACCACTTTTTGTGGATCCTGGGGAAGATATGCTCGTGCACATCTCACAGGTACTGTTGAATTGCTTTGAGTTGAGTTGAGTTGTAACAATGTATTTTACAGTGACGTTTTTTTTTTTTTTTTTGTTTATCTTATTGAAGGCTGCTTTGGGAGAGAGTAAGAACAAAGTTAAGGAACCGATTCAGCTTTTTGTGAAAATTGGAGGTCAAAAGCTTATTGTTGGGAACCTCTCTCATGGTAAGTTTCCTCAGCTGTCCACGGAGCTTGTCTTCGAAAAGCAATTTGAGCTGTCTCACACTTGGAGGAATGGGAGCGTTTTCTTCACTGGTTACAAAGTTGATGCATCTGATCCATATCCTTTACTATTTCAATATTTGTTTGTTAATATTGCTTAAACCTTACAAGCTTGTTGATGAATGTGATTTTGGAAATCGTTGTTTTACTCTCTTTTTTTCCTTGACTCTCTTTGTCCGTCTTACTGAGGCTTCTGATGATGATGAACCTGCGGTTGCTAGTGACAAAGGTGAGTGGGAGTTTTATCAATTTGTGTCTAGTTTATCTGATTTTAGTTTTTATTTAAGAATACTAATCTCTTATACTTTGATGTGGTCTCTCAGCTGAGCCAGCTGTTGCAGCATCAGGTGTGAAACAGGTGAACTTTCAATTGCCAAATGCAGATGTCAAAGCCCAGGAAGATGATGACGAAGATGACAGTGAGGAGGACTCTTCAGATGATGATGATTCTTCTGACGAATCTGGAGATGAGGAGGTACCTCTATTTATAAACTACTAACTCAATTGCTGTAGAATTTAACTTAGGCTCAGTGACATGTTAAAATTATAAGCAGTGTACGCTTGTCACTTTTATGTTTGCATTTTCTACTTGAACCATTATTGTGTATTGTGTTCTATCCCGATCTCTTAATTCTTTAATCCTTATCATCGCTGCTGCTGCTTCATTTCAGGAAAAGAAGGTTACTGCTGAAGTTGACAGTGATGAAGAAGATGAAGATGACTCATCTGACGACGATGAAGATGACTCATCAGAGGAGGAGGACACCCCAAAAAAGGTAACATGATATTTCTTTATATATCTGCTCGTTGATGAATAAACGTATATTTGTTCTGACTTGTTACTCTTCTTTGGGAGCAATTTCGCTGCTTGTGTGATCAAACTAAAACCTGATATCTAAATGTTCTTGGTTTATGAATAGCCTGAAGAATCCAAGAAGAGGTCTGCAGAAGCCAACTCCTCAAAGAATACTGCTTCCAACAAGAAGGCTAAGTTTGTAACTCCTCAGAAAACAGGTGATTAAATCCTTTTTACCAATCTCCCCATTAAATCCTTGTTTTTATTAACAGAAAGAAAGATGGATTGGTTTAACTGAAAACATTGTGACAATAAAAAACAGAGTCTAAGAAGCCGCATGTCCACGTTGCAACTCCTCATCCATCAAAACAGGCGGGTAAGAATTCTGGTGGAAGCAGCAATGGAGAGTCGTCGAAGAAGCAGCAGACACCAAAGTCTGCAGGAGCGTTTGGGTGCAATTCATGCAGCAGAACCTTTACTTCGGAAATGGGGTTGCAGTCTCACACAAAGGCGAAACACAGTGCAGCTGCTTGAAAATCATAAGAAGAAAGAAGCTCGGTGACTTAGTCCTTCATAATCTCTACTTTAGAACTTTGATGCCTGTTGGTGCTCAAAACTGGAACTTGAGTGAGCCAGTTTTAGTTGGTCTTTTTTTTCTCAGGCGTTTCAACTTTTTCTTAATCGTTTCGGTATTTTGAAAACTTTGCTAAACCTTGGTTTGTGTTTAGTGCTAATATGGATATATATTATTAGAAATCTCTTTGGAGGCTTTTCTAGTAAAAAACCTGATTTTGAAAATCTTTTACCAAAACATGATTATGAAGGTTAGCTAGCATTGCAAATCCTTTATCCATTAACTACCCAATGGGCCCGAGACGAATATTAAATGTCACGTGTTGTATACGTGGAAACATGTCAATTTGCGTATACTTATGATTGGTGAAGGAGATATTAACAACAAGCAGGTTTGCCCGAGTGGTTAAGGGGGAAGACTTAAGTTCTTCTGCACATAAGTGCGCGTGGGTTCGAACCCCACAGCCTGCAATTATTGTTAATTTATTTTTCATATTGTTAAACAATAATTTTACGATATTTGTTATTTTGTTTAGTCTATCTGTAATCTGTCTATGACAGATATTGTGTATAAAAAGCAAGTCGTACCAAGAATGAAACTTCCTCCTCAATCGTTTCCACTTTTGGGTAATTTTCCTTTTATTTGTTAGTTTACTTTTTATTTTTTGGTTCAATTTGGTAAAGTGTGCTTCATCGCTAATAGCGTCGTTAGTTTCCTTTTTTTTTACCTGCTTTGTATATACTATATAACTTTCTAAAGCTGCTTTGCTTTGTATGTATTTCACATATAAGATGCTCTGTTTGTATGTGACAAATTGAGTCTTAAGAAGGCTTTCTGCATCGTTATCTTCCCTTCTGGTTCAGCCATTCGTTTGGGTTTTACCCTAATGCCGCACCTCCGGCGTTACGTTTTCAATCCTACCGGAATAACAAGAGTCGTAGAAGATGAATATGATGACCAAACCGAACCTCAAACCAGGGGATACATCCATGTGAATGTGACAGCCTCAACTAGGGTTTCACTCAACGAGAGAGAGCATCAGAGAATGTCGCCCGATGTTGTTTGTTCATCGTCTTCAGGATCGCAGGAGGATATAGAATCACGTTGTTCGATCTGCTTGGAAGTTTGGACCAACGGTGGCGAACACTAAGTCTCTTGTCTTCCCTGTGGACACTTGTATGGGTTTTCTTGCATCAACAAGTGGTTACAGCATCGTCCAAGTTCAGGAAAGTGTCCCCAATGCAACAGAGCATGTAGCTTTAAAGATGTCGTGAAAATCTACGCATCAAAGATTGCTGCGGTTGATGATGAAGCACAAAAGAGAATCGTATCTCTCGAGGCCAAGTTAAGTTCAGTAGAAGAGAAGACTAGGAGTTTGAGTAACAAAGAAGCTCGATGGAGAGAAAAGTAAGCAGAGTTACGATTAGAGATTAATAATCTGAGGAAGAAGATGTATCAAGAACGTCATGGACATGATGAACCTTCTTACAGCTTTAAGCATCATAAAGAAGTGTTACTTAATGGTGGCCGTATATTTGAAATAGATGGTTGTAGACAGATTCTGTTGTTGGCCCGTAGGCTCGCAGGAGGAAGTGGTGGAACGTTTGTGCTTACGCAAATCAACTTACATACGGGTAAGATTGATGATGACATTTTGTTGCCTCGTACAACTAGAGCTATTCAAGATCTTCGCCTTTCGCCTCACAATAACGGGCTAGCTGTATATGGTTCTCTAGGGAAATTTATCTTTTATAAGCTTGGATAGTCACAACACTGTCTTGTCTTATGATCATCTACCTGCTGCACCTTCGTCTTGTTCTTGGGATCTCAACAGTTGTCACCATGTTTATGCTGGACTACAGAATGGAATGGTTTTAGTATTTGATATGCGTCAAAACAAGAGACCTTTAGCGTCCTTAGCTGGCGTGACAAGCAATCCAGTTCATACTATCCATCATCTCTCTGCATATTCCACTCCAACTTCTGATGTCGGCGGTGAGCTCTTATCCGCTTCTTCCAACGGGCTTTGTCAGTGGAACATTAGTGGCAGTGAGGGAAGGCCAACATTGGTTTCTGAAACAAGAAACTTAGAAACATGCGTAGCCTCCTTCGTATTGTCCTCGCACCAATCATGTGGTTGCCACTTATAGACGGAGAGCTGAATCTTCTGATAATACAATCCCAGCTGTTGATGATAATAATAGTAATAGTACTGATGGTGTAGATGGATTTCATGTTTGTCTCAAGAGAAGAATTGATGGTACTTATTCTAAGAAACAGTCATCAACACAAGCTATTGTAAAAACCATCACCTTGCCAAAAACAGCTATAATAGATTTTGGTATGGAAAGGAGACAACTTTTTGCATCTTATGATGACGCCAATCGAGAGCTCATCTTGCAAGATCCTTCCTCGTCTTTTTCTGTCTCTCAACGGTTCGCATTGTCAAGTCCTCATCTGCTTCAAGACGTGAAATACGCTCACCTCAATGGTTCGGGTTTGCTCGGTCTCTTAACTGATGATAGATTGCAACTTCTTAGGAATTAATCATTCTTGTAAGGATACAAAGTGTCAAATCGTTTACTGTAAAAAAAGCAGAACAAAATGAGTAGTTATCATTTTCTTGAAATGCTAATTTCTTTTGAGAGAGTTTACAAAAGACTCCATGAAATTGGAAGATATATCTTTGATCAGTTGAGTTCTTTTCGTCTTGCGATAAAAGTCAATAATCTAATTGCACTTTGAGGAATCTGAAAAATCCCTTCAAAGTATATTTCTTCTTTATACTATAAGTATCCATATCTTTCAACACTACACACACCATCTTCTGTAACAATGGTATCATCAAATCTCTCTCTCTCTATTCACACCAACAAGAATTTTAAATAACGAAGCCAAAAAAAAAAAGAAAAGAAAAAGATCATCTTTTATTCTCAAGCATCCCATCGCTCGAAAACTCCTTTTTTCCCTTCAATGGTTAGGCACAATCGTCCCAATTTGTCCAAATCCCGCAATGAAGAACGCGATTGCTTGCGCGAAAAGGTATAGATAATAATGATTCTTCCCAAAAAACACGTCATAACATCCCACAAATAACAGATACATTCCTACACCGAGTTCCAACACATGAATCCTGCCAAAAAAAGACACACTATTAGGACTGGTTTGATACGGTTTAGCACTAACCAAAATCAAATCGAAAGAACCGGTTTAGAATTTATACCTATCTCCGAATCTAAAACGAAGAAGCTTCTTTGGAGTCTTGCTGGCTGATTTAGCTTTGAGATCTCCGAGCTTCTCAGTAACAATCCACTCGTTAACTCTTCCTCCTTCGAGTAAACCAATGAAGGTAGCTTTAGTTCTGTGAAGAGACATCACATTCTCGAACAGAATCCAAAACACCATAAGATGCAGCGACCTATACATAAGACACATGTAAACCAACAACAATAAGAGCCTGAACAAAACACTTAAGCCGCAAGAAACTTCTCGGAACTGTGTTTTACCTCGGTGTCCCAACGGCGTTGAGCAGAGTAATCACTGAAGGAATGTAAACCGCTCCCCACTTAGGTACAGAAACTTCCGGTACAAGAACCGTAGCTGGTAAGATCACACAGTAGAAGATGAAAGTAACAATGTGTGCTACTAGCTTCCTAACCACGAAGAAGCTATATATCACATGAACTTTCTTCCATAAAGTCACGTTCTGCCAAAAGAAGAACAAAGAGAGAAAAAAAAAAATCCCGGTTAAATCTTAACCGATTTTAATTTGGTTATGTCATATCTAGAGAGTTTAGAAGGAAACCTTATTGGTCATGATTTCAAATGCCATTTTCCTGAAAAGATTAGCTGGACCACATGACCATCTGTGCTGTTGATACCTATATGCCTTGAATGTACTTGGTAACTCGTTTTTTACCTATAGTAGTTAAAAACCCATATTAATAACATTATAAACATTCTTATTTAATGATCAAAACAATAGTACTATTATTATATACCTTCAAAGAACCGAGGTACAAGAACTTCCAACCCTTGAGACTAGCTCGCACGGCCAAATCCATATCTTCCACGGTCGTTCTATCTTTCCAACCACCAGCTTCGTTCAATGCTGATATCCTCCATATTCCCGCAGTCCCTATAAAATGATCGTAAAACCAACCACACATTCACGACTATGGAAACTCAAAATGTTAATAACCAAAAATATTTAAAATTCTTAAGATAGTAGTAGTACCGTTGAATCCGAAGAAAGCGTAGGTAGAAGAACCAACTTCTTGTTCGACCGTGAAATGATAGTCCAAAGACATTTCTTGCATCCTTGTCATCAAACATTCATCCGAATTTACTGGAAAACATTAAAAAAAAGTTGAGTAAATTTATTTTGTGTAGCAAAACAATACTAAATGTGGATACTCCCATTAATGAAAGACATTTATAAACAAGTTGGTGAAATTGGAAATCAATGTTCTCAATTATGAAAACTTTAATAAGACAGCTAGGCTAGCTCTCATCAACATGCCCAATTAGACTACAACAGCTCTTTAGATTTTGTCACATGACTTTTGTAGTTTCTCTCCTCTAATTGCATGATTAAACAAAATTTAAAGTATCTATTATTGGTCGTATACTCGTATCAGGATCTGAATTTTAAAATAAAAAACAAACAAAAAAACATTTACATAAAAAAAGTGAGTGGTGTGAGAGTGAGAGTGACAGAGACAAGTTAGAGAGAAGAGAGAGCAGCTAATGGTCTCTAGGTGACCCCTCGTTGTTGCACATGGAGGAAGGAGATGGAAGGTGTCTAGCTACTCAACGTGGCGGATCTAGTAAAAATTTGACTAATCTACCCATACTGTTTTTTACTAAATGACAAAAACATTACCCCTATGACCCTACACTTCCCAATATGTTCTCTGCACTCAATTATGGGACACGACGACGACGATGCCTGCCAGTGATGCAATTCCACTAAACTCTCTCTAATCTAGTTTTGATCAGAACCTATTTCTAAACTTTTCTTGTTTGATTTCTTTTGTATTTCCAGTGAATTTTTGGGTTAAAAACAAATAAGAGTGACAGCTTTTAAGAGTGCCAGAAGTTTTCAGTCTATAGGTGGAACAATTTTATTGACAGATAGTTTTATTGACTTAAAAAAAGTATTTGGAGAAACATTACTACTACTGTATGTTGAAATGAGTGGGAAAGAAACATATTGCTTCGACAAAAATCAATTTCTTGGAAGAAAAAAGCCAAAACACTAATACCAAATTTTCACCAACTCTCGCAGACATACCAATTATAAATGACCAAAAGACATTATAGTATGGACTTTTTTTTTTATATATTTGTTGATGTTTACTTAGATTTTTTTTCCAAATGTTTTGTTCCTATAAAATATATGATTAGTTTAGAAGGGATATTACAAGACTCCAAGTATCCTTAAAAATTTAATTTCGCATACTAATAAATTAATTTTAAGGGTTTTATAGTTGAAGAGAAAAAGTAGTTCCACATTTTAAAGGTAGGAGAAGAAGCACAAAAAGTATTCACGAACAAAATCGATACGTCACATCAAGATTCGTTAGGTAGGTTACATTGGGACCTCACAATAAAACACCCACCGACACTTCTAATTAATGTAACTAAATCTTTCTTTTTCTAAATATATCATTTTTAATTAAAATTATTAACAACTCATAACTTTAAAATTACTGATATATAATTATGAAGGAGCTCTTAATATAATGATCATATAATATTTTGTTAATATATTATCGTGTTTTATGTAATAGACATTCCTAGGATCTTAATTGTTCTCACTTACATGGAAAATCTATTTATAGTATTAATTTGACTCATCTTTACCCTCTCTTTTTTAGCCGTCCATTAAAAAAAGGAGTCACAATTCCACAAGAAACAGAAAAGGAAAAACATTATAGCATAAGTACATATCTAATTAACTAATGTGCATTAGATACGTAATTATTATTACTAATAAATTGTGTATAATTGCACTAATTTGTACATTTTTTTAAAAAAGTACTTAGCCTGAAAAGGGAGTAGTAATTGAGAGAAAGAAAATAAAAACGAATCTCAAACTCGTGTCGAACTTTCTAAATAAGTAGTGATTACTGATTAGCACTACTTAGTAATCATGACACCACACTAAAAAAAGGACCAAAACGATCAAATCAAAACTATGTGACTCAGAAAAAGAAGAACCGTTAAAATAACGAGGTTAAAAGGTAAGAAAGAAGAGTTACCAAATTTCCAGCGAGCTTGAACGAGAGCAAGCTTTGGGTTATGGAGAAGGAACGGTACGGTTCTCCAGAGAAAATCCGATTCAGGTTGGAAATCAGCGTCGAAGATTGCAACGTAGTCACAGCTTTTGACATAACTCTTCTTCATACCTTCTTTCAAAGCTCCAGCTTTGTATCCGTTTCTGTTGTCTCTGATCTCATACTTTATGTTTACTCCTTTACTCGCCCATCTGCTGCACTCCATCTCCACTAGATCCTGTCACAGTCACCACAACAAGAAAGCTATGAGTTCTGCAAAAGGTTTTCGAAAGATCTGATATTTGTTGAAATCAAAGAAGCTTTACTTTGATGGTTGGATCAGTGGAATCATCAAGAACTTGAATGACGATTCGATCAGAAGGCCATGAGAGTCCACAAGCAGCTCCGATAGATAGTTGATAAACCTACATTAATTTCACAACAACGTTTAAAAACAGTAGAAGAAAGAAAGAACAGAGAGAAGAGAATCTTGATTTGAAGTTAGGAGACCTCTCGTTCGTTGTACATTGGGATTTGAACAAGGACCATAGGGTAAACAGAGTTTCCAAGCTCCATGTCGTCTTTAATAGCTTCATATTTGAAACGTTTGTCAGGCTTTCGACCAAACAGCTTCACAAGAGAGATGACAATTCCCATGTAAACCCTTTCGACGAAGAGCATCACCGACATTGTTAAACAGATGTAAACAGCGAGCCTAAGGACTGGGACAATCAACGGAGCTCGAATCTGGTCTAAAACCATTGACATTTGCATTGTTAGGTCGTCTCTGTATCCCATGAACGAGTCAGGAATCACCGACGTCGTCGAATCCCCAAGCTCCATCTCTTCTTACTCCGGCGAAAGAGAGAAACAGAACAAAAAACAGAGGACAAAAGCAAAGAACCCTAGAGATCCGTATGAGGGAATTTTCTTGTGAGACACGCAATAGGGAACAATGTGAAGATTATATTAGAAATCAAAGCCAAAGGACGAAACAGAGTACAGAGAGACAGAGTTTTTCCCCTTTTTTTTTGCCCCTTACGGTGAAAATCTCTGTCTTCTCTGCCTGAATAACTCAGATTGTCGGGAAAAAGGAGAATTTAATTTCTTTTTTTTTTTTTTTCTTTCGGTGTTTTGGTTTTGTTTTTCTTGTATTTAAAGTGGTTTAGTAAGAGAGAAGAAAGATAATGAAAGGTGGAGAAGAAGAAGAGAGGAGAGAGATCTAAAAACAGAAACAGAAGCAGAGAGCCAGAGAGAGAGAGAGAAGACACACAGTGTGTGTTATGTTGTGTGTGTGAAATAAAAGAGGGATCAATGTCTTTATATAAAGCCTCTTCTGCTTGTATTGTTTTAGACTCTGAACTTTTTTTTTTTTTTTTTTTTTAAAACGTATTAATATATTATTATACATTTATACTATATGCTATATGAATTTTTGTTTGCTCCATCAACCATAAATTGCTTTTTCTTTCTATATAACTACCAAACATTATTGAACGACACAAACATTAATGACGTCCAGTAGGAATATTTAACTAATTGTTGTTATTTTTTCTGATATATTTTCTGAATTTTGTTCATTATTAAACAATGTTTTCATTTTTCTCGAGGTGACAAAGATGTATTATTTCAGTCTTTCAGATGTGTAATTGTCTAGTTATAATACTACTATATATAACACCTATGAATCATGTAAAAGGTTAAACTAAACAGTTTAGCCGTCTAGGCGTCCTTAAACTACATGACCGTCTCAGTCAAAACAGATTGCTAGTCAACGTTGATAATTATTATTTTACAATAGCCGTATGTTTTGAGTATTTATTAATTATAAAATTCAATTTCTAATTAAAGTTTTTGTTAACAATTTTTAAAATATGTCAAAAAAAAAAATGAAATCAAGTTACGACTGACATCTAGCGATAATATTAAGTGCTGAATATATATGTCATAAGGCTTGGGCCATTTTGTATATGTCTCATCTCGTAATTTTTAAATAGAACTAACTATTAAAGGCTACATAACATTTCTTAATTGTAATACTATTCAAAACAAAATGAAGAACTTATGCAGTATGGGTGTACTGCGTATATCAAAAATTTAACAAACCATATGACTTGTAACACCGGTAAATTCCAACAGTAGAGTGATTCCATTGGTTCATTTATCGAGAAAAAAAAAAAGATATGTCTTATATTGTTGTCCTCATCTGTTGACAAGATAGCGAACAACATCTCCGATAAGGATAATAGAATGATCGAATCCTTAGTACACGAAATGGAAATCATGCAGTGGTCCATTTATAGATAGAGTAACACATTACACATAGAGTCAATTTTGTGAAATCCAAATTAATGTGATCTATGTTTTCAGCATTGAGTTTATACGCGACTATATGTATTCAAAAGTTAAACAAATATGGTCGCCCTCTAACCCTTGTGGAAATATGATTATGTTTATATATACTTCGACCAATCAAAGTTGAACAGAAACTCTAAAGGAGAAAATGAAATATTCAAGTCACTTAGTCACATAAAAAAACTAGGCACATTTGTTTGATGCTAATTTGCCATGATGCTTTACATCCCACCGACGGTCCAATTTGTTATATTCTAATTAAGTACCATAAATAAATATAAAGTTTTATGTTTGTTTTAAAGTCAATCTTTTTAATTAAATTATACTAAAAGTCAATTCTTTCATAAACTTCGAAGCACGTTTCGACTTCGATCATCAATCATTTTTACTCTTTCGTAAAATTCTAATTTAAGATCATTCGAAAAGAAAATTTTAAATTAATGTGATTAAAAAGTAAATGGATCTCTATCATTTCTCAAAACGTTGATAAGATGAAACACATAGCTGGAATGAAAGATAAAGACCGACCGCCCAACGACTTAAGTTGACTGTTAGAATTTAGACTGTCATTACTTTTGGTAATCCTCTTACATTAGTATACCACTCGTTGTAGTTATTAAACATACTCTATTTGTTTTATTGAAGTTTTATTTATAAGTTGAAGTTTTATTTATAAATTAATTTATAATTATTTTTTGATAGAAAGAGAAAATATAAACCTTAGATTAAATAATATAACATGTGGCAAAAAAATTATTTAAAACTTTTAAATGTACAATATCAATATTTTAGAAACAAAAAAATATCTTAAAACAATCAATCTATTAGAGACATAGAGAGTATTTGTTATTCATTTTTTGGTTAACAAAGATCTGTATAATTTAGATATATTTTTGCTTCGATTGGTTTGATTAGTTGTTTCTTACATATGGATCTGAATCCTGATATCCATTTTTTAAAAAAACTTTACAACTTTTATTTATGAGTACATTGTTGAACATGGATACATATTAATTTTTGAAAATTTTCCAAAAAAAATAACATCAGTTTTAGTCAGTTCTTCGTAAAACTAGTAATTCATAAAGGCTTAATTAAAATATATATATATATATATTTTTGTGATAATTTTCTTTTAAATGTGGTGTTTTGAAAATATCTCTTCGATTACACTGAGTTAAATCCATCTCTTCGATTGGTTTGATTAGTTGTTTCTTACATATGGATATGAATCCTCATATCCATTTTTTTATAATTTACAACTTTTGTTCATGAGTAAATTGCTGAACATGGATACATATTAATTTTTGAAAAATTTCCCACTATTTTATTTTCCAAAAAATAACATCAGTTTTAGTCACTTCTTCGTAAAATTAGTAATTCATAAAAGCTTAATTAAAATCTATTTTTTTGTTTGTGATAAATTTCTTTTTAAATGTGATGTTTTGAAAATATCTCTTCGATTACACTGAGTTAAATCCATCTTTTCGATTGGTTTGACTAGTTGTTTCTTACATATGGATCTGAATTCTAATATCCATTTTTTTTAGAATTTATAACTTTGGTTCATGAGTAAATTGCTGAACATGGATACATATCAATTTTTGAAAATTTTCCCACTATTTTATTTTCCAAAAAATATAACATCAATTTTAATCAGTTTTTCGTAAAACTAGTAATTCATAAAAATTTAGTTAAAATCTAATTTTTTGTTTGTGATAATTTTTTTTTTAAAGATGGTGTTTTGAAAATATTCGTTCGATTACACTGATTTAAATTCATCCTTTGAAAGTTGGTTAAACTAATTAATTATTATTTCAGACAGTGTCGTCCATCACTGACATTACAACACCCTAACAAACATTTCAGTTTATGAAGATACTTCATACGGAATGATTCATTTTCTGTCGGTACAGTACCAAAATATCAAATTGAAAATTCAAATAGTTTAGAATCTTGGAATTTTAATATTTTTGTGTGACTACTTGTTATTGGCATTTTCCTGTTATAATCAGTAATTAAATTAATAAATTGACAAATTAAAGTCTGTATTTAGTTGGCATGTCATGTGAGAACACATTCCAAGACAATTATCCAACATAACATATAATATTTGTTGAACTCTAAACGAAATCTGAGTTAACTATTACATACTACTAATAAGTAATAACTAAACTCATAGTAGTAGTATAATTTAAACATGACATACTAAATTACCAATATTTTCTCTTACCGCATCTTTGTTTTTTTTGGGGGCAAACTCTTACGGTCTTACCGCATCATTGTTAGTTTCGATTTGCTACTGCCATTCTCTAAATACATAAAAATGAATTCATCTTTGCCATATTGGCTTTGATTTCTTTGACTGTGAAACAAGTATGTATGATGACACATGAGTTTGTTATACCTATATATTATCATGGTAACTTAAACAGTAATAAAAAATTGTGTGCAGAGGTACAATATAATAATGAACAATACGAATCAATTAATTGAAAAATAGATAATTGGAGAAAATAAAATAGCACTACATATGTTGCATGCAGCCAGCAAAGTAACATGCAGTGCCATGCAAGTTAACATAATGTATAAGGACCAAATACCACATGGGTTCTTACAGTTGGACTTTGCTTATTTCACTCACATTTGTCACTATTCTTTTCTTGTTTCATCATTTTCAATAATTCTGAATCTGAACATTATTTTCCCTTCATTTTCATATCAAAAATTTTACATGTCGATTTGGCAAAATTATATATACAGAAAACTAATTAACCACATACAGCAATAGCATATTATATGAGTGTGATCTAAGAGTAAATGTTTCCACTACGCATGCATAAGATCAACTAAAAAACAGAAAAATATATATTATGTAAAATTTAACACAATATCAAATTGATCATTAAAATGAAAAATACATAAAGACAGGAGTACTCACGGACAAAGCAACATATGGACTATGGGCTTTTTAGTTGTAACTCTTACACTGCTTGGATGTGGGATTACTGATAAACAGAAAAAGCAATAATAATAATAATAATAATAACAAACACTGAGCAACAGACTCGTAATTACATTTTTTTTTTTATCGCCATGGTCCATATGTAATACTATTGTACTTAGAAATACAGTGCTTAGAAACGATGGGGTCCCATATAAAAACTTATCCCACCAAAATTTTAGATTAATTATAAAGAACAAACTATTATTCACTAATTATCTGGAAAGCCACACAGATCGATTAAAATATATGAAATTTGTCGAAAAAAGTTTAGAGATGTATTTCCCAATGAACGTACCCACAACTCATAAGCCTTATGACTTCAGGAACAAAGTTGTGTTTACAAATAGAATATTCATTTTTCAAAAGAAAAAGTCTGTAAATATTAGTCTTTCAGTTCAAAAAAAATAAATGGGTCTCTTTGTTACTTTAGCTATTGAAAAATATATTCAAAGAATCAATCAAGTTTTGTAGAAAACATAATTCAGGAACTAACTGGTGGGATCCAATGTCCATAACATATAGAATTTGATATCCTATCTACTTTGGCACTGAAACTCTCCTCTCTGTCTCTATTTATTTTAGGGTCTTATTTCAACCTTTATTTGTCGGCATATATATACACACATGCACATTTTTATGCTTATTTTATAGTATAAAATTACGTATATCTGTCAAATTTCATAGATTTTATTTGTAAGTCTTCTTCCTCTTTTTAAAAGCTGGGAAGGAGTTGTTGAAACCTCTTAATTAAACGTTTAAAAATGCTTTGAAGAAATCAAAATTCTATGATTAATCCATTCTTCTAAAAAAAAAATTGATTGATTCTTAAAGCGGCAAAGAACCAGCACACCAAACAAGCTTTCTTTTCCATTTCTAATTCTTGTTTGTTGCTTTTTTTGTGCTATCGATTTATGTCGAAACTGTCGAGACATTTATACTGACATTTTATTCACGGTATACCCAAAACACACCCAAAAAAAAAAAAAAATTATACGAAATACTCAACTTTGGTCACAAGCAACTAGTAGTCCGCTGAAGTAGTCAGTCATTAGCGGTTGTGATGTTATTCTTTTTTTGGTAAAATTAATATATTTGATGAGCTGATTAATTAGTGTGCAATTGTGCAAAAGAGACCTGCCGTCCATACTGCAATCATTGGGAAAAAAAAAAAAAACTCTATCTAATTAAAACATTTTAGCATCAAAAGCTCACATTACCCTGAATAAACATAAAAGAAGTTCAATTATATCCTATTCCAATTTGTGTGCGTGCACTACACTATATATGGAAAATTTCGAGAAGCCCATCATTGGAGTATGGTTAAGTTCAATGCGAACTACCAAGTTGATGTGTACAATTTGGCTCCAGTGGCGAAGGAGACACCACACCTTAGTCTTCAAGACCAAGTCTTCATCACTCTATATATCTCACCTACTTCCATTTCCTTGTTTCACTACTAATTTTGCTTTTATATTTATATATGTGTAACGGGAAATTTCCTAGGTCTCGAGTTTTTTTTTTCTTAAAAAATAAATATTTACTAACTTTTAGTTAGTTGGAATATCATAAATTAATTACTTTTGCCGCTTTTGACAAAACTATAGCCATCTTTGACATTATGTTATAAGTTATTTGTTCTTACGTCAATTAATCAAATAATCGTTCCAAAATTATATATTAGTCTTCATTATACTTTAAAAAAAACTATACATTAGCTGACCCGAATTGCGTTTACTGCAACCAAATTGCGTTTTTATAACGGATATTTTTATGGCTCCATGATAATTATAAGTAAATAACAACCAAATTTTGCGTTTTAACAACGTTTTATAATGACTAAAAAAATCGCTGCTTGGCTACATTTCGTGTTTATTGGTTATGATATTGTTTAGCTACGTGAGGGCTTAAGAACTATAAGTCTACATCTACAACTACAAACATAAATGTAGCTAGGCTATAATTTCGAACGTATACTAGTTGATCGACGAGATTAATCAATCGGACAGATAATGAGATAAAAGCTCACCGGCAAGCAACATGGCACGTGGGAAGAAGAAGCTTAAACTTGTTATCAAAGTTATTCCCTCTTAACACATTTTGCACTGAACAATTTTTGTTTGTCAAATAAAAAGTATCCTCCTCAACAAGTGAACCCATAAAAAGGCTGCATGGTATATTCTTCGTATCTAACGATTCTTCCACAGTTAACTTTTAAATTATTACTGTTATTACTATTAGTGCTGTCTCTTTTTCTTAAAGTAAAAATTAATAATACGTTCATAATCTAACATGTTTTAAGAATCTTAACATCAGTCCAACAAGTAATGAATAATAAATAACTTTAATCTGAACGTTCTTTTTTTACCCGTATCAACATAATTAATCTGCGTTCAAAGCGGTTTTATACAAGTTGGGCCTTAGTTTGGTTATATTGGGCTTAGTAATAATGGGCTTAAGGCCCCATTAGAAAACAGCGACGCCAATGCCTACGGTGAAGAGAAGGGAGCTTTCGTCGG
The DNA here is from genome assembly GCA_024034495.1 of Camelina laxa. Lineage (NCBI taxonomy): Eukaryota > Viridiplantae > Streptophyta > Magnoliopsida > Brassicales > Brassicaceae > Camelina > Camelina laxa. Next base: position 1,250,214 of record CM043881.1, read on the forward strand.
TCGGTGCCGGAGACGCGATGGAGCTCGGAGTGTTTGTGTACAGATTATACAGAGCGTTAACCTACGGTGTCTCGCCGTTAGTTCACCTCCATATACGGTGGCGCGGACTCCGGGGACTAGAGCATTGTCGCCGATGGCCCGAGCGTTTAGGTCATCCCTCCGCCGTACGTCCTCCGGGATCACTCATCTGGTTTCACGCCGTCTCTTTAGGTGATTTAAATTCTTCAATGCTCTCATTTGCAGTTTAAGTCTACCGAATCGAGAAATTAGGGTTTTTGTTTTGTTTGTTTCTGAATTTTGAGTGTCTCTCAGGTGAAGGAATGGCTGCAATTCCTGTAATCAGACGCTGCAATGAACTAAAGCCAGATTTGACTATTCTAATGACGACGACGACTGTATCTGCATTGTATGTCACATTTGTTATAGAAAAGCTAAAAATTGAAAATTTTAAAGTTTTAGTCTTTGTAATTTTTGTTTCTTTCAATCTTTTTTGGTTGCAGTGAAGTGATAAAGAATCAACTTCCCCTTGGTGTCTTACATCAGGTATGGTATGAGTTGTATGATCTCTGAAGTTATATTTATGTTCTAAAGTTTAAAAATTTGGCCAGTTTGCACCATTGGATACACCTGTAGCTATTGATAGATTCCTTGGCCATTGGAAACCAAATTCGATTATCATTATGGAGAATGAACTGTGGCCTAATCTCATCATGGCTGCTGCAGGACTTTATGTAATTCTTGATCTCTCTCGTTGTTTATGATATGGAGGTGATAACTTGTGTAAGGATAAATGAATGTTGTGTTTCCGTTATCTCAGATTCCGTTGGCATTATTGAACGCTCGGATGTCTATAAAATCCTTTAAACGGTGGTCTAGTCCGCTCTTTCTACCGCTGGTGTCCTTGTTGCTATCTAAGTTCTCATTGATAGCCCCACTGGTATGTTTGCTAACTTCAGCAAGTCATTTCTTAATCTTGTCTGATTGTATTAAAACTATTTGCCTCAAATGTGACAGAGCACCCTGCAGGGTATACATTTCCAGCTGCTGCATGCGCCACCCTTTATCATAAATTATGCGGGTGACTTAAAATATGGTATTCTAGTCCACTTATGCTTTGTAGATATTCATATATTAAATAATATGTGCAACCCATTATGTTCTGCTTCTTAGTTTCATTTTGTCTTTTTCAGTTACTGAATCGCTCCTACTCTTTCTGTTAAGGCGATATAAAGATCTATGTGTTGTCTGCTTTTTCTTCCAGTGGTAAACAAGTTCCATGGAACATCTGAAAGTATAAGAAATCTAAAAGTAGAACTCGCAGATATGAAGGTCTGGATTGCATCTTCATTACATAGAGGCGAGGAAGAAGGTACTGTATGTTCTAACTAATATGTAGCGTCACCATTAACCCTCGTCGACTAGCGTGTGGATTTGCAGTCGCATAAATATGGCTTACATTCTTCTGTTATTCTATGCATTGCTTAAAAATTGATGATCAAAGTGTTGTGTGCAGTCATTTTAGGAGTTCACAACATGCTTCTCAAATCACATCCGGACTCTGTTGTCATAATTGTGCCTCGACATCCACATCATGGCCAACAGATTGCTCATGTATGTACCAAAACCACCTTCTGCTTAGTATTGGCTTAGTGAAGGTTGATCTTTTTGGTGAATCGCATTTCATTGTCCCTAGCTCCTTTTGTAGAAACTGCGGAAAGATGGCCAAAATGTAGCTCTAAGGTCTCGAAATGAAAAGCTTACATCAGGGAAGGCGAATATATATGTGGTGGATACACTAGGTTTGGGTTTCGCTACTTTATATCTTCCTAGTGCTAGTCCCTTTATTCTCTTCAAGCACCCAATCTGTGTCTGCTTGTTTTCCTCAGGTGAACTAAGAGAATTCTATAGTGTAGCGCCAATAGCTGTCATTGGAGGCTCTTTCATCCCGGGACTAACTGGTCATAACTTGTCTGAAGCAGCTGCCGCAGGCTGCGCCGTTATTACAGGTGCTCAATAATGATAAGGTGCTCGTATACTAGAATATACTGTCTCTCTCCTTTATCTCAGCATTCATGGAATCTTTGATTAGGTTGTCATGTTGGGCATTTCTCTCACATGGTGAAGGCGATGAAGCAGTCGAACCCCTTATCAGTGACACAGGTCTCGACAAAACTAGAGCTCAAAGAAGCTGTCGACTTGCTCCTGAGTAACCCTGAGATCTTGGAAACACATCAGAGAGCTTCTAAAGAAGTTTATGAATCCCTGTCAAGCTGTATTATCACTAACATCTGGAATCTTCTCAATCTCCATATCTTTAGAGGGAAATTGTAAGTTAGTGTGGCTAGTTATGTATACAAACGAATCCAGTTTCAGTTAATTGTTGTCTTATACACAATGCTGTTCGTAAAAATTTGTATAATATATATGAGAAATGGAAAAGTAAATCAATCAATCACATTGAATGCAAATGTTGAATTGGCTCGAGAAGTCAAATTTGATTAGCAAAAACAAAGCCTCTCCTAAGTGTGTATATAGTTTTCTTGTAAAAGTAAAATAGAAACATCATACGAGAGAAGACAAAGTATTGCTCGAAACACGGCTGTGGAAGAGATTTATAAACTTGTTTCTGTACCTTACCAACAAAGCACCCGTGGCCTAATGGATAAGGCGTTTGACTTCTAATCAAACGATTGTGGGTTCGAGTCCCACCGGGTGTGTTATTTTCCTTTTTTATTGTTTTTTAAATTCTGTCAAGGATCCGTTTTTCAGATTTTAGTTTTTACTTTCTATTTTCTTTTTTTAAACACAGACACGATCGAACTCTGAACCATATATACTGATTGATAATCTAAAGATGTAGAAAGATGCACAAAAAGTAGAAGCCAGTTCTTGTAAAGGAGGAACTTTTGTCTATATAACACAGCTCAACCCCCACATTACTTCACCAAGTCTGGCTTCATCTCCAAAATGAGTCACACTAACTATTGATTGACTGATTACATTAGCAGTAGGAATTAGAGTGTTGTCTTGTTCATTTTAACCATGTTCCTCCATTTGTCCTTGAGATCAGCTGGAGTACGTGTTTCGTGGAACACCTTCTCTCCCATTTCCAGAATTTTCCTCCATGGCATGTTCTTCTTTGCTTCTGCTGCAAATTTCTCCACTCCCACCTGAGCCAAACACATATATCAACAACAACTCTCATCCAATTCATGAAAATACAGCTAGTGTATGTTTATTATATACCTTTAGCATCTCTTCTTCTTCAAACGTCCAAAATAGCCTCCTTCTCTGATCCTTCTTAAAGAAAGATATGTCCCTGCAATCCATGATGTAACTTTCTAAAATTTAGGTGGAAATGAAACTCTTGATGTTCCAGTGAATGAAAGAAAAAGGACCCACCTCACTGTCTTTGACTTAGCCACAACTAAGGTTGTTGCCTGCTGGTTCTTCGTATTCCCTGACGGGGAGGTTACTTGAGCCGATGAAGTTGCCTGCTCAATTTCATCGTCTCCATTTTGTTCGTCACTTGATCCCTTTGATGACATTTCACAATCAATAGTATTCAATTCTATCCCTCTTCTTCTTCTTCTTCGCTTCTCATTCTGTTTGACCAGGTCCTGTTCTTTCCCTGAAGACGATTGTTGCGTAGACAAAAAAGGAGAAACATCTACTTTTTGCCCTGCAACTGTTCTGACTCTAGTTTGATCTATAGCTGTTTCGTCATTCTTGTCATTCTCAGCGTCTTCCTCCTCTGATGCTCCAACCTCTATCCGTCTTCTTCTTCTATGCTTCTCATTCTGTTTGACCTGGTCTTGTTCTTTCCCTGAAACCGATTCTTGCATAGACAAAAAAGGTAAAACAGCTACTTTTTGCCCTGCAACTGTTCTGACTCTAGTTAGATCTTTAGCTGTTTCGTCATTCTCAGCGTCTTGAAAGTTTTCTGTAGTAGCTACCCTCTCTTCCTCCTCTGATGCTCCAACCTCGTCTGTAACATTATCAGTACCCACTTTCCCTTGATCATCATCATCTAATTGATCGGTTTCCTCAATCAATGGCGTCTTCTCACCTCTTGACATATCAAAACCATTCACAACCCTATTTTTCACCTCTTTATCTAGATAATTAAACACCGCCTTTTCCGCCTCAACTGTCTTCTCTTTCAATGTTTTGGATTTCAGTGCAAGAATCTTAAGCCAGCAATAAGGACAAAAAGGATTCGCAAGATCCTCACTACTATTACCCAAGTCAGCATACAAACACTCCCCATGAAACGAAAGAAGACAATCAATCCCACAACAACGGGATACACGCTCGTCTGCAACTTCACAAACAATACAAGCCTCCAAGTTCAGCACCGGCGGCTCTACGGATACTCTTCCTCTATCAGTAGTAGTCTCACTTGTTGAACCAAGACAATGACGCTTCTTGTGTGGCACATCTCTTTCATCAAAAGTATCAGGAACAATCTCAACATCATCGGTATCACAGTGTGTGGTAGCTTCATCATCCTGTGAGATGAAAAAATTATACAACAATTCCATCAACCTAATTTTGCAAAGCTACAGATTCAAAACTAAGCACCAACAACAACACTAATACATCCAAAATTAATCATGTCGCTGCATCAGTAAAACCATAAAATCCCTAATTTTTCCGGATGCTAAAGAAGACCGAGAAGCAAACAGAGACGAAGGGGGGTGGTGGAGAAATAGGGTTACCGGAAGCGAAGCGAGAGATGATGGATCAGGAGACTTGCGCGAAGACCTAACCAGAATCGATTTCGGTCTCATCTTCATCTTCTCTACAAGTTTCTCAATTCGTCACTCTCAAGTCTCTCAACAGTGAAGAGTGTCTTACTCAGTTTTGAAGCGAGAAGAAGCGTACAGAGGAAGATGGATGAATCCAATTAACAAAAAAAAAAAAACTCTAAAATAAATTAAAAAATTATTAGTCACGTTTTAATTATTATATACAATTAAAATAAAATAAAATAAAATAAACCACACATGTAAATAAAATTAAAATAAAATTTAGTACTCTCTCCGTTTCAAAATATAAAATGTTTTAGAGAAGTTACTTGTTTCATAATATAGGATGTTTTCAACTTTCTATGCAACTTTTAGATTAATTTAGTATTTTATATTATTCAGTATTGTTTCTGATTGGTTGAATTTGTTAAAAGTAAAATTTTTTTAATCTGCGTATTTTACTTAAAACATCCTATATTTTAAAACGGAGGAAATATTAATTTATTAAAATAAAAAATTTATATGCTAACCTTTTTTAATTTAATTTAGTTAGTCATATATTTTCCAATGTATAAATTGTTTAAATCATGAAACTAGTTGCATAGTTATAGACTTATATTCGGTAACTAAGTATAGAATAAAATATTGGTGACTTTTATTAGTAATAAATTTACAATGTATAAGAGGGGTTTTTAGTCTTATGGAACTTATTTACCTTTGTTGTTACTATTTATGTCTGGTAAAATTTCTACACACAATAAATTTTGCACAGCGACAATTAAATTTGGGTAGAATGTAATATTTATACAGTTTAAATTACAATATACAGTCTTATATATTTAGGGGGGTGTATTCAACTTGACATTAGTGTTTGAGTGTCTGACTTTAACGGCGGGATATTTAACTGTTATGTATTTACGAAGAATTGAAAACTGTACAAAACTTTAACCTTCACTGTTATATCATCCATCTATTCTATAGCCTTAATTCTTCACAATATTTTTTTTACCCTTTTCAGTTCTACCGTTATTTAATGATGGTGTAAACAATATTATTACTGTTCTTATATATCTAGCTACCTAGCTATATGAGGGGGTAGTAAATTAATTACTTTTTATCCAACCAAACCAAAAGAAAAATAAGTCAATGTGTAATTCACCCTTTTTATATATTTACAGCAAGTAATGTTCAATTATATCTTTATATATAACATATAAATAATTATTTTGAATTTAATTGTTACAAAAGATCTTATCACTTATTTATAATGTGACAAGTAAAAAAGTTTACCTCCTCCAAGAAGGGGGGGGACCTGACCTTTTTCTTGATTACCGATCTTAGTAACTGATGGATCTAAACATATACTTATATATAAAATCGTCTTTTTATTTTGTTAATTTTGTCGTCTGTCTGCATAACTCGTCTATGTATAATGAAAAACTAATAATATAGACTAATTAAATTGTTTCTGGAGAAAAATCTCAAAGAACAATAACAGCAGAGAATGTAGTTGTTAGCTGGTACGGGTTGGATTCTCCTCAATATCTGAGTTTTTTTTAGTTCTGTCTCTCTCATTTTTCATCTTCTTCTGATTCTAATGCATGCATGAGTCTCTGTTAAAAGATTATATATGCGGAATATATATTATTAACATTTTTGTAATACTCCTTTCTTCTTCTTCTTCTTTGTCCTTTGTCAAAAGGCTTTAATAAGTACTGATTTTGTGAAATCATTTATCATGAACCCAATTAATTACCTTCTTAACATTATCTACTATATGGAGAAGTTAATAACTCTTAAGCTTCATTGCTCTATTCAAATAAAGATGTGTGTATGAAATTCTGAATAGATATTTCATTACTATATGTTTTCATATGTGAAATATTTATAACACACAAAGGGAATTGGAATGATTGTGGCGATCATTTCATAATGACGCGCGAGTAAATTAATTAAGACAAAACGGATTGGAAAGAACTGGAGTTTCATTCTGAATGTTGATTTTATTATAAGTTATTTTGATGGGTCTTAATTTTAGTTATTTTGAGTATACAAATCGACTATATATTGGCGAATGTACACGAAAACATATAAAACCAAACCCAATTTATAAATACAACCTACAAAACACGTTAGTTTTGGTCCATATCAAAGACTTTTTTGTAGGGTGTTGGCTAAAATAGTGAAACTTGAATAATATAGATTGAAAAAAAAAAAGAGAGTATGAGATGTTGTTATCAAACGGATCTTTACAATGAATGCAATCATCGAAACCCATCAACATCTCTCAAAGAAAGAAAAAAAAAACTATGAAAATTGTGATGTCTCATCTCTTTCAAGGGTTTAGGCCCTAAAAGCTTCCCTTTTTACTGTCGTTAGTTTTAAATCTCATTACTTATCATCAATCTGTTCAAACTCTATCTACTTTTAACATAGAAAAAGATTCCTTTCCCCTCCCTCTATCCTTCTCTCTCTTACACTATTTACATCAACAATTTGTTAAGTAGCAATTGAATATGAGAGAGAGAGAGATCTAGAGAGAGAGAGAGAGAGAGAGAGAGATTGTGTGTGTAGAACTGCAAGTTAATAAAAGAATGTGGGGGTAAAGAGAGAAAGAAGAGTACACAGTAGATGAGGACAATGAGACTTAGTTTTCAAACTTCTTCTTTGCTTTGGCTTTTATTGGTCGTATCAGACTCTTTATATATAGATGATCTACTTAGCTCTCTGTGTAACTGTGTTGATTCTTAGCTTTCAAAGGTAGCTTTTGGCCTCACCCTATATATATACTCTATACAGGTTACTACTGCACATATACATTGGTATGGACTTGCCACTAGTGCCAAACCTTTTGCATATTAATTTTGCACATACATATAAATTGATCTAGATGGTGTGTATATATAAGACAAAACAATAACTGAAAATCTTAGGACCAAGAATGAAGGCATAACCAAAGAAGGGGGGAACCACATTGTCAGTTTTAATGGAGTTTTGGGGGACCATTAATTTCGTTTCACTCTTTCTCTTTCACTTATTTAAGCTTAACTTTGACATATACGTACCCCCTACCTAATACATCAAATTTAAAATAGTTATATACACTTTTCTTTTCAACTACATTTATGTTTACATGTCTAAAAATTTCAGTCAATTAAGACGGTGGTTTAAATGTAAAAAGCCCACAAGTAGATTTATGTAAATGTTAAAAAGTTCCAAGTTTAGAAAATCCGTCAAACAAAGTTAATCCACGCCGATTTTGATTTACCAATTATTGGTTTACAAGGAAATAATTTGGTGCATTTCACACACGTTCAAGATTTTTGATTTTTGATTTTTCAAAAGATATGCAAATTTCCGTTATCAAAAACCCCTTTAACCTTGTAACCTTAAAATAAAAATAAGCAAATGGCCTGTCCCACATTTTGACATTGTCTTGGTTGGTTCTCATTGTCTTGCTAACTTTGTAACATAGAAAATTAGAAACTACTACATTTTGTATGGTTATTTAAAAAAATTCCCAAGTATAACGCAACGATAATACTGAGTTATTTTGTATGGTCATGATGCTACATATCTAATAATTTAAAATTCCAAGTTTGACCCTTGTATACAACAAAATATAGCAACCTATATATTAGTGTTATAGAGATGATGGATGATGATTGATGATGTGCAAATGAGACAAAATTATATCACACTTTCCTTTTCAATCTTTAAATTCCGAAACAAAAGGCACTGTTGGGTTGCTCCCTTATTAGGTGAAAAAATCCTCACACAACACAGACAATTTCACTCTGTCTCTATCACTACACTCCCTCTATATATCTCCCTCTAGATACATATCCCTATATATATATATGTGTGTATTGGTGCGAACACTGCGTGCTCTCACACTTTGTTGCACCTCCAAAAGACAAAGTATATAGAAGAAGAAACTTCTTGTCACGCCTCTCTTACCCTTCTCTTGTGGTCCAATAAAACCCTAGTTTTCTTTTCTTTACTTTATCCATCCATTATGTGAGATCCTATAACTTTCTTTCTTTTTTAACCACCTCTCTCATATATTCTTCTACTATATATATTAAGATATTCACAAGAGTTTTAAAAGAAAGAAAAGAGATGGAGTGGTCAACGACGAGCAACGTAGAAAACGTGAGAGTTGCTTTTATGCCACCGCAATGGGCGCCGGAGTCTAGTTCTTTTAACTCACTCCACAGCTTCGGCTTCGATCCGTACGCAGGTATATTCACACGTCATACTAATACCAAGTATATACGTAGATGCTTTCGTTTTCTTACACAGTGTGGTGTCCGTTTAATTCCACGTTTGACAAATCCATGAACTTTGAAAACCTTATTTTCCCACACTATCAACTGTTCTTGATTAAGTTTTCATTTAAATAATAAGTTGTCTTGAGTTTTTTTTTTTTTTGCTTGTTGTTGTGAATGATGAAAGAATCACAAATTTTGCAAAAGAGACTCACGTTTTATGACGTTCATTCCAAAAACCTTGGGATATGTCATCTAAAAACGTACTTTTCTGATGAGAAGTTAAGATATTCTTATCTTCAGTCTTGTTTTTTTTTTTTCTTTTCTTGGGATCCCAATTATTTTTCTTCCTTGGGATCTAAATGCAAAAAGTTAAAACGTCACTTTTGAAAAGTTGAGAGATTCGATTGGGATGGTAGTTCTAAGAAAATGGTTGCGGAAATAACTTTATTTTTCTTACTCACGGAAAGTAATTTTATTTTTATTTATTATTGTGCATTTTATTTTTGTTATGTTTGATATTATAAAAATATAAAGTTTTGTTGTGTGTTTGTTACATAGGAAATTTATACACGCCGCCTGCGGATACGCAAACCGGACCGGTTATTTCTGTACCGGAACCAGAAAAGATCATGAATGCGTACCGATTTCCGAACAACAACAACAACAACGAGATGTTGATAAAGAAGAAGAGACTAACGAGTGGTCAATTAGCTTCACTTGAACGGAGTTTTCAAGAAGAGATCAAACTGGATTCAGACAGGAAGGTGAAGCTGTCGCGAGAGCTCGGTCTGCAGCCACGTCAGATAGCGGTTTGGTTCCAAAACCGCCGTGCACGGTGGAAGGCGAAGCAGCTCGAGCAGTTGTACGACTCGCTTAGACAAGAGTACGACGTCGTTTCTAGAGAGAAGCAGATGTTACATGAGGAGGTCTGTGTACCACATATTGCACTATTTTAAAATTATGGGGCCTAAATTAACTATAATCATATTACTTGTTTTACCCCTTAGTTCTTGATTTTATTAGAATGCCCCCTTACAAAATTGGACTGGTCAATGCAGGTGAAGAAGCTGAGAGCTATACTAAGAGACCAAGGTCTGATCAAGAAGCCAATCTCTTCCGGGACCATCAAAGTCTCTAGTGAGGAAGACACGGCGGAGCTTCCATCGGTGGTGGTAGCTCATCCAAGAACAGAGAATCTGAACAGCGGAGGGAATCAAATCTACGGTACTGAGCAATACAACAATCCAATGATGGTTGGTTCCTCTGGCTGGTCATCTTACCCGTGATAGCTATTGCTTATCTTTGGGAGACAGTGAAAGAGAAGGAGAGAGAGAAAGAGGGTATGAGTAAAAATAGAGCTTTAGACTAGGACTTTGAGTAGTGTTCGACAAAGACAAGCTTGTCCCCCCTTGTACGATCCTACAACATAAATGGAACGTGTTCCTCTGTTTTCAAACACAACAATATATGTGAGGTTGAATCTGAACACTTTTGAGTCAGGCTTGTTGAACAACTACTATGAACACTCAAACTAGCTAGTGTAAAAAAACAAACTAGCTAAGAACTGATAAAAATGAAGAAACCAGACGCTGATGCTCATTCTTCTCTTTACTGAGCAGAACGTTGCCATGTGTGTTTCTATAGCTTCTTGGCTTTTGGAACATTCCTTAATGTCACTGAACATAAATTAATGTACTGATGTTGTGGAAGAAAGATTGTGAAAATCAAACCATAATAATAAAATCAAAGGACAAACATGTTCACCTTCATATGTTGGGCTCAGACATACATATTATACTGTTTCTGTTTGGGCCTACTTAAGGGTCAGTTAACACGATGAACCCACCAATCCAGGTGAAATGTTTAACCTGTAAAACTCATTCAAATAAAAACGGCCCAATTAAATTTGAACCAATTTTACAGACCAACTTCGTATAACTTATTTTAAATACTGTTTACCAAACTAAAATCGAATTCATCGGTAATTTTTGGGCTGTGGGTAATTTGTGTTTCTAAGACTATAATAGTATCCGAATTTATTACAAGTAATAACCTAATCAATTACTAAATATTAATCTGAAATACTTCTTTTTGGTTTACACTCTTTAGGTTCTTAACATACATGATCTACATCGCTCTTTGTGTATATAATTCTCAGCTTTCAAGTTCAAAGGTTGCTTTCAAGCATACTTTTTTGCTTTTTTTTTCATGTTACTGCACGCCCATAGATATCTTTAGTTCTTTACCGTATCTTTTGGCCTTTAGGTTACTGCACACACAATTTACCAATAGTGACAAATCTTATTGACATTATTATATAATTTTTTTTTTTGTGGGTTTTTTAGACGGTGAATGAGGGTGGCCATAAGATAAAAAAATTTGAGCTGAAAATGGGGGAACCATGTTGTCAGTTTTTTACTTTCTTATGGAGTTCTTGGACCATTGCACTTATTTGAAGCTCTTTGACCATTGATATTTGATACCCCCCCCCCCCCCCCACACCTGGCTATTATTAAATTACACATCTTCATCTAAAATTTTATCAGTGTTGGGTCAATTTTCTTTTCACCTACATTTATATTTCCATTTCTTTGAAGTTCAGTCGTCAAATTAAGGTGGTGATTAAAACGTTAAAAGCCCACGTGTAAATTAATTTCTGTCAATACTAACGATTTCAAGTTTAGCTAGAAATGCGTCGTATAGGATTTCACACATTTGAGTTTGACATATATGTTAACTAGTCATGGTTTTCTTGCAAACTTATCCATTGCAATAATATAGAAATCTTATTAAACATTCAAAAACGCTTATATTTTGCAAATGCTAGCAACTACGATACACCCTAACTTGCGCTTCAATCATTTCTTGCTTGTAACAGAAGATCAATATAAAAACAATAAACAAAAATTAAGTTTTGACCGTAAGATTCAACAAACATATCAACATACAGTACGGAAATTATGCAAGGGAAATGATCAATGATGACGAGCAAGTGAGACAAATGTCACACTATACTCTCTTTTTTTCTTCCACTATCCCTGTCCCTATCTACCTCTATATCTATATCTCATTATCTATTTATATATTTCATCTCTTCTTTACAGCATATGTTCTCACACTTTGTTGCACCTCCAAAAAACAAAGTGTATAGAAGAACAGACTTCTTGGTCACGCCTCTAGCGCTCAATCGTATGTTCCAACAAACCCCTAATTTAATATTTTTAGTTTCTTCGTCACAGTGAAGTTTATTCATTTAAATCTTCTGATCTCGTGTCTTCTTGTTAAGGAAAATGGAATGGTCGATGACAAGCAACGTTTAAACCAAGAGAGTTGATTACATGCCATCGTCATGGCTAAGGTCTAACTTCTCTAACTCGCTCTGCAGCTTCAGCTATAATCCTTACGCAGGTATGTGTGCACACATATATATTACCACACACCAATTTACGTACGTAGATGCATTCGTTTAATTGTTTTTAACTTTTAATTAATCAAACTCATGTTCGTCCTGTCTCTCTGTGGCTTGGTTGTAATAAATGGTGTGAGGTTTTTTATTTAAAATTTAGGTTTATGTTATAAGCACAGATTAATGTAGCTAGGTTTATGTTAATGTAAGAATCACAAATGGTAGAAGGAAGAAAAAAAACACGTCTAATTTTCTTGTATATGTGGTTTTATGTGAGGAATCATTCCTACGCGGCATTCTATAACCATCAGTTGCTGAGAAATTAATCTTCGGTCTAGAACATTAAATTAAATATTCACAAATACCCTACCGTACCCAACAAAAAAAAAAACATTCGATGCCAAAAAAGAAGAAGAAAATAAATGGCAAAGGTAGACTGACAAAATCTGATGGATATGGTAAATAATTAAATCCTGATGAAATTTGGCAAAATCTGGATGATTAGGTAATTAATTAATAAGAGAAGATTTTTGCTAAGTAGTTGAAATTTGGTGACTGACTGATAAAAATTGTACATGTAGAAAAGTAATAAATTCAAGACATGGTAATTACCACAAGAGACTAATAATAAAGGAGATCTTACGAAAAAGTTAATTTATAAACACCCTTACCATTTAAAATGTAAAGAAATACTACAACTTTTGGCCAAATAAGAAAAATATGTGTACTCTTAATTATAAAGTGATCGAGAAACATGTTTTAAACATACTGTATTTTTATATTTCGTAAACATCAAAAAGTTACAAAAACTTGTTTCAATGATGTTTCTTCTGAACCATAATAAATTTATATATAAAAGTCAGTAATTTTTTTCTGCCACTCAGTAAATCTATAATAAAAATAATATGCCACTATTTATTTCATCCAAATTTTGTTTTTGTGTCTGTTAGTGTCATAATAATCCAGAACTTCTGCGTTTGCTTTAAGTTGTTTGTCGTTTTGTTTTTTTATTTTTGAATATCTTTTAATTACACAACGGAAAAATGAAAATTCGTCTAATAAGCCTGCCTACACGCAAACCGGACCGGTTCTCTTTATACCGGAATCAGAAAAGATCATCAGTGCGTACCAATGTGACCCGGGTAACAACAACGAGATGATGAAAAGGAATAAGAGGCTAACGAGTGAACAACAAGCTACGCTTGAACTACGTTTCCAAGAAGATATCGAATTAGATTCAGAGAGGAAGCTTAAGCTAGCGAAGGAGCTTGATGTGAAGCCACGTCAGGTGGCAGTTTGGTTCCAGAACCGTCGTGCACGGTGGAAGGTGAGGCATCTCGAAGAGTCATACGACTCTCTTAGGCAAGAGTACGATGCTGTTTGGAGAGACAAGCAAATGCTACACGATGAGGTCTAAGCACATTTCATATGGAGTCTTTATCTACAATAATATTTGCTTGTTTTGTCCCTTAGTTTTTTTTTTTACCAATATCCGTACAGAATCAGTTTTCGATTTCTCTGGTAAATTAATATTAATTAATATCCTACATTATTTTGAAATCTTTGATAGAACAAATAAAGAGAGTTAAGGAACGAATTTTATTTTCTTCTAAAAGTTCTAAATAATAATGAATTTAATTCTGAATAGTTCCAGAAAACAATAATATATAACAGGATCGATTCTGAATATCTGAGTTTTTCGTTCTGTCTTCCTTCTTTTATCTAATGCATGCATCGGAGGCTCTGTTAAAAGGTCTTATGATAGGATTTCAATTTATATATCTCAATAACCGTATCATATAAAAAATGTTATTTTTGTCGTTTCTTAGACTCTACTTAATTCGGGTCTTTGAACTAGCTAGTTTAAGTATCAGAAAAGTGAACATTTCATCATCATATTTATAAAGCCTAATCTTCAAAACGTAACAGATACTAACAAGAATAGTGTCCTGAATCAACCAAAACTCATTTTTTGAAAGCTATAATATGGAACTAGAAAGTGTACGCATAGCTCGCAATTAATCTCCGATGAGGAAAGATCGTTGTCTTATCAGTTATCAACTGCACACGACACAAGTAATCTTGCTTTTTTTTTTTTTTTTTTTTTTATTATGTAGATGTATCGATTCGCTGATGCTTGATAATTGGAACTCCTTTGATACTTAGCTTTCAATATATATTCTTCATTTTTTTTGGTTGGTTTTAATATGATTAATGAACAAACAATATGATTTCTTTGTTTCTTTATAAATTTCATTCTTATTTCTTTACATATAGATAATCTACTTGGCTATTTGTGCTGATTCTTATCTTTCAAAGGTTGCTATCAAAGTTAGCTTTTTGCTTTTTTCTTTTTCTTCATGTTACTGCACATATAGAGATCTTACAAATAGCGACAGACCTTATTGCATATTTGCATTATATTATATAAAATTTTGTGAACTTTAGATGGTGCGTACGTGTATATTAGACAAAACAAGAAGAAAAATATCTTTGGGTTAAAATTTGGAAAATGGAGGCAAATTTATATATCATACCATAAGAAGGGATGAACCATGTCGTCAGTTTTTTTCTTATGGAGTTTTCTTAGGGGACCATTTCACTTATTTTAACCTTGACTTTGACTATCGATACCTGAACCTCTATCAACTACATAAACTTACAAATCTAAATCAAACTTTTTATCAGTACGTGTTCAATTTTCTTTCAACTACTACATTAATATTTCCAAGTCTTAAAAAAATCAGTAAACTAAGCTGGATTCTAAACTGGCGCAGCAGCAAATACATAAGTAGCTTTTTTTATGTAAAAATGCTGACAGATTTCAAGTTTAGATAGAGCTTTCCAGTATAAACTAATCCACGCTAGATAAGATTAAGCTTTAACCTTTGATGATTCTATGACCCTTTCTTTAAGTATGTAATTGGTGCCTTGTGCTGAATTTGCCAATCCATTATAGATGACTTGGAATCCTTATTAGTCTCGTAAGAATTCTGATTTTAAAATTTTACATGTTTTCCAAATAGGAAACGTGTATATAATGTCAAAATGTTTGATACTATTTTAAAACTCATATATTCAGTCATACTCATCATATAGTGTTTGTGTTTACACCCTTCTAACTTAACACATGTTAACCAGTCAATGGTTATTATTTTGCGAAAGTCTCATGTTTCCATCATATATATACGGATATACCAAATTTCCGATTTGAATTAATCGTTCAATAGCGCACAATTTTTTTTTTTTTTTTTTTTGCAAATTCTACAAACCACAATCACACCCTAATTAATGCACGTTTAGACCATATATGTCCTCAGACGACCATTAAGAAAAAGAAACAAAAGAATCCAAGTTTGACCGTTAGATTTAATTACAGATATATCAATTGACGAAGATGCTAGGATGATGATGAACGATGACGTCCAAGTAAGACAAAAATCGATGTCTCTCTCTTTCTCTTTCAGCATCACACTATCTAGTATCTACACCGCTCTAGCTACCTACATCTATATATATTCTTATCTCCTGTTGAATGCATGCTCTCACACTTGTTTTACCTCAGAAAGACAGTGTCTAGAAGAAACGCCTCTACCGCTCGTATGGAACAAAACCCTAATTTTCTATTTTTTTTAATTTCTTTCGTTTATCGTAAACCCTAATTTTTTCTTCCTTTTTAATCATCATCTCTCATATGTTCTTATTTTAGGAAAAAATAATGGAATGGTCAACGACGAGCAACGTCCAAAACGAGAGAGATCCGTTCATGCCACCGCCACTATTGGAGTCTAACTGGCTCGAAAGCTTCAACTATGATCTTTCTGAAGGTATACATATGCACACATATATTACCAAACCAATTTAGATAGATGTGCTTCGTTTCTTTATTCATGTTCATATCTCTTATGTCGCCGTTGTTGTAATGTGTTGAAGGTTCCATATATATTAATTCAACAAAATGTAGGTCCATAATATTAATATAAGGATATACAGATGTATAAGTTCCGGGTTTAAATTCATGGTTAACAAATCCATGAACTTTTATATGTTTTTAGTGACAACGAGCTCGTGACCTTGAAAGCCTTAAAAGAACGTGTATATATATATGTGTATGTGTAAATGTCGGTTTAATTTCAAGGTTGACATATCCATGAACTTTGTTTAAGTCACAAAAAAGTTTGTTGGGTTGATTATACAAGCCTTATGAGAACTATGTATAGATGTGTAGCTGTTCATGGTTGACAAATCCATGAACTTTGTTTTCGTCTTAAAAAATCCATGAACTCTATTTCACGTTGGATAAATTGATGAACAATGCTAGCTTTTTGGTCACAATCCATACATATGGTAGATTTTAATGAGTCGCGGCTAAAAACAAGCACAATAGCTTGATTAAGACGATATATTTGTTTTTCTCTTCAGATATGGTTTTAGACTTTTAGTTATTACGTGGGTTACTAGCATATTCAGTGATTCTATTAGTCACAATTTTTTTTTTGTTTTTTTTTTTAATCTGTGAAATATATTTTTATACAACTAGATTTTGTGTTATCATATAAATCTTATATCGTTATTGTTTGATTCCAATTCGGTATACATCACATTTGTTTAGAGATGTGGAATACATCTAAATTGGTTTGTTTCTCCATCTCCCAAGTATCTCCCTAGAGGAACCAATTGAGGAACGTCACATTCGCTTGTTTTTTTTTTTTTTTCTTTTTTTTTTTTTAAATCTTTTTTAATTTCTTCTTAATTTTTTTATATATCAGGGAATTCGTATACACATGTTGCTGTTACGCAAACCGGGCCGGTTATTACTGTACCGGAATCAGAAAAGATGATCAATACGTACCACTGTGATCGGAGTAACAACAACGGGATGATAAAGAAGAATAAGAGGCTAACGAGTGAACAATTAGCTTCATTGGAAGTAAGTTTTCAAGAAGATATCAGACTAGATTCAGACAGGAAACTAAAGCTGTCGAGGGAGCTTGGTCTGCAGCCACGTCAGACAGCGGTGTGGTTCCAGAACCGCCGTGCGCGGTGGAAGGTGAAGCATCTCGAGGAGTCTTACGACTCGCTTAGGCAAGAGTACGATGCTGTTTGGAAAGAGAATCAGATGCTACACGATGAGGTCGAGGCACTATTCATATGGAGTCTTATATATTTACAAATAATATTAATCAATTTGCTTGTTTCAAATTTAAGAGTCACAACAAATTGATATGTGATATGATGCAGGTGAAGAAGCTGAGAGCTACAATACTAAGAGATCAAGGTTTGATGATGAACATCAGCCAAATCGCTGGAGGAGGTCAAACTAACGGTATTGGTGGATACAATAATAGTCCGATGATTGTTGCTTCCTCTCGCTGGACACCCATATCGCAGCCGCCTTACCCGTGGTAGTTGTTGCTGATCTTGGAGGGAGAGAGAGAGAGTCTCATATAGAGCTCTAGACTTTGATGTTTTTTAGATTTTAAGTAATGTAGACTAGCTATGAGAAGCTTTTCCTCATTGTATGGTTCATTTAATCATATATATTGTAACGTTTTTATGTAGCTCTAGAATGTTTTGGACGCAATTAAATGGTCTAGTTTGTTGAGTAGCTTCCATGCCAAGAATCTGAAAAATTTGGTCTCTCTCTCTCTCAGAAAGTTTCTCGTATGAAGTCAGTAGTACTGTACGTACGTAATAGAGAAAATAGTTCAAAATATCAAAACAAAACTAACTTGTAAAAATAATTGTCACACTTAGCTTCCGGATCAAATAAGTTCCATTACTTCTTACGTGTCTCGACTCAGATTAAATCGAAAATCAGACGCAAAACGTGAATCCCAAGAACATACGAATAACAACAATAATAGTCCACAGAGCAATTATAGCCGCAGAGGCAGTCAAGGAAATGGAGATATTACTTGAGAACCCTTCGCTACTAATGTATTTGCTGCTGCGCCTTCCGAGACTCATATAAAACGTTGAAGCGTTCACTAATACATTAATGACGTTAAAGCCCTCTAAAGAACCACAAAACTTACGAATCCTGGTTTAATATTCTGCAACTACCAATGGGTTTTGGCCCAGCCAAATGTCGGTTTATAGCTGAACTTTGAATACATGTAACTACAATGATTCACTTTGAGACAAACAAAAAAATAGAGTACATGAACACCAAAAAGTCACCTAATTATCTGATTATTAATCACAGTTTCGGAGTGCATGATTTGTTAGTATCACAAATTAAAATAAATTAAAAGAAAAAATATATGCGAATATAATTTATTATTCGTGTATTACAAATTAATGGGGAAAAACACACTCAAAATGTATTTGATACATGAAAAAAAAAAGCCCCAATTATATAATTTACAAGAAAAATCCCTCCGGAGTTTTTCAATTTGTTTCATAATTTACCACTCAAAAGTCAAAACAAACAAGAATCCGCAAAAAAAAAAACCCTTAACTTAGACCTCACGGATCCTCACATTCAATCTCCTTACCCAAATCGAATGAAGAATCATATGAAACACATCAAACCTTTTCGCCGGTGAGTTCACCTCAAAATGTCGCCTTACTTTCAACACTCTCCTGTACATCCTTAGGTACTGTCTCGGCGATATAGCCGTTAAGATCGTCTTCAAATTTGGTATGTCTTCCACCGAAACGATCACTGAAAACGATTTCCAATTCAAAACATCGCTAAAAGGAGGAACGTAGCCTGAGTTTATCAGAACGGGGACGCAACCCGAGTAAAGTGCCTCCACGATCCTAGGGCTCGCAACCTCATAGCCGCTTGGACAAATACAGAACTTGCTGTTCCGCATCATGTCCGAATAAGACGTTCCTCTAGGGAGATACTTGTGGACTCTAATGTCATTATCTTTGTTCTCCCAATGCTCGAGCAAGACTGGCCTTACTGGTCCGTGTACACCACCTGCAAAGAAGGCTAGGATTGGACGGCTGGAAGGTGACCGGCCACCGACTAATCCGGTTAAGGATCCTGTCCGTAAATTAATCTCGGGTATTGAGACATCTTTTCTTGGTTTGAATCTCTCTGACGTGTTGGCATTGCATAATGCTCGAATCGAATTATGTCCTAGATGTGGATGAGAGAAGCTGGCCTCAGGACCCTATACATACACACACAAAAAAAAAAAAATCAAGATTATAACCATAACTAGCTAACCAGAGGCTATAAGCCTAGTAGTGGAGGAAAGGTATTGTTAGCATACCCAATCATGGCAAGAGAGTATGAAATGATCGGCTCCGATGCTGCGGTTCCAATAAGGGTATTTATCACCCACAAGATTGATGTAATCTCTCACTGTATTTCGGATGGGGCTAAAATCATGAGAGTTGCGTTCATACACGAATCTTACCATCTTGACGACACTAAAAGGTAAATAAAAAGCGTGGGCCTTGTCGGGATTGTTGGTGCGGAAACGGGTATTGGTTTCCATCTCATAGATGAAACTTCCTTCCATAGAGTAGATGCTTTTACATGGACCGTCATGGAACAAAGGTGGCTCGCCTTCTTTATACACATATATCTTGAACTGTTTCTCCATCTCCAAGTAGCTCCTAATCATTTCAATACGGGAACAAGAAAAACGTAAGCACATCACGGTAGTGTTAGCAAATCTATGCCATTTTCTACAATTGGACCACATGAAAACAATTTGTGCACATGTATATTACGTAATAGGATATAACAACCTTTGAAATTCACATACTCGACCTCCTATAATTTTAAATAGTAAAGCGACAGGGGTAATAAAGGTCTTCTCTGGTCTATAAGTAAATCCTAAAAATATGCAGTCATTGCCTCATTGGTTACCTTATTTTACCAAACCATAGAAGATGGGCCAAGAGTGATATAATTAATGATTTACAAATGTTGCCCCAGAAAATAATCAAGGAATGTGATTACTTTCCTGCTTACGCATATAAAATGTGACACCACAAAAAAAATCTCTTCCATTTACTTATTTAGTGAAAACAAAGTATATAAGGTATCTCTATCTACTACAAAATGTTTTCGATCTAGACGAATTAATAAACCAGTACGATTGATTTCAAACAAAATCAACAACAATTAATAAACAAGCAACTAAATAAATTAAAACTGTTGACAAGAAAAAAAAAAAAAAAAAACTCAAACGCAATTCAATTTTAGTTGAAACTTCACTGCGCCACGTTTGAAAAAAAAAACTCTCTTAAAATTTAAAATCAGTTCCAAACCTTATTTATGATACATAATGCCGAACCCTTTGACTTAAATTTAATTAAAATAAATGCTCAGCGAGCCAATAAATTCATAGTTCCAACCGTTTGACTCTAATTTATTTCAAATAAATTACTATTAGCGAGCCCAAATTACTGTTAACTTGAATTTACTATCTAAAAAAAGAACAAAACAGTAATTATCTTTAACTTACCGATGAAAGACCTTAGCGTTCCAATACATAGGACCAAGAGGAACATAGTCCGGGTCGTCCACGGGATCGTCCATCGAAGCGGCTTTAATGGAGGCTCGAGCTTTTTGTAGCTCGAATTCGATCTTCTCTAAATTGCTAAGAACTCTTCTTTTCTTTGGTTCCGATGACGCCGTAGAAGTGACGTTACTACTCGTTGTAGTAATGATCGGATTCAATCGAATTGTCCGATTACCATTTCCCTGTTCAATAATAATATTTAATATTTAATTACTTTTAAGTTTTTAGTAACCAAAACATATTGACATGTGTTGTTGATTAATTAGTTCAAATTTAGACCACCCGCGACCAAACAGATTAAAAAAAAAAAAAAAAAGAACAATTTCGCTATAACTTTTGCTCACAAAAAGAAACGAATAAATTTTTCTACAGTTTGTTAGATACGAGATCGAGATGAATATAATTCCTTATTCTTCTTGGGAAAGTTAACATATGTGTATATCTTCTTATTATGATGAAATAGGTAGATTTACTATTATCCTAAATGTAAAGAAATTTCGATGCAAGTAATATTATTGTATAAATAAGTTGAGAGAAAATATTCTAACAATTAATATATACACATGTACATAGTATATGTTACTAGCTTTCCTAAAAATAATAAGGAAATAAAACAATACGAATGTTATGATATCTGTTGGTAAAAAATAAGATTAGAAAAAAAAAAAATAAACAAAATAGCCGGAAAGAAGAAAAGAATAACATGCAAAGATGAAGAATTAAGTAAGGAATAATTTTGGTATCTCTAATTAAGTAATTAATTTCTCTAACCTGAATAGATTCCACTTTAGTAGATAAAGATGATGCTGGCAACGACGGAAGTATCATCTCTGGTGGCAGAGGAGATGGCGCCGGCGCCGTCGTTGGAGGCAGAGATGGATGTGAAGGGAGATCATGAGGAGAAGTGGACAAAGAGGTTAAGAAAGATGATGGATCTTTAGGACGACCAATATTTACAAAGACGAAGCCAGAAACAAGAACTAGAGGAACCATGAAGAGAAAGAGTTTAGTTGAATACGACATCGTTGAGGAACATGCAGACATGTTTCTAGAGTACTTGCCATCATCAACATCTTCATCTCCCATCTCTCTCTATTAATTCTCTTTCTTTTAAGAAGAAGACGAAGAATCAAATTAAAAGAAGAGAGTTTGTTTATGCTTTTGTTGTTATGTGAACTTTATAATTTTTTTGCTTTCGGTTTTGGGAGCAAAAGAAGAAAATTAAAAACTAAGGTGAATGGAAGAGTAACATTTGGTAATAAGTGGTTGCTCCCTCGTGCCAAGCGTCATCTCTTTCCCACTCTCTCTTTCCTTTTCCACATGCAAGCTTTCTCTCTATTTCCCTTTTCACCCCCCAACGTTTTATTTCGATCAATTTCCACCCTCCCCCGGTGCCCCCAGACAAATCCAAACCAGAAATCTCGTACATTAAATATTCAAAATATTGTATTTTGAAAATGTATATCCAAAAAGATATTTCAAACAAATTTTCTAAAATTATGATAATGTTAAAAATAAAATTTTATTACAAAATATAAATAAAATATATATTATTGTTATTTGATGCTAATTATGCTAGTATTTGATGCTATATATATATATATAATTTTAGTTTATCATGTCATTGTATTTTCTAATTTAACATATGTCATTATTATATTTTAAATTTTCAAAATTGTATTTTCTAATTTGTCATATGTTATTGTTATATATAGAAATTTAAAATAGTTTAATAAATATAGTTTTTAGTTAATATATATTTTACAATAATTTGGCTGATTATACTTTTTGCCAAATGTTGGAGGATTTTCTTCTTTGGTACATTGTATCCATAATTTATAGTACAGAAAGTGTTTCACCATCAACTAAGAATTCTTGTTGATGCCGATACAACGAGAGAGAGTGATAAAGTTTGGGCATTTTTTAGAGAATGATTACTGCTTTTTGGAACCATATTATGGAGCTTATAATTAAGTCACTTACAGCCGCTCGACTTATAGTGGTTACAAAGGTTTATGAGGATCTTTTCTTCAAAGATGTCTATCGTCCATGAAATAAAGCAAAGGAAACTTATAGGCATTCTTTATTAGTAACTGGGTTTGGTACTGATTGCAACGGGTTCACTTATGGGAGGCGCAAGACTCGAGGGGGACTACCAAGGGAGACAACGGTTACATTAGGATAGCCCGACGTCGAAATCTCATTACAAATTTTCTCAAAATGGAATTAATTTTTGATGTGGTAAACTCCATTAGTGATTGGTGTTAATATTAATACCATGCAGTTAATCAGTTATTGGTATAACATGTTGGTATATATTAATTTTATGTGAAATTACAATTAGATTATGTATATGTATATAGTCAACAGTATAAATTTAGTTTTGTTTATATAGTGAATATTGTGTATAAAAAAAATAATTAATTAAATAGTTTGTTATTATTTCTACAGATTTTTTAAACAATAAATATAATTTTTTTAAATAATTTTATTAAATAAGTTCAAAAATATTTTATTTTTTATTATATAAAACAACATAAATTTTCCTTTCTTTGTTAAATTTTAACGCTTAAATAATTAAATAGAGATTGAAACTTTCCTTTCTTTGTTATAAAGACTATTATGAGAATGGATTTGTATTTTGCTATGGCTTAATAATATATTAATATATATAAGCCCAAAGATCTCAGAGTTTTGGATTAGTGTGCGCGTATGAGTATTAAGCATGATAACTTTCTCTCATTTTCCCTCTTCACCACCAAACATTTTATTATATCTATCAATTTCCACCCCGTTTCCCCCAACAAATCCAAACCAAAACTCTCGTATATTAACAACTTGTAATCATATAAAACAAACATTACAGAAACTAAGGTCTTATTGGTTGATTCACCAGTCTACAATAACTGAGTCTTCCAAAAACTTGATCCTGGTTGATTCACCACCGATCTCTACAAGAACACTTGCCATTCACAAAATGATGAAACCCTGACGAATCTCTCAAAACTATCTCTCTCTTTACCACAACTGAGACGTATTTGAAGAACTCGTGACAATCACCACAGAGCATCACATTCTTCACAACCCGAACAGGCTTCCCCCTCGTGAGAATGCCGTAAGTCACGGCGAGTTTAGCGCTGTGGTGAAACAAGAAACTCTTCTTCATAAACTCATCAACCTCCTGAAGAACAAACTCTGTGTTTGGTTCGTATCCAGCTTTCAGACATTCCATTATCAGTATCTCCAATCCGCTGTATATGTCTTTCTCTTGCGGGTGGGATGTGTCACGCGCGTGAAAGGAATGTACTTTGTTCTCATGGATTATCCAGCTTTTAGCAGGATGTTTCCGGTAACCTCTTTCCCGCATTTCTTCTCGTATCATTTCAGAGCGATGCCAGAGTCCGGAAGCCGAGTAGATGTTGGATTTGAGGATGTACTCCGACGGGTTTTCAGGTTTTGTCGATAGTATAAGCTTTGCTACTCGTTTCGCAACGCTTGTGTTTGAATGTACTCTGCAGCTATCAAGCAGAGCTCTCAATACAGAGACCTCGGGCTGTAACGGCATCGAGTTTATTGTGTCTTCCGCTTCTTCAAGAAGACCCCAATGACCCAGAACACGGACGAATGCAGTGTAATGTTCTGTCGTTGGTTCAATGTCATATATAGTCTTCATGGAGAGAAACAGATCACGGCAGCTACTAAGCTTATTTGACTCTGTATACCGGAATGCAGAAATAACCAGAGTCAGGGTGATCTTGTCAGGCTTGATCTCTTCATCATTCATCCTCGACCATAGAGCCAGTGCCTCGTCACCATTTCTTTGAAGGATGTAGCAAGAAATCAAGCTGTTCCAAGAAACAACGTCATGATCTTGCATCGTTTTGAAAACCTTTATGGCATCATCTGAGTCCCAACATTTTGAGTACATGCTAATCAAAGAATTTCCCAAGGCTACATTAGAAAAGTACCCACCTTTAAGAGCATAGCAATGGATCTGATAACCCAATTCCCGAAACCCTAATGTCCCGCAGACAGCAAGAATCAAAGTCAAAGAGACTTCATCTAACAACAACTTTTCTTCACAGAGAGTGCGATGGAACAGCGATACAGCCTTATCAGGTAAGCCATTCCGAGCGTAACCACCAAGTATTGACGTTGTTGCCTTTGAGCTGTCGAGATTAGAAGGCCATTGGTCAAACATCTCCTCAGCATCTGCCATCCTTTCACACCTTGTGCACATATCAAGCAATGCAGTCTGGATACAAGGGTTTAAAAGCAGACATCCAAACTTAATACAAAACCCGTGAATCTGTTCACTTACTTTCTTCTCTGAAACTAAACCACAAGCGTCCACAGCGCTTGTTAAACTGAAATCCGTCAACTCAACACCTCTCTGCAGCATTTCAGTGAATAATTTCAATGCCTTCAAGCCATAACCGTTTCTACAGAACCCAGCCATGAGGGCGTTATAGGCAATAGTGTTTTTCTCAGTTATATTCTCAAATATCTCAACAGCAGAATCCACCATTCCAAATGCCATGTAAGCTGTGATCATCTCAGTGGAAGTAACGGCATCTTGCACCATCATCATCTCGTACAAACTCTCTACCATTTTCATATCCCCAAACTTAGAATAAAACCCAATCAGAGCGTTATTCACACTCAATTCCTGCATCAACCCAATTCTAATAGCACGACCATGGAGTTCTCTGCCTCTCAAGAAGTCATCACTAGAGCTCAAAAGAGTTGAAAGCGTAAAACAATCAACTCCAAGTCCTTCGACTCTGTTCATCTCATAAAACAAATCGAAAGCTCTATCACTCATTCCTTCTTTCACCAAACTCGAAATCACAGTGTTCCACGAAGTCACATCTCTCTGAGGAATTTCATCAAACAGCTTCAACACATCATCACACGAAGAGCCCTTTGCGTACAAACTCATCAACGAATTACAAACAAAGACAGAACTCAAAAACCCTGATTTAACTATCAATCCATGAATCTGAATCCCAAGCGAGAATCGCGAAACCCTCACGCAAGCAGTCAAAATCGCTACAAAAGTATACTCATTCGGCTGGACAATACCTGCTTTTCTCATCCTGAAGAAGACCTTAAGAGCCTCGATTTCAAGGTTTAATCTTGAGAACCCCGAGATGAGAGCTGTGTAAGAAACCACCGTCGGTGAAGTCATAGACACGAAAACGAGAAAAGCCTCACGAGGGAAGCCAAGTTTGAGATACGTGGAGATAAGGGCATTGCCAAGACGGGTTTTTTCGACTCTGAGCTTAAGAAACGAAGCGTGTACAGCTCTTGTTACCTCGACGTCGTCGTATTGAGATGACAAGCGAAGCAGATAGAAATACCCATCAACAATTGATTCAATCTCTTCCGTTTCTTTCTTCGAGGAAGGAGAAGAAGAAGAAGAACGGTCATTGATGTTTACTGGTGAAAGAGACAGAGACGCAGAGAGAGAACAGAGGCGTTCTGGTTTCCGATGGAGCGAGAGAGAGGGATGAAGTTTGGGGCGAGGAATTGAAGGTGGGATATGAGGAAGATTGAGGAGGCAGTGGTGATTAACGGTGGACATGAATGTGATTAGAGAGAGGCTGCTAGGCGCTAAATCGCCATGGATAAAACCTTTTCACTTTGTCCTCTTCTTCTTCCACTTTGAGAAGAAAGAGACCAACTTTTGTAATTGAGAAATTTAATTTTAAGTCCCTATACTATTGAATAATATACGGAGTTTGGCCTATACTATCGATATGATCAAATATCTCCATAATTAAGATGATCTATATCATGTTAATTTTAGAATAAATGTAATTATAGGTTTTTCATAGCAGGCTAACTTGAGGTTGTGTCGACTTAGAGATGATACATTAATTGATTTCGATGTAAATTAGGATGTTACATAAAAGATAAATAGTTTTGTCGTCATATCAATTGATTTTGACACGTTATAACCATATTAATGTTACAAGGACCATGTCAATATTATTATTCACTCCATGTCATATTGTTATTGGTTAAGAAGCCAACCTAGTTGATGTTAGAGAGAGCATTTTCCAAAGTCCTAAGAGAGAGCCTTCTCCTTCTCCTTCTTCATCTTCAACTTCATCTACTTTTTCTTCTTCTTCTCCATCTGCATCTCCAGTAAAACACCTAGAGAATAAACGACGAAAGAAGGTTTTAATTTTGTTAACAAGAAGATAGTTCTAAGAAGAAAGAGCAAGAACATGTACTTTCGGGCTCGCAAACAGAATAGGTTCTAGGGTCACGGGGTCGGGACAAAAGAGGTTCAACAACAAGAGTCATATTACCCATGTTAGATCCATTTAGTGCCAGCGCCTTCTCTAGAGATCCTTCTCCTCGAAGGTGAATGTAAGCACAACTGTAGAATTCGACAGAGAGACTTTAGTTAGAATTCAATAACTTTTGATTGAAAGTTGCATTGGGAAAAAAAACACAATAGGAAGAAAGAAGCCACAAACTCATCATCAATTAGCCAGACATCTCCACATGAAGAGAAATGTTCACAGAGCGCCATCTTGAGATCAATCTCAGGAAGGGAAGTGTCATATCCGGTAACGCAGACCCTAAATATTGATAAATTCAAGGAGAGAAATATAACCAAATTAGTAATAACATGACAAAAAGGCTCTAGCTAGAAAACATATATGATACTACAAGAATTAGTAGTACAAAAAATTACATGGATTGTTTTATCCAAGTCGAGGGATTACTAAGATCATGGCCAGGAAAAGGATTAACATCATCATCATCATCGGACTGTGTCGGAAAGGTTGCAGGCTTAACGATTGCAGTAGATCGTCCCAAGTAAGTTCCATTAAGTTTCAACGCCTTTTCTTCGGCAGCTCCTCCAGCGAACCTCACGAAGGCAACACTGATGTAAAACGATCGAGTACAATACAAAAAAAAAGCCACAAATTAGAATGAGAGCCACAAATAAAAGAAAGAAAGAAAAGAAAGGTACCTCTTGAGGAAACCCGTAGCAAAGTCTCTGGGAACATAACAAAATAATAACTCTCCACAACAAGAGAAGTGTTTTTCCAACGCGAGCTCGACATAATACTCTGGCAGTGAAGTGTCATATCCCTCAACGGAAACCGTCGTGAAAGTGTAACTGCTAAATTATTCACAGCAACAATTTGATATTTTCATTGCATTGCAGGTGGAGATCATATATATGTATACCAACACAGAGAACAACAACCGAAATTATTTAAAAAGAAAAATTCCAGAAAAAGTAAATAATAATAATAATAAATTTTACCAGAGCGTCTGCAACACTATCGTTCAAATCCAGCACTTTCAGACCCTAAAAAGGTACAGAAGATCTAATCAGAAAATTATACTGATAAATAAAGAAGCAGAGGTTAGTCAAAAAGAGGGAAGAAGAAGAAGAAGAAGATTACTTTGATGGCGGAGGATTCTTCCATTGTGATATGTTGACAAGAACGGGTTCCAAAGATCTAGGACTTTTAGGTTTGAAGATTTTGTTGTTTGTTAATTCTTCTTATTTATTCTGGTCACGAACAAACGGTTACGGTTGGGCCTTTAATTTAGTTCAGGCCTGCAGTAAGCCCACGACTGAGAGATTTTTAAACATTAGAAAAAAGAACATATTTCTAGAGCCGCTGGGGAAATTTCTGTTCAATCTATATGATTAGATATGAACCACTTTTTCTATGTTTTTTTTTTTTTGACAAAATTTTCTAAAATTATGATATTATTAAAAATAAAAATACATTACAAAATATAAATAAAATATATGTTATTGTTATTTGATGCTAATTATGCTAGTATTTGATGTTAATTATGTATTTTTGGTTTATCATTTGTGATGTCATTGTATTTTCTAATTTAACATATGTTATTGTTATATTTTAATATTTCAAAATTGTATTTTTTTATTTATCATATGTTATTATTATATTCTAAATTTTTAAATAATTTAATATATATGTTATAATGATTTCGCTGATTATACCTTATGTCAAAGTCTTGCGTCAAGAGATTATCCTAATAAGCTTGAATTCGGAGACGTGTATCGGCCAGATGAATCCAAAAATTTATGGTCATTAAATTATTGTAACATATATATTTTAATTAATATATGTGTTAAAAGTTATGGTCATAAAATATTTAAATTAATATATACGTTAAAATAATTTACTAAGGTCATTTTCTATTGCTTACTGGTTTTGTGGTTGCCTAGGATTCATGGAGACCAAAGCCATATAGGAATAGCCTGGAGTGAAAATCTCATAACTGACTTTCTTAAAATTAAAAAAAATAGAGTAAGGTATGATTATTTCTAGTAATCTCTTTTGTTAACCATTTATTTTAAAATTTGTCAGCTGTGATAAATGTGATTTGTGTTTAAATTGTCATTACTTGATTTCAGCTTTTAGAGTCTTGCGTCAAGGGATTATTCTTCTCTAACACTGTTCTAATTTCAAAACTTATGTGAAAGAACTATAATATAAGGACTAAAATTAAATTTCTTCAATACACCACCATCAACTACTGCTTTTTTAGGCATTATATCCATTATTTCTTGTACAGAATGTGTTTCACCATCAGCTACTAAATCTGATGTGGTTTGTGTGAAAAATATTTAGAATGTGTCCAGACTTGAATTCAATAAAAATAGCAATCAAACTAAGTTCTCAAAAACATAAACCCCAAATTATTATGTAATGAGAAAGGCACCAGTTGCCTTGCTTTTTCTTTTTTTAGTTAAATATAAAATAATTTATAGTAAATTAGAAGTTTTTTTTTCATATCATAAATGGATATATTTTTGTTTTCTCTTAGTTGAGGTGTTATAGATGACATTAATTAATTTCGATGTAATGAAAGATGTTACGTAAGATAAATAGTTTTTTCCATCATGTCAATGTTTCAAAATAAACTTAGGTTTAAGAGATAAGAGGGATTCCTTGGAGAAGAAGATTGTTTGCGATAACACGGTTTGCTGCCTCGGATGGATGAAAACCATCCCAAAACACGTAATTGGTAGCATTGGAACATGTACCGACCGATCTTGCATTGCATAGGAACGAAGTTTCCATTGTTCCGGTTCCACAACATGCCCTTCTTGATTCAAAAAACCCTAATTAACATTCAGATAGATTAATTAAAAGTGTGAGTATTTTTAAATGAGAAAGAAAATAGTGTCGGTGTTTAGTCGCTAAAATAAAGTTGCGGTTTTTGTTAAAAGATCGTACCATTTTCGACAGGGTTCACGACCATGCTTAAGAGAGGATTATAGATGTCAAGGACGACCAATTTCAGACCGGGAAGCATGTTTGTTAAGGACATAGACGTGTTGTTGAGTTTGGTATTAAAGGAAACCGCGTCCCGGTTTAGTCTTTCAACGCATGTATTGTTTCCGGCTCCACCAAACATCGTTATCGCCGCCGGTAAACAACCTAACGGCGGTAGCGTCGTCACTCCTATCCTTCTAGCTCCTAAACCATACAAATTCTGCCCCCAAAGAAAAACAAACACACAATTAAACCGGCAGATTATAAAATAACGGTACGGTGTTGGTTTAAGTTACTTGGATAAAGGTGGTATAGGATTTCATGAGACGATCTGAGTATCGATCAGGCGTGAAAATCCGGTTAAGGATCGGATTGATGTAATAGCTTTGAAGAAAATCGCTTGGTCCCGTGCTTAGAAGATGAATCGCGCGTGAGAATGTCTCGTTTGCTCTTTCTCTTCCCACGATGTTCATCACTTTGGTTTGGTACTCCTTGTAGTTTTTCAGCTGTTGGTTCAATGTGATTGCGTTCTAACAATATGATAAACCACAAAATGTTAAAAAGCATTCCGGTTAACTAACTTCAAAGCCTGATTAAACCGGGTTAAGGATATTAATTACGTATAATAGAGCAGTTGCATCAAGAAAACCGGAAGCACCAGAGGCGAAATTGGCTCCGGTTAACAAATTTGTCCCATTTGCATCTTGGCTAAGGTACGGCACCGGATAAGATGTGAATCCTAGATTCTCAGCTACTCAAACAACAAACAAAATTGTCTAAGGAATAAGAGATGATAGATGGTTATATATATACACGTGAATGGTGAGTTATGCTGGTTCGAACCGGTAAAGTCGGTGGCGAGTTTGCCATTAGTGAAACGGCCAGTAGCATTGTGGTCGAAGAAGTCACGTCCATAGGGAGGGAAATTGGCCTTGACAAGGGTAGTGAGACGGTTGTTGTTACCGGCATCGACAACTGAATCTCCCATTATGATCAAAGCCGGTACAAGAGGCTGACCAGTCCCAACGCCGGCAGCAATAACCAAAAAGCTCATCAACAATATTGTAAACATCTTCATTTTTCTATGTGAATGTACGTAGTAAGAGATAGAGAGATAAAGAGATCGAGGGTTAATGAGTTGAGTGTAGAAGTAGTGAATATGGTTAGGGGTTTTAAAGGAAGAGAGAGTAGTGAAGTTGCTTGATAAAGAAGGAACTTTTTTAATTTGCTTTGAAGCTGCATGCACCAATCTGACTCCTCTGTTGCATTTCATTTACTTCCACTCAAAACCAATTAGTTTTTATATGTTTTCATATGCGTAGTTTCGGGGGACTAATAAATCGCTAGAAATAGTCTTTTTGTTTTTCATTTTTTTCTTTTTGGTGTGTTATAATTCAATTGGCTAACGGATGACTTCAAGCATAGCATGAGAAGGATATGTTTAGTGTGGAAAATGGTGCAAGTTTGGAAAAAAAAAAAAAAAAATTAGAAATATAGATACTGTAAAAATCCTTAAAAAACAATATTCAAAGAAAAGGACCAGCACATCCTTAATTCAAGGCTCTAATTTCATGAATGAAGTCGGCGGTAGTAACGTCCTATTCGACGCAAAAGAAGGTAAACCTTAACACGCAATGCATTCAGAAGAAGACATACGTGACCTCTCACATTTTTCATGCAATCAATCACAATCAAGGAACAAAAGTTATTATAAATTATATTTCGTTTGTTAAATCTTTTCTCCTTCGTTGAGTTTAGTCAAAAAGATCTACGAAGAGGTCACATGTTTTAGCATATGAATGAAACTTAACTTTTACTGCCTAACAAACATTTTTTGTTTTCTTCCTCGAGTCCCTAGTCTCTACACTAGTCATGTGAATGTTTACAGTAATCTTGATTCTTGAATAAGATGCGATTACCTTGACTGATTGTGTTACTCCGTTTCTTTCTGTATAGGATCCAATTGGGTCGATATTGGGCTCCAATTGGGCTTTGATTTGCAAGGAAAAGAGATCTGGTTTTTAGTTGAAACGGACCGGCACGGTGGATTAAAAAAATCCGGTAAGAATTGACTCGATTGAACCATTCGGTTTAGGAAAATGTTAATTTTAAAATCCGGTATGAATTGACTCGATTAAAAAATAATTTTTGTTTTTTTATATATTTTAGTTTCCTTTTTTTTTTTTTTTTTTTACTCAAAGTATATATTTTAGTTTCCTATATAACTTCAATCCCAAAAGTATCACATTTAAAATACCTAAATAAAATTATACCAATTTAAAACAGGAAATGATCTTTATAAGTCTATTTACATTAGGAAAACCATTGACTATGATATCGGATCTTAACAATTAACTATGGATTGATTTTTTTTTTTGTTTAAATCTGAAACAAAATTATTTTTCTTGATGATGAAGCTAAAATTAAGGGAAGTTAATGTAGAGAATTTATACACAAAAAAATTTGCTAAACAATGGCATTACTTCTGTTAATGGCATTATGTTATTGGATTCAGCTTATTTTAGGTACCCATCTTGCCTATTATACACATAGACACGATAAACAATGTATTGGACCTATACAGAGATCGATTGGTTTAATGAACTAGACAGATATCTGCTAGGGTATTCCAACTACTAGACAGTTAGATGCTTTGCATAAAAAAGAACAGTTGTTATTAGAGGAAGAAATTTTTCAATACAGAAAGTTATGGATATCATGCCAAGATGTGCACTAATCCTTGTTATTTTTTAAAAATGAAGAATTATTTTTACAAATATTCATTTTTAATAAACTAACAAAATGCTAACATAACAATAAACAAGAGACGGTATGACATTTGAGAGTCCATTTTACTTGATATAAAAACACATGTGTAAAAGTATTTTACTTATGTTTTGTTTAGATTTTGCATATGTTTTGCTTAATTTTTTGTTAATTTACTTTTTTCTTTCTAAAATATAGATATGTAAATGTAAAATCTTATCAGGGAAATTAGTTAGAAAATACTTAATTATATGTAATATGTTTTTAGTTTTATGATGTTAGAAAACCGTTTGAAAAAATTTCTATATAGAAAAAGAGTGATATTAGATACTAAATATGTAAATTAATAGAAATTGATGTAATGAATTTATAAAGTTGGTTATAGAAGAATACTGTATTGATGATTATTTAATTATATCTTTAACATAAAAATAAAATAGATTAGTTTGTGTAGTAATATAATATATATATATATATGTGTAATAAAATATTAATTGGCTTTTATTGTATTTTAGGCAGTTAGATGATTTGTTTCGGAAGTTTGGTGTTTTAAAAGAGGCTGAATCTCTTTCAATTCAGGAAATTATTGATATTATGTCAAGGATAACCTTAAAAAGGACTAATAAATCACCAAAAATAGTTGTTTTTTAGACTTCAAGCATATATAGCATGAGAATGATATGTTTAGTGTGGAAATGGTGCAAGTTTGGAGAAATAAAAAAGATTAGAAACATAGATATGAAATGATCGGTCTGGGCTCCAATTGGGCTTTGATTTGGAAGAAACAGAGATTGGGTTTATAGTTGGAACGGACCGGTACGGTACGGTGGATTAAGAAAAAACCGGTATGAATTGACTCGATTGAACCATTCGGTTTAGAAACTTTTTTAATTGTATGAAGTAAGAACTGAGGGGAAGCCGGTTCTTCTCTCCGTCTCTCTCTCTCTCTCTCCAGTCGCCGCCGATTCTGTTACCGGTGTTTCATCTCGCTCCACCGTCGGTAAGATTCTCGTCAACCTTAATCCAAATAATAAGTTTTGCTATTTCATACTGTTTTCATTTATGGGGTAAGGTTGTGGTCTCAGTTCATAGAGAATGGGTTAAACTCTTTGCATAGGTGTGTGTTGGTGAATTGGGAGAAGAAGATTGTCAAAGTATCAACCTTTTAGCGTTTTCACCGTTTATGCGGTCTTTTGCTTCAACGGCTAGACGTAAATTGCCTCCTCCGGATATTTCTTTTGGTTAGTACTTAGTAGTAACCTTAAAGATTAAAGATTGAGACTTTCTCTATACAAAGCTAGTGGCTTGATGAGTATGTCTCATTCTTGACTTTTGTAGATGCAAAGTTCCCTAATTTACCTTATAAAGGGGAAGGATAAACAATTGTTGGAATCTTCTGATGAACAGGGCCTTAGTGAAAGTTACTCTGGTGTTTGATCTTTGAAGGGAGAGGTCCAAGCAGACTTTTGATGGAGTCAAAGATTCTCCTACAAAACTATCTCGATGAAAAGGACTGGGATTGTGGATTTGATATTGAATCAGACCATGGTGGGAACTGTGGTCAAAGTAGCAGATGATGAGGATGATGCTTTATTTGCTCTTGTCACTGCTCTTAACTTGGCAAGATACAAAGGCAAGTCATGTGAAAACCATCTTTGTTAGGTGACTTTACTTTTTTATCTATGCTTAATGATCGAATTGAATGTTCAAAGGTGTTTCTTCGCATTTGGTTTTATAACTACTGTATATGTATAACTTCTTTGCGTTCAGGACAGTAAGTGCTTTAGAGAGCTAAAAGAGTTTCTTCTCGAAGTTTGTCCAGAGAAGAATATATAGCGAGTGATCTAGAACTACTCTTGGAGAAAAAGGAGAAAGATGTTGGTTTACTGGTATCTCAAAGAGTGATGAATCTCCCACCGCAACTTCTTCATCGTTACCTATATGATGGATTTGTTCGCTGAAGTCTTTTGAAGATAAACTTTAGGTAAGTTCTTTACTTATGAGAAATATTAGTTTAACAGTTTGAAGTTTCGGTTTATAGCCTACAGAAGAGCTTCAAGTCATATATTCTATAGTCACTACGATTTACAAGGTGTTTTTTGTGTTCCCATAAGAATTTTTTCCGGTTTTTGAATCCTCTTTCTTGTTTTAACAATGTGATGTGGATTCTTGGTTATATAGTTGAAGCATCTCAAACAGAGAAAATCTTGTTGTAGTGAAGACGAACAGGAGGAAACAATGTTCCTTAGGCCTGAAGATCAAATTATTCTCGAGGTACTTACTTTCACATTACCTACTCAACTTCCCTTGTGAAAAGAAAAAAAAAGTTATACTCTAAACATTTGCTTTGAAATGTATTCAGCTTAGCTCTTGGTCCTTCACATTCCCTATGCACTCGCCACTCGCAGCTTGTTACATCTCAAGAGGTAAGTTCCATCTCTTGAATGCCAACATACTTTGCTTTGCCGGAATCACAACATAAGTTTGAATACAGTTGTTTCTGGTTTGTAATCTTTTGCTATAATGCCAATTCTAGCAGTTGATGGGAATCATCAGTTGATGGGTGGAGTGATGGTCGTGGATGCACAAAAGATCCCTGAATTTAGACAGAAGTTGAAGTCCCTCATTGACGAACAATAATGAACATCTTCTTCATTCTTCTTAAAGATTTCAGCTCACGTTGTTTATCGATCTCCGCCAGTCTTGATTAAGTAATTAGAGTGCTAAGGTTTTGTTGTTCTACGACTTTCCTCCCCTGCATATTACTGGAACTGAGACAATGTCTATTAGTTTTTATTTTGCTAAAGGGTTTATTTGAAAATGATTCTTAATTGCAAGAGTTGTATAGACTTGGAGTTTAGTTAGAAATAGAGGTAGATTAGATCTTGGAGAAACAAAACGCACGAGCTTGTGTAAACTTTTGTATTTTTTACCTTTTGAAACTCAAATGAGATATTTTCAGAAGATGAACACAGTAATGTTGACAAAAAGTACTCGAGTATGTGTGGTGGATCACGCCGCCTAGAGGAATACAGTAAAACAATGTGAATATATACTTGGCATATACACAAAATGATCTAAAATCGGGGAAAGAGTCAAAACAATACTTCTTCTATTTCTTATTTAAGAAGTTCCACACCGGACCTTTTTTGATTGAAAAAATAATATCCATATTACTAAAATGTGCAGTTTAATATCCAAAAATTAAATGTTTGTCATTTTTCTACCTACAATCTCTTAACAAAAAAATATATTCCAATTTTACTGTTATTCATTTATATTAACTATTAATATATAAATGATATGGAATTAATTTTAATTTTAATTTTATTTGAATAAAAATAATTGTTATTAATATTTCATTTTATCATTTTTTATTTCTTTAATTTAAATTATATCATATTTTATTATCAAAGAAAAAAGATATTTGAAAATAATTAAGCGTACTTTAATCCGTATTGAATCAGAAATGGAATGCTTGCTGGTCTATTGGGCCATCCAGCTCCAAACAGCTCGATGCTTTGTATATGGAGGCAGACTTGTTAGCTGACGGTTTCAATCCAAGAAATTATGGATTGTATGACTAGAACAGCATTAGTTAATTATGTTTTCAAATATTTTTTTATTTGGGATTAAAATATAATATAATTTGATTTAAAGAAATCAAATAATGACAAAATGAAATTTTAATAACAATTATTTTTATTTAAATAAAATTAAAATTAAAATTAATTTTATATCATTTATATATTAATAATTAATATAAATGAATAACTGTAACATTGGAATATTTTTTTTTGTTAAGAGTTAGTAGGTAAAAAAATGAAAAACATTTTTTTTTAGATATTAAACTGCACGTAATTAGTAATATGAATATTATTTTCCAACAAAAAAAGATTGGATATCAAAATTTCAAATAAAAAATAAATGAGATATTTTTTTGACTTTTTTCCTAGCTCAAATATGTATATTAACTAAAAAAAATTCTGCTAGATTGTGTAAATCAGAACCAAGATTGTGAACAGCAAATGAATGACTGCTGTTATCTACTTACTATCTTCCTCAACCCTTGGACTCTCCCAAAGGACAATTTTTCTTGAGATATTTTACTTTGGTTTCAAATATAAAATTATTCCAGAAGAAAAGTCTTTGCAGCTTGCATAATACAAAGTTAAATGGCTAAGAGAAAGAACAAAAAAAACAAAAAAAGGTAGAAAGACACATGTTTTTTGGCAGCTTTAGCAGTAGTACGAAAGCATAGCATAAGAAGCTCCTTCTAGTGCGAAGTTATTTTTTTATAAAGTAAACATATAACTTATTTTTTTGCAGTTTACTCACTTATCAAATGATTTTGAAATGAAAATTAAAAATAAACTCAACATTATATCACATATACACTCGTTGATCCTATTCAAAAACACCCAAAAGATACGGACAAAAAAATACTCAACAACTTAAACAAAAAAAAAAGGGATTGATCGAAAATCCCTATAGGAGGTTCTTGACTTCTTATACCATACAATGTTATGCTATTAGGCATAGAAATTTTATTGAATTTACAATTTTTTTTAAAAAAAGATATCTGAATTTACTTATTTTTCTCTATATTATTGAGTTTACTTAATTTGTCAATTTCATCTCCACTTTATGTTGTTTACGCCTCGTGAGTAACATTAACACATGAGAGGGGACCTAGCACATATATATGAATATAAAGCACACATTCGAAGCGCATAAACCAAAACCATACGAGGATCAAAACCTTAACACATGAAAGGGGACCTAGCACGACTGCTCGACACGTTTACCAATCAAATTTAGACAGCCTTTATAAACACAAAGCCCTGAATATTTGAAAGTTTAGAATCTTCATGTGTTTGTACGAAGAACCAGTGGACTCGGTCCAAGGGTTAGTATGTTTTTTTTGGCCATCTTGTTATTACACGAAACATCAAACATGACAGGTCGTCTCTTTTAATCGTAAGGTTATTGCGTGTTGGTTTGTCCTCGTGATTCGTTCTAAATCGAAGTATGGCGACTAATAAATTCCACTGATGGTTAATCACCAGGTTTGCGGCTTCGTACCGGTGAAATAGAAGATGCTAATGTACTTTTAAATCTATGTACCGGTAGATATAGTTCTTTAGTTAATGTCTGATTTGAATGATGTGGTTAAAATATGTGTACCGTGAAAATTAAAACGAAAGAAAAAAAGTGCATATGCTCGTGTAAAAGTAGGAGGAAGTCATTACTTGTGACAAGACTTGAGTTTGTGTAATTAACAAAAGATTGTACATCCATATAATAAATTAATATACTTACGAAAACAATAATAAATAAATAAATAAGGTGAGCTAACACATTTACGTTTGGGCGAAGTATATTTATTAGATGTGGCAAAAAAATTTGAGTGAAATGAGGGATGGAACAGAGCAGAGAGTACGTGTTGATTTGTAATTACAAGGGCCACCCATTTTAGGAATAAACCTACTATCAGAAAATGTGCTTCACTTTTGGAAAAATACTTAACCATGAAAACAACTATAAGTAGCTAAACACAACACAGTCACACTATGTCTTACTGAAGCCCTAACAATATATGATGTTTTAGTTCAAAATGATTCATATCCTAATGCTGACACCATTTTTGGGAATGAATCATTTCTCATTATTAGGGAACGGAACAGAGCAGGTGTTGGATATGTAATAACACCCAAACGAGGGGCCAGTCGTTATATAAATAAACATATGTACTAATAATAATAAAATGTGTTTTACTTTTGGAAAAATATTAGGCTATGAAAATAACCACAAGTGGCTAAACACAACACATGCACATTATGTCTTACTGGACCCCTAAGACTCTATATATATAATATTCTACTAGTTCACAGTGTCTTTTTCAGGCATATCCTAAGGTGTTTGCATGCCCTTGATTTGGTAGTCAATCCATTTGCCTACGTAGGTGTACTGTATATATGTACTAGATGTATATACAATCTTTTTATATACCCTTTTTCAGTTTAATTATTTGAAGGAAACATTGTAGTAAATTAATAATTAGGCTTGAGAATTTTGGACTCAAAGTCTGTGGAAGCAATAACTGCTTTAGATTTTGTTATGACACATCCATGTGTAGATAACCCTTATCCTTTACAATTCGTAATCTATAGCTACGATAGTAAATTTAAGATATCGAGATTTCATATATGATATATGTATCAACCATCTTTTCTTTATATAAAAAAAGTATTTTTCATTCTAGATAAATTTAAAAATCAGCAAGTAAATAAATAAATTTAAAATTTGGATTTGAATAAAATTGAAAACAAACTTTAATGATTTCATAGGTTTGGTTACTTCTAAGTTCGAATGCACACTATAACCAAAAACCAATAAATATTCAGATCAATTTTGCTTTCACTATCTTTAAGCAAAAATAAATTAGAATAATAGAAACCATAATTGAACCAAACGTCGACTTCAATTGAAGCATTGAACTGGAACGAAGAGATGATTATATAATATTTACTAAACTTCATAAACAAGAATCCAAACTATGTATATACGAATAATATTCTAACAAAATCCAGACAAGTTATAGTACTAGTATTTTGCTAGATTTTTTTTGATATGATAGGGAATATATATACATGTAAGGAACAGTTCGGTCGGCGTTGAGGATAGATAATTGTAACAGTACTTAGCAGCTAACCATACAATTAATGACACGTGACCTCTCTTGAGTTTACCGTTGAAAATATTATTTTCCACTTGCATATCTCAAACATGCATAGGTCTATCATACATGCCGTACTATACTATCAACACCCAAAAATGGCCAACCCATTTCTCAAATTATTTTCTCCATTTGAACACTGAATGTAGAATGCTAATCTTCGTTGATGTTAAATCATATATTGCTTGGCAGAGGAGGTAAGTTTTATAAATATTACATCTTTTTAAGCAATTTAATGATTAAAAGAGTTTGTAATATAATGGTTATTCGGTTAAATACAATTATGTTTCCTTTTAAACTCATGTCGATATACCAATAACTCGTACTATTACTTGCATCAAAGCTTTTTTTTTTCTTTTGGTCACTATACCAAACAATGAACACATGGAAAATACAGAAATGATAGTATGATCGCCGAGTAAGAAGAGAGGATCCTGTTTTAGAGGGTCATCAAGGTCTTGTCACTTTGACCAGAACCAATAAAAAAGAAAAGAAAAAAAAAGTCTTCTCCGTTATTATAAAGAATTATTTGTTATTTTCCATATTTCCACATTTATCATATAATAAGGTTCAGTAGTATGATGTGACCTATCATCAAGCCATGTACGTATGTATAAGGAGGATTTATACTTCAACAATTTAGATTTTATTAATTACTAACTAAGTACTTGCGCGGTGGTGGATGCTATAAAACATGATATGCAATTTAGGTTTTTAGCGTCATAGTATCGTTATAAACTAAATTGATACATCGACTTTATAAAGTTGATTATAGAGAAATTCTTTAGTAATAATCATTTGATTATATCTTTAACATGAAAGTAGACTTAGATATAAAAGTAGAATAAATTGGTTTGTGTAATAAAAAAAAAATATAAATATGTGTAATGAAATAATTATTTGGATTCTATATGTTTTTTTATCGTATATGTAGATGCTCAAAAATAAAACAACATGTTTATCAAACCACAATATTATATATTTGTATAGATCAGATAGATATTTCGGATTCAACTCATCTTTCAAAACCTTTATTATTTAAAATAAGGAAATTCAGAACATAAATAAACATGTGAGTACAAATTTTCTCCATCTCCTTTTTTTTTTTGCTTTTTTTGCGTTTGATGGACAGTAGTGAAACTAGCGTTTGCGAGCTGCGGTTTCTCTTTGTGCGTTAAAGAAGACAGCCGCAACAGGGAGTCCGAGATCGTACTCGACGGCAAATTTACGAGTGTTGAAGTGATCTCGCGAAGGGATATTGGGGAAGATAACGCGTCTTTGCTTCTGCTTGAACAGAACAAACACAAACCTATGTATCCCTATGCTTGGCCTTGGCAATTCATAGCTCACCACCTCTTTTCCTATATTTCAATGCAAATCTTTATTATATTTAACATTAATATATATAATATTCTATATAATTCAAGATTCATGACGAGGCCTTACCAAATGTAGCATCTGTTGTTCCGGGAATGTTTGTAACGAGCCTAATAAAACGTTCAACAAATTAATGTATAAACAAAAAAATTAATTAGGGTTTTAAAAATAAAGAAGTATTGATATAGCAATGCATATGGGATATGGGCCCAAATAATATACAGGAAAGTAAAGAAACGTACCAGTGCAGGTGTTCTTTTAGAAAGGGGTCACTAGGACCTGGAACATCTGGGTCTATCATCACCTGTTTTGCATTTCAGTTGAGTTTTTACAATCAATAACAAAAAAGGTAAAAAATGGAATTGATTAAAACTAATGGTATAATTTATAAAATCATTATACTGTCCCTCAATCTTTTCCCCAAGGAGTCAGAAAATGGAAAACATTTAAGAGGAAAAGGAAGTGAACAGTTTGATATGTTTTGGAAAAATCCAGCAACCCCAACATTTCGATTTATATATATATATATATATACATACCAAGGTGAAGAAGGATCTGAGATCACCACCATAGATCTCAACTCTAGGCTTGGAGGAGACAGAGGAAGGAAAGAGCTCATGGCCATTGGAGACTTGCTTCTTGTTATAACTCACATTCATCTTAGTTGTTGGAGTGAAGAAATCAAGAACATCTCCTACCACTCTCCCCACTATCAATGGCTCTATCACTCTAGTTCCCATATTCTCCATTTCTTTTTAGTTAAGTTTCTTTCTCTTTCTATATTTAATTGTGGGTTTAAGTGAACTTAGAGAAAAAAAGAGAGGTTTGTAGTGATGTGGAGACAAAGAAGGCGACCAAGACGTCTATTTATAGGGCTTTTCCAACTTAGAGAGAGAGAAGAGAGAGAGAGAGAGAGAGAGAGATTAGGGGCAACCTAAAAGAGTAATAGACATCAATTCCTAATAATTACGTGTTCTAACCTCATTTTTTCACTTCTTATTTTTTTGTTTGTCTAAACATATATACTACTAAGTTACTAACGGCCGGCCTCATCTTTTAAGCGACTGACTTAAGGTGACTTAAAAATTATAAATTTAAGAAATATTAATACTATCACACAAAACCATGATAGTGTTTTTCTAAAGAATTTATTAAAAATACAGCAGTAGATTTCAATAACTACATATTATGTGAAGTGTTTTTTTTAAAAAAACTATGATTTGAACATATTTTTGTAGATAGAGGCCATTCTTGAGGTTTTTTAATTCATTATTTGAGTGCTTCAGCAACATTGTCATATCACGGTTTCAACCCCTATCTCTGGCCATAACTTTATATATGAACCAAATCGCTAGATATTAATCAATAATTGAGTTCACTAATCTATAGAATCCTAAAATCTTTTGAGTCACCAAGAACAAAAACCACTGGAGCCCAAAATTCGACAAAACTCGTAGGTAGCTAGACATCTCGGCGAATAAATTAATTCAAGAGCTATAATTTACTCATTGGTCCATGAATTCAAAAAAATAATTTTCACTAGAAAATTTGATTGGCCAAGAGAATTAAGGAATTTGTTATATTAACAGTGTCATCGTACTTTGATTCTATTTACAACTACGGATAAAATAAAATTATTGCTCAAAGGTCATTTCACTGTCGTAAGATGGGAGTTTTTGTCCTTTTGCGTTAATAACAAAACTAATCAAAATTAACTGTAGTTACTAATTTTAAATATTATTCAGGCATTAATCATATATTATACTACAAAACAAAGGCATAGTACTTAAATACAGTATACATAATATATGGACTAAGGCGTCGTGTAATAAAGTGGTAAAAAATCAAATCAATTTTGCATTGTCAACTAAAAACAAGAAAGTAAAAAAAAAAAAAGCAAATCACTTGAGGTTATAAACCGAAAAAATATCGCAGATTTGGGCCTCCTTTCTCGTGGAACGACAACGCATTGTCGAATTGATTCTGTAGATGAAAATCTTATCTATAGAAATCAGTAAATCCTTATACGTGGCTTCTCTGTATAATTTGGTTACAACAAAACCTTCAAATTTCTGAATGTTTTTTACA
Organism: Camelina laxa; assembly: GCA_024034495.1. Classification (NCBI taxonomy): domain Eukaryota; kingdom Viridiplantae; phylum Streptophyta; class Magnoliopsida; order Brassicales; family Brassicaceae; genus Camelina; species Camelina laxa. Next base: position 1,293,403 of record CM043881.1, read on the forward strand.
AATGCATATCTTTTAATCATATATCTGAAATACATTATTAGTGTGATGTGATCGAAATAACAAAATCCCTAGAGTAATTATTAAACAAAACAAAACACGAAAGGTTTTCTGGAATATAATTCCTATTATGGTTTATGGATTCTCCACTAAACAAGAAATTAATTTAATTTCTTTATAGAAGCAAGTCTTGATTGATACTTTATTCAAATTGGGTAATTAATCAGAGAATAAAGGCACAAAGCAAAATAGATAAACTTATTATAAAACCTAATCACATCAGACAAATTCTCCAACAAGAAAAGATAAACGACATCAACGCGTTTCAATTTTAGACAAGTAGACAACGTATCAATTAGTAAGTAGTTTAGGAAGCTTAATCCAAAAGAAGTAGCAACAACTAATGAGTCATGATGACCAAGTTCCAAACGTTCATTTAAACCGAACAAATCCGTTTTACGAAAACTCAAGTATGGGAAGCGTGGGTCACTTTAGTGAGAACGTCGTAGGATGTTACTGATTGGTTTAAACTGACCCGTTTCAAGTCTAAACTCACTGCAGGGCTAAGATCAATGTTCAGCCTCAAAACGGACCAGGGCAAAAGAAAAAAAGGATTGTGATGAGGTATGCGATATGGTTTGAAAAACTAATTTGAAGCATATCATTTTTTAGGCTTGTAGATTGACCTATAGCGGAGTTAGGTTAATGCATTATGTTTAGTTGTCTCCAGAAACATTTTGGAGTATTTTGAGGGTTTGGACTAGGTTATGCCGGACCAGTGAGCAGTATAATATTCCTCTTTGTATCCAGGACTTTGGTTGATCCGTTGATGGCAAAAACTCAAGAACTAGTTTCTCTTGGTTTGGATTGAACAGAATGGAGGAGATACAGAGCAAATTCTTGACGTGAATGATCAATGTTTATCACATTTCGCCCATATCGAAAAAAAGATAACAGATTTGGAATAACAAAACAAACCAGGAACACTTAGAAATCCAGCAATTGTCTTAAAGCAACAACAAAATTCATACTCAAAAGCATAATCACTAATCCAATCAGAGAAAGCAAAAGACTAATAGCCAAAATGTTTTCTTGATTCCGCTTTGTAGAGCAGGAAGAAGAAGAATCAACGAAGTCTTCTGGCTTCTCTCTCAGACTCGAGCAAGGTTAAGATATCACCTTCCCTCACTGGTCCTTTAACATTCCTCATGATGTAACGATCAGAGTCAGTGAACTTGACTCGAACCTGAGTGACCTGACCTCTTGAACCAGTCCTACCCATGACCTTAACCACCACAGCGTGCTTAATCTGAGAATCCATTCTGATAGAGAATAATACACCAACCAAGAATAGAAAAATTAACTTGAGAAATTCACACAACACACCAATGAAATGCATACAAATTCAGCAGCAAACAGAAGAATCTTCTAATCAAATTCAGAATAACTTGTTACAGAAGCTAGGGATTCAATTATGTATCTAACAAAACAGAGGATAATTCTAATGACACAGATTCGATTCAACACAGATTTAGCCGAGAAAAAAATGGTACGAGATTGCAATCGATTTCCCAGATGATACAACAGATAAGATTCGGTAAGCAAATGAAGAGAAACCTGTAGACGAAGGCTGACGACGGAGACCGGAGGAAAGAGCTTGACGGCGATAAGCGGCGTGAGAGAGGCCAAAACCCTAATTTTCCCAGAGACGCAAGAATGAGGGATTCCTTTTGGTTTTTATAGGCCTGCTTAATTTCGGTACTCAGGTTTTCAATAACCGAATCGGTTCAGTTATTTTTTTAATTTTATTTTCCCAGCCGGTATAATTTGGATTGCACAACTTTATGAAAAAGACTGAAACTATTGGTTACTTAACCTGTTGCAATTTAAAAATTAGCATGCGTATTACTGTACCTTTTTTTGGAGAGCATAGATGTATTTGTCTGTTTGACCAGAAACCAAATATTTATTTGTCTTTCCCAAAAATTATAGTTAAGTTAATCAATTTTAGGATAAGTTTATAAAAACATTACATGAAATTTTTGTCTTTAGATTTACCAAAATGCTTTAACCAAATCTGCTCGAGGAATACTCATATTGCATTACACCCTTTGATTCTTGTACTAAGAAATGTCTGCACGATCAAGCATATCAATCAAAGTCATTTTTCTTGGAAACCTAGGAGGAAGCCTCAAGATCATAGCATCTTCAATGTCAATAGGAAGATGAGTGGCAACAATCACAATCCCTCCCTTTTTCCTATGCTCTGCAATGATGTACTCAAGCAACCTAACTCCTTCATCATCCAAAGCAACTGATGGTTCGTCCAAAAGCCAAATCGGTCGGTCGATAGCGAGGAGCCTAGCAAGTTGCAACCTTTTCCTCTGACCCATTGACAACATTCTTGACTTCTCTTTCACCAACCTCCCTAAACCCATTAGCTCCAACGCCGGTTGTGCTTTGCCGATTTTATTCTCGAGAAGTTCAAACCATTGGACATTGTCAAGTACAGTGAATCTCTCTTTGATGGCGTCTTTTAAAGAGATCCAGTTGAGTTGGAGTTTGTACTGTTGGAAGATTCCCGACTGAGTTATGTCGTGACCGTTCCAGAGGATTTCTCCAGCAGATGGTTTTGAGAATCCAGCTAACATTCTCAAGAACGTTGATTTACCGGATCCGTTGGTTCCAGTTAAGACAAGTGCACCACCGTCATGAAGAGATACGTTCACATGTCTTAGAATCTGCTGCGCGTTTCTCATACAAGAGACGTTTTGAAGAAGAAGCCGCGGGATTTGAGGCCTCCTGATGGACATTGTTGGGAGAGATGATATTTCACACCCGTATCTGAAGGAAACATAGAGCCATTAGAGTAAATCTAAGAACAAAAAAAAGGCAAACGAATTGTGTACAATAAGTTGAGAAACAGGATTGATCATAGAAGATATGAGTGCTAAATCTATGTCTAAAGAAACAGAGCAGCCATTAAGACTTAAAGAGTGTGCAAATCTATAAACAAAAGCTTTATGAATAGTATAGCTTAACTTGAGATACTGGACTGATCATCACAGGACAATTAGTATTCACCGGTTAGTAAGAAACTAGAGAACTGGATCCTAAAGTTGAGAGCTGATTTTAAAGAACGCGATTCAATTATAGACGGATCACAAGGTCGGATAAAAAGACAGATCAAACCGACCACAGTTTCGTAAAGAACCCTAGCTTTAGATATATGTACAGACAGCTCAGAAATGAAAGAGAAATAAGAAGGAAATCTACAGATAAGAACAATTCAAAGACAAAGACACAAACTTTCGTAAACCCAGTGATCTCAAGATAAAACCCATATTCACAAATGAACTTCATACCTGAAAAAATCGAACCAGGAGAGAGTGATTGAAGAATAAGATGCGATTCCGAGAAAGCGAAATGGTCGATTTTGCAGAGAAGAGTAGAAGACGATTCTCTTTGGTTTAGGGTTTTTCGTTTTGATAACCGGCCGTGAATTTTATGATCAAACCAATAAATTTGTTGGCTCACCTACGGGATCAATCTAATTCAACTGGTCCAACCCGGTAAAGTCAAATTATATGTGAATCATACGCTCTGCTTTTGGCTTTACCTCCAATATCCATGAGACTGCTGTAGAAACATTTATTTCTTATTGGAAATAAAAGAGCAAGTTCATGTTTATTTATTACACAATATAAACCAACATATCGAAACTAGTAACAAAAAGAAAAACACATTTGAGAAACAGACCGAAATGATAGAAGCACAAAACTCATATTATCTCAAACTTCTTCAATCTTTCCTTCCTTTTTTTTCTTCTTCTTCTTCATCTTTTCTTCTTTCAGAGCCTTGAGACATTGGTAGGGTGATGAGCTACAATGTGATTATAGACGGCAAGTGTGAGAAAATCGTCAAGCTCAGGTGCAGTACACTGCTTTGTAAACATCTTGCAAGCTTCCTTATACATTCCTTTCTTGAACTTGTCTTTCCCAACTTCTTTCTCAATTCTTTCCATCTCTTCTTCCACTACTCTCCCAAACAACTCTTTACTCACCCGAACTCCTAGCCCGTCTCCATCCAGTTCCACTCCATACCTAATCCATTGCCAGTTCTGGACACGGCTTATCTCAGCCGTAGCTGCGTCCTCCATTAGGTTATATAGTGGCACAGATCCTGATCCTGTTAACCACGCGGCTAAGTATTGGATTCCCACACGTGTGTTCAGCCTTAGTCCCTCGAGTGTTCGCACTCCTCGAGGTATTTGAAGCAGATCCTCCTCTGTTATCGCGGATGCGTCTTCGCGCTTCATTGATTTGATTTGGTTTGGATTTTTGCCCATGTGGCCTGTGAATGCTTCCACGCAGATTGGGATGAGTCCTGGATGAGCCGCCCATGTTCCATCATGCCCTGCTCTTACTTCTCTCAGCTTATCTTTCCTCACAAGATCCAATGCCATCTCATTCGCTTTCTGGTCATCTCTTATCGGAATCTGAGCCGCCTGATCATCACAGCACACCACATAAATAAGTCAGGATCATTTATACATGACTTTATAATAATATTGCACTAAGTGTTCAAGTTTCAAACAGAGATATGTATATAGTAGTCGTCATAGTGAGTAGTGAACTAGTATTAGTTAAGAGGGGACTAACCATGCCGCCCATGGCGTGGACACCGCGCCTATGACAAGTACGGATGAGAAGATCCGAGTAACTTCTCATGAAATGCTGTCCCATGCCGACTAGGACACGGTCTGGTAAGAGACGGTCAGGGTGAGACTGGAAGGTCTTGACATAGCTGAAGATATAATCCCACCTTCCACAGTTCAAACCAACCGAGTGATCACGCAGTTCATAGAGTATCTCATTCATCTGGAAAACAGCGGGGAGGGTCTCGATCAGTACTGTCGCTCTAATGCTTCCTCTCTCTATTCCAGCCATCTTCTCAGCTCGCTCGAACACACTGTTCCATATCTTTGCTTCCCTGTCAAGAAACCAAAAAGCAACCTATTTTATCCTAAATCGAAAACATCAATTTCATAATGACTGAACCGGGTCGGTCTGGAGAGGTACCTAGAATGTTCCATTTTGGGGAGATAGAAAAAGGGTCCAAAACCGGAACCTTGAGTCTGTCTAAATTTGGCGTAGTTGTGGAAGAAGTAAAGGCCAAAATCGACAAGACATCCAGTGGCGGGCTCACCGTCGATGAGGATGTGAGCCTCCGGGAGATGCCAACCTCTTGGCCGGACAAAGAGCTTAGCAGTTTGGTCGTTAAGCTTGTAAACTCTGTTCCTTGACTTGTCGTGGAACGTAATGGATCCATCCACTGCATCTTTCAAGTTCACATGCCCTCTCATCAGATTCTCCCAACTCGGAGACAACGCGTCCTCGAAATCAGCCTGTTCAAACCCAACAAAGGAACAGACGCATTACAAATCGAGGAGATTGAAAAACCGAACCGGACCGAATGCCAAGGATATGAAACATAATCAAAACAGACCATACCGAACAAATTTGTTATTAATTAGCATTCACACAAGGAACCGGGCATCAAACCAAATCGAAACTAGAACCGAAACAAACTGAACTACTAAATTTGGCCAATCACTCCCAGTTCAAGCTTAAATTTTAAACTCAACCAGCGACTGAAACCAAATTGAAGTCGGTCCAATTACAAGTTTGGAATTGTATAAAACTTTAAACCAAATCCAGTCAAATTGTCTATTATCAAACCGTATCCAATTGCGGCTAAACCCAACCCGAACCGGGTCCAGTAAACGAAAATAGAATGAAAGAAGGATATTATAGACTGACCATGAAGACTTTAGCTCCGGAGTTAAGAGCGTTGATGATCATCTTCCTCTCGACCGGACCGGTGATCTCAACTCTTCGGTCAGCAACGGCGGGAGGGACGGAGGCACAGACCCAATCACCGTCTCTGATGAACTTAGTGGAAGGGTCAAACCCAGGAACGCCTCCGGAGTTGTAACGCCGTCGTGCCTCTCTCCGGCACTCCATAGCGTACCTCACGTGCCCACGAAACTCTCTCTGTAACTCAGCCACAAAACCAAGAGCTTCTCTCGTCAGAATCTTGGCGAAGATTTGGTCGTACCGTCCTCTAACTTCCACACCTTCCGGCGCATCGTAGACGGCGACGTTTGGTCGATAAACTGAGGTCTCGAGCTCCATTTGTTTGTTTTTTTCTTTTCCAAAATTTTTGTTACGTGTATAAAGATATCTGATCGTATTATGAGTTATAAAGGTGGCAATGGATAGGTATAATTGGGAATACACATTGACATGTGTGCCTCTTTTCGGAGAGTGTGCCAAGTTATGTTTGATTTTCGTCATCATATCGGTTAGGATAGGATTATCTCAAATTTTATACATGTATGTTGTATCCATATAATAGTTTTTACCAAAAAAAAAAAAAAATCCATATAACAGTAATATCCCTTTATACAATAATGTGTTATAATGTGTTAGGGGATTTTGGAAATACAATTGTTGATTGATGGACCAACAAACAAAGATAATCGTGATTGCTAGGATATAAAATCCAATTTTTTCTAAAGTAAAATTATAGAACAGTTTTGAGAAGATTATACACAACTAATCAGCCTGCATATTAACATGGATATAAGAAAAATGTTTAAAGTTTTAAGTTGTATTTAAAATAATAATTTTATTTTATTTGATTTTTTTAACCAAATTTAGAGTTCACACACTCCATCTTAAAATACAATTTTTTGTATTTTACATAATAATAAAATTATATTTTAATTCTATGCACTCAATCTCAATGAGTAACATTTATAATTCTCATATCAAAGAAAAATGTATATTATATCAAATTTATATCTTATTTAAAGTTTTTAAAAAACTAAAAATTAATAAAACATAAATCTCAAAAGAAAAACTGAAAACTAATCTTGTCTCATATTTTAAAAAGTAACAATATCTTAAATATATTTATCTCATATGTAATAATTTTACTACTTTTCCAATAAATTTTAAATAAATCTATATTAACATAATCATAAATTAATCAAAAATTCAAAGATGTTATCATAAGAAAATTATTTGTTTATATCAAAGTGAATATTTACAATCTTTTTTCTTTTAGGATTAATAATTGATAGTATAATTTATTTAATTATGGTATTATAATAATTAATTGTATAATTTTCTAAATTCTTTTTTCTTATAGAATTAATAATTTTAAATTAGAATTAGTATTTTTTATATACATATATGAACTATCTTTTTATATTTATTAAATTGTTTAAATTTTTAAGTTCGTATAATTTACAAATAATTTGAAATAAAGCTTTTGAATTACACGTGACAGAAATTTTAATTGTTAAAATTGACACGTATCGGGATCACATTACTTACTAACTTTGAAAACCAAAGATTATATAATAACATAATATTAAATAAGCTATCAAAACATTCACCGATTGAAAAAATCAAGAAAATTACATTAATTTCTTATTTTCTTTATATTATGTTAATCACTAATTTTAACACATTGAACATTTTTATACTTTAATCACTTTTCTGTATAAAATTCTTTTTACTATATAATATTTTCCTTATTAATTGCACATATTTTCCTTATTAACCACATATATTTTTCTATTGAAATTAGTAATATAATAGTTAACTTTCCTATTAGAATTAGTTATTTAATATAATACTTTTGATTTTATATACTTTCAAAAATATTAATTGTAATCCTTTTATTTTAGGATTTTTAATTTACTTCTAATTATTAAATAAATTTTCTTTTCACACATATCAAAATATTATTGATATACTTGACACGTGTCGCGATTATATTAATTACTAATTTTGAAAACTAAGGTTTATATAATAAGATAATAACATAACTTAATAACATAACTAAGCACATGCATTCATATTATTAGTCAAAAACACCTTATTCAATAAATGACATGATTTTGGGGGAATTATTTTTGTCAAAACTTTTGTTAAACATGTTAATATATTACTCTGTTATAACACTTTTTATATTACTTTGTTATAACACTTTTTGATACTTGATTGAATCTTTACCAAAATACCAATTATCATTTAATGATATTTCAAATCTTAATTACTTAGCAAAAGTAATACATTGACCAAGGTTTTTTTATTCTTTAATTAAATCCATCAAAATCTACTCAAGAAGTTAGGTTGTCTATTGAGCTAAAAAGAAAAAAGTTAGTTGTATGCCTTCCATTTTACTCCTATTAAACAAACACAAAGGTTAGTTGAAAAGATGAATCGCCTCTCTAATTTTTTGTTTGTCATGGTTTTGTGTATCGGGTTGTGTAATGCAGCTCTGTTTGGAAAAAATCTAGTACAATTTAAGAATTCTGTTAGTTCAGGAAACCAAATCAATGTCTTTTGTAAATTGAACAATCATCAACTTTTCACAGTTTTTTTAAAACGTGGAGAAATCTACAATTATAATTTCCATGGTCAATTTGTTTCCACAAACAAAATGGATTGTGACTTAAGAGAGGCATACCTTAAATTTGTAAGGATAAGGGCATATCAAGGTTCTAGTGGTGCATTTGATCATGGTAAAACAAACTATTGGGATGTGAGAGAAGATGGAATTTACTTTACACATGGTAAAGATGTGCCAAAATTAGAGTATAAATGGTAAAGAAGCTTCAAAATTATATGTATATGGTGCTAAAGTGTCTTTAAAATAAAATTTATTTATCTTTATATTATTTATTGCTTTCATATTTTTTGTTATTGGAATGGATCATATTAATAAACTATTGCAATAGCATTTGTTGTCTATGTGACCATCTCAATAAATTTTAGAAATGTTTTTGTTTAGAAAAAAACAGTAAATGTAAATTACAAAAATATAAAGAAATTTTATAATCTTTTTTAAAACGAAAAGGAGACCTTCATATACAAATGAGTTAGGAGACCTTCATATACAAATGAGTTAGGAGACCTTGGAAATACAATTGAAGATGATATGTTGTTGTTGATATGGCCCAACAACGAGATAACGTGATTGTTAGAATATGAAATTCAATTTTTTTCTAATGAGTTAAAGTAATCCATCTTCCAAATTTCTCCCCAATTTAACCAATTTTTAAGAGCAAATTGGACATAAAACCAAACCATTCTCATTACACTCCAAACACTTAACCATACTCTTCTTCTCTTTCTCCATAACTTTGCAACTACCATTGCAAACCACTATGACTTTGCAACAATGTGTTAGGGGACTTTGGAAATACAATTGTTGATAGATGGACCAACAAACAAAGATAACGTGATTGTTAGGATATGAAATCCAATTTTTTTTTAATGAGTTGAAGTAAAATTATAGAACAGTTTTGAGAAGATTATACACAATAATAACTTAACTATGCACATGCATTCATATTATTAGTCAACAACACCTTATTCAATAAATGATATGATTTTGGGGGAATTATATTTGTCAAAACTTTTGTTAAACATGTTATTAATATATTACTCTGTTATAGCACTTTTTTATATTACTTTGTTATAACACTTTTTGATAATTGATTGAATCTTTACCAAAATACCAATTATCATTTAATGGTATTCAAAATCTTAATTACTTGGCAAAATCAATACATTGACCAAGTTTTTTTTGTTTCTTTAATTAAATCCATCAAAGTCTACTTAAGAAGTTAGGTTGTCTATTGAGCTAAAAAAAAAAAAAAAATAGTTGTATGCCTTCCATTTTACTCTTATTAAACAAACACAAAGGTTAATTGCCAAGATGAATCGCCTCTCTAATTTTTTGTTTGTCATGGTTTTGTGTATCGGGTTGTGTAATGCAGCTCTGTTTAGAAAAAATCTAGTACAATTTAAGAATTCTGTTAGTTCAGGAAACCAAATCAATATCTTTTGTAAATTGAACAAGCAACAACTTTTCATAGTTTTTTTAAAAGGTGGAGAAATCTATAATTATAGTTTTCACGGTCAATATGTTATCACAAACAAAATGGATTGTGACATAAGAGAAGGAGACCTTAAATTTGTAAGGATAAGGGCATATCAAGGTTCTAGTGGTGCATTTGATCATGGTAAAACAAACTATTGGGATGTGAGAGATGATGGAATTTATTTTACACATGGTAAAGATGCGCCAAAATTAGAGTATAAATGGTAAAGAAGCTTCAAAATTATATGTATATGGTGCTAAAGTGTCTTTAAAATAAAATTTATTTATCTTTATATTATTTATTGCTTTCATATTTTTTGTTATTGGAATGGATCATATTAATAAAATATTGCAATAGCATTTGTTGTCTGTTTGACAAAAAAAAAACATTTATTGTCTATGTAACTATCTCTTTGGATTTTAGAAATGCTTTTGTTTGAAAAAAAAAATGTAAATTACAAAAGTATAATGAAATTTTTTGATCATTTTTATAAGCGAAAGGAGACCTTTATATACAATGAGTTAGGAGAACTTGGAAATACAGTTGAAGATATATGTTGTTGTTGATAGATGGACCAACAAACATGATTGTGAGGATATGAAATCCAATTTTTTCTAATAAGTTAAAGTAAAATTATTGAGAAGATTATACACAATAATAACATAACTAAGCACATGCGTTGCATATTGTTACTCAACAACACCTTATCCAATAAATGACATGATTTTGGAGGATGTAAAAAGTGTTTTTGTTAAACATGTCAATATATTACTCTCTTATAACATTTTTTTTGATACTTGAATGATTCTTTACCAAAATACCAATTATCATTTAATTATGTTTCAAATATTAATTAGTTAGCAAAATTAATACATTGACCAAAGTTTTTTTTTTTTCTCTTATATGAAACCCATCAAAGTCTATTTAAGAAATTTAGGTTGTCTATTGAGCTAAAAAAAAAAAGTTAGTGGTATCTTGTATGTCTTCTATTTTATTTGCATCATGGGTCGACTCGCACCAGCAGGTAAGCGAAGCACTAGTAGACATGGAGAAGCACCTTTGAATTGCAAAATCAAACCTAGCTAGGAGTGATGCCATAAAAAAAGAAAAAAAAAATATGTGGTTCATCAAAATTATCTCATTAAAGAAAGTACTAAACAAAGCGATATTTAAAATGATTGTACAAATTGAATTGAATCTTAAAAGAAGAAGAAAAAAAAAGGACTACAAAAACATTAGGAACAAACTCCATTAAACTAGCACACACCACCAAGAGGGCTTTAGAGAAACTCTCTAATCAAATCATTATTACAAAACCAAAATCAACACTTCAAATCCAAAGTCAGAGTCCAAAAACTAAAGTCAACCCTCTTCCAAATTTCTTCCCAATTTAACCAAATAAAATTAGGGCCAAACCAAACCATAATTTTTAAGAGCAAATTGGACATAAAACCAAACCATTCTCATTACACTCCAAACACTTAACCATACTCTTCTTCTCTTTCTCCATAACTTTGCAACTACCATTGCAAACCACACACATCACAAACCTCATACCTCCGCATCCACGGCAGCAACCTCCTCCTAGCCTCGCCGCAGGGATACCTTCGAGTAAAATCCCCAATTTGCCCTCATCCTCTAACTTCATCACTTCCTCAACACTTCCTACCATTCTCCCTTTCACGAACACAGCCGGTATCTTCACCTGTTTCGCTCCCACGAGTCCCCTGATCTCTTCCTTAAACACCGAGTGCATCGACACGTCCCTCTCCGAGAATCTAACTTCGTGAGAATCTAATATCGATCTCACCACATTGCAATCCTCAAACGTCTTCCTTATCCCTCTGAGAGTTGTAATGTATATAACAACAGAGTTTTCTCCTCCCGGTGGACATTTCACCGGGAAATTCTCAAGGATTCTCTCTGTTCTTGAGACAACCGGAGAGATCACCATCTTGATATGTTCTTGCTCTTGAGACAACTCTCTCTCGTAAGAAGCCACGAGATCTGGATCGAACATTGGACTATAACTCTTCCTCCTCTGAGTCGTCTGAGCAATCACCACAGACGGTTCATCAGATTTCAAAGGGAAACTCAAACGCATTACGCCTCTCTTGGGAGTTTCGAGAAGAATGTTCTTCGGCTTCAGAATCTGATTCGGACTCACACCTCTCGAGTTATTATTATTATTAGTACTCCCTCCTCTGTTGTTGTTCTCTTTACCACCAAATCTCTTACTACTCCCTCTCTTCGGAGACTCAACACTATTATTAGTAGACTTCACCGGAGTCTTCCACGATTTCCCGAAAATGCCACGAGATTTGGGACTAATCAACTTCTGTGTATTAGTATTAGTAGAAACGTGCATTGAATCTTCAAGATCTTCCATAAGTTCCCAAGTGTTGATAATCTCCGGATCATCTCTCTTTACAGATCTCCTTGGTTTGATCACAGATTCATCAAAGACTTCTCCTTTAGTGACTTCTTGAATCTTAGGAGGAATAGTCTCTGCTCGTTCTTCGATGTCGAGATGACCATAAGTAGTTGAAGTAAGAGAGACAATGTGATCGCCGCCATTGTTGACTCTAATCTCTCTTATCAGTTTCTTCTTGCCTAGTTTCGAAGAAACACAACCCATCTCTCTCTCTCTCTCTTGATTATTTTTACTGTGAGAAGTTTTTTTTTTTTATTTTCTTTGGGGGAAGAACAGAGATTGAAGAAGAAGAAAGGAGTTATTTAGTTTTTATTTTCGAAATTTTTTTAATTACTTTCAACGGTCATATTTTTTTTCGAACGGACATTGTGGAAGTGTGAAGTGGATCGAGAGATTTTTGTCGGAAGTCCCTCATCTTTATGTTTTATTTAGATTTTACCGTGTAGTCTTTTAAAATTTTCTGATTGGCCCTCATTATGTAGTACTCTAAACTTATAATTTTTTTTCATTTTTCTCCCTAGAGTATTTGTTTGTTTCGTTTATACCCCCTGGACTCTTTAACTATTTCTTTGTCTTGATTCTTTCAATTGCAGACTGCAGGCAACGGTTCTATTATTGTACGTTAAGCGAACGTTAAACGCTTTCCAATTTTACCTGTCGATATGAATTTATATATACATGTTTTAAGTTACAAAGAAGTTGACCATTCTTAATTATATTATTTGTTATATAAACTTCTGAATAGAGTTTGCTTGGGGACTATATAGGTTATGTAACATTGTTAGATTTGTGTGTGTGTATGTTAAAACTGTTGAAAGCTTAATCGTTTCAAATTTATGTTTTTGTTTGATGAAATCGATAAATTTTTGTAGGTAAAGAAGTAAATAAATATGGAAGATGGTAACCATATTGTTATTTTATATTACTAAAGAGAAAACAATATATATGAGCATAATGGAGGGGAGGGGATGGTATTTTGAAAAATATTTTAATAGAAAATCTAGACATAACCTCACCCAAGATTTCACTTTAAATTAAAAAGATTGAAATAATAACAGAAAAATAGTAGAAATCTGAATCATAATGCCACCATACAGAAACGAACCGTGCTTAGCCTTTTTCAGTCTACCTTTTTGTAAAGGCATTTAATTTTCAAATAGAATTTCATGAGTCACACACAATAAATTACTCCCTATGTATCACAATACTTGATGTTTTAAGATTTTCACTATGATTAAGAAAATAATTAATGTCATCAAAACACTACATATGATTAACCCAAAACAATAAATGATGTATATAACTGTGTGTTTTTTTTATGTTTAGAACAAATGAATTGATTTAATAGTTTATTTATAGTAAAAGCAAAATTATTAATTGATTTTGAAAATAAGAATGCATTAAATACTCTAGAAAATCAAGTATTCTGATACAAAAAAAAATCATAGAACATCAAGTATATCAAGTATTCTGATACAGAGGGAGTACATTTGTAGTTTGAACTACTCCTACTATATAGCAATAAGAAATATTTTGGTTATTTATTTCTTGACCCTACCAAACGTTGGCATTCCCTCCATTTTATGTATAAATTGAATTTTCTTAGCTTAAGATATCGATGAAAATGTAATCATAACAAGCAATTAACTAAACATAATCCGTAACTAAAGTGCACTAAACGACAATTTAACCACTAACAACAACCAAACAATTTATAGAGTCATATTTTGAACTTTAGATTTTGAATTTTCAATTTTTTTTTTTTTTGTCTTTAGGTTAAATAACTAATTTTGACAAAATCTATATACAAAAAAGGACACACAAAAAGAAACAAAAGATCATCCAAACTGATAATTAAATGAACGGACCACAAATTTGTTGACTGTTGAGGGACCTTTGCAATCATATACTATGATTCGGACCACTTCTTCCTCCGACATCATCTCGCCTCTTTCAAACTCTTTTTTTTTTTTTTTTTACCCCATGTCTTAAATTGTTTATAACACGTTCTCGTTACCTATTCTAATTCAGTATAGTATATACTTTTTTCCTATTCCCAATTTATTGTATAGAAAAAAATACTTTTTAAGTTTATATGAAAAACTATATCATATACATTCATGCTACATTCCATATTTTGATAGACCATCCCTGCTTGTATTTATAGCTTCGGAAAACGGACAACAAGAACGAAGATCAGAGTTAAGAGAATTAATGTCACTAAATCAGGTTTTTACACATTTAAGTACACATTTTCTTCATATTTCAACCCTACACTTAACTGTGTTCAAGTTTATTGTTGGAACAGTAAGTAGTTGAACATACACAATTCATCTATACCGTATAGAGTGAGGAAGAAGAAAACTTAAGCCGCATAAGTTTGCTTGAGATATTCAACGATTTCAGCACTTTCAAACATCGCAACTCCAGTGTTTGGATCTTCCAGGTAAGGCACCTGTATTATATAAATAACATAACACAACTCATCAGTGTCATTATTATACTTTAACCCTTCTTTTATCTTTCACTATGTATGAATTTTCTCTAACCCACCTGAAAGTGACCAGCTTTCTCGAGCAATTCCTGCCGTTTGGGGCTACCACGAGCACAACTGATGGAAAGGAACAATTAAAAGATGGTTAATATCAATAAAAAGACAAATTTGTTCCTTCACTGGTGCTGGTCTAAGAGTTTGCCATACCTCCGCTGAATATGTGGTAACTCCAGTTCTACAAGAACTTCACGTACAAGCTTGCAGAATGGGGAACCCTACAGGGCAATTCAAACAGAGTCTGTCTATAGAATATGCAGATAAGATTCAGTATTTGACAATCGAGAAAAGTGATGAGATTGAAACCTCATATGCCCAGACTTCGAGTGGCTTAGGTGGTAGTTTTGCTGGTGTGTACAAATTACCCTGCAAATAAATAAAATCAAGCATTTTGAGACAAAACCGCTGCTTAAACCAATATTGTATTATTATACATAGTATTCATAATATAGTTTAATTCAATTATTATAGAGGGAGTGTAATGCAACCTTACAATTAAGGCATTAGTAGTATATAGATCTTAAAAGTTTTATTTTGGTATTTTCTTTAGAGATTTTACAAAGGAATGTAATAGAATTCTTCTCACCTTTCCCGCACGACCAATCATTGCAAATCCAGCTGTTATAGCCTACAGACATCAAAGTAGCAGTTTTAGTTATACTCTTGGAATCCGGAAGCAAAGGAAAATAAACAGTAATATGTGCAAAGAAACTAACCGTTAAAGCACCAAGTGACAGACTTAAAGGAACAGTTCCATCTCCTGAACAAGTGTCACCAAACAGATTAAAAGAGGTATTATTTAACTAAAGATGAGTAGATAATGGGCAAAGATGATGCTGTTGTCGATAACAACAAACGGAATAGGTAAAATAGAAGTAGAATCAGGCACAAGGGGAAACCCACCATATTTCTCAGATAGATATCTGATGATTCCATCTGATTCATACATGGACACTCCTGTATTGGGATCAACCTGTAATTAAAAGAAACATTATACAATTAAACACATAACGTCAAATCTTATTTCTTACTGATGAAAGTAATGGCAAGGTAACAGAAAGAGTTTTGATTGTGAATAATAATAAGCAGAAAAGTTTAAACGGAACTCCAGAGGTTTCTGACACAGCTCATGAACAAAAAAATAACTTTATATTGCAAAGGCTTTCATGCCAAGGATTTAGCATTTATCACAGATGTCTTCTTAAACCACACTTCTGTGATTCATCATGAATATGAACTCAAAGCATGGACATATCAGCGAAAAGACAATTACTTTCAAGAATGATTTTCGTGGGAAGAATAAAAAAGAAATAGAAAACCAGTAGGATAAAATGCCAAACCATGTACGGAAACTGTTGCTTCCCGCCCATCTGTTTAACCTTGGGACGGAAATTTGGACTCCCTCTTGGACAAGGATAGTATAAAATATCAAGATCCAACACTGCAACCATTTCCCTGACCTGTAAAATCTCCATATTAGTAGAGTCTCACATTAAGCTGGCGTGATACATACGAATAAGACATATATATTTTGTTTCAAGGGGAATCAGAAAAAGGGAAGATGCAGATAACAACTTGTTTTAATGGTATGAATCAAATATTTAAAGTAAAACAAAATCTTCAGAATCTCTTGGTTAACTGTGAAACATCTAAGACAATGACATTGATTAAGTAAAAGAGTAGAGAGAAGAGAGAGAGAGAGTTACCTTCCGGCAAAAGGGACAGCTTAAATCACAAACCGGAAATGGAGAAAAAAGGAAACATTCATTCAATATCAAGTAGTAGAAACCAAATGAGTCTAAATGAAGAATCAAACACAGAATCAATAGAGCATGCATACCCTTCAAACTCATATATCTCAATGGGTTTCTCAGGACGAGGCCCGATCTTGGAGGTTTCCTTTACCGTGATCCCTACACATATATCATCAACCATTATGATTACCAATTATGCACAAAACTCCACTGACACATAAAAAGTAGCTCACAGATGTGAAGGAAACTAATCCTAATGTTGAACACATATGCATCAAATCCACTCTAACATCTTAAACCACGATAAACAGTGAAAGATTAGAACTTTGTTAATAATGATTACCGCCTAAACGCAACGCATACTGGTCAGCTGGAATCTCTTCCTTGGACACGAACGATGCAGAGTACCTACTCAAATACAATAACAATTATCAAATTGCTGCATAAACATCGATTTAAATCAAATCACACACACATAGAGACTCAATTGAAGCTCAAAACTCAAGACTCAAGAGTGACCCAGAAACTCAAATTTGGGGGAAAAGAACAAATTACCCAGAAACGAAAACACCAGTGCCGAATCGGAAAATCAAACCAATGGAAGCACCCAAGACATCGAAGAGTTTCCCGGATTTGATACCGAACCGTTTCGGCTCCGGTGGCTTGAAACCAGGAGGAGCAGTGAATACAACAGCAGCTCCAGTGTCGCCACTAGTCTTCGTAGACACTGAGACTGAATCGGAAGGTTCAGAGGAAGCTTTAACCATAACTAGGGTTCGAATTGAACTTCTCCGCGAAGAAGATGAAGAAGAAGAAGAAACCGATCGGAGAATCGGAGGCTGACGGAGCTGGATATTGTTCATCACTATCATCCCCGCCATCCGATTTTTCTTTTTTTTTTTCTTTTTCTTTTTCCATTAATTTATTTTTTAACGTTGTTATATCACAGATAATGGGCCTTAACTTTGGGCCTAACTTTGGGCTTTAACCTTTTTTTAAGAATTTTTGAGTCGGCAAAAGAAAAGAGAATTCCAACGTTCGGTTTGATTTGACTTGATGACTGACAGTAACAACAGTAGGTGAGGGGAATATGAACGTTGTGACGAAACGGTAACATTTTCTTACCGTTTGAAAATATAATATTTCTATTTTACTGGGAAATAAGAACGTTATGACTCTCTCTATAAGTACTCCTTACTTGGGTCTGAAATCTGAATCCGCTTTTACTCTTTACTTCTACTTACAAAATGTTGAATACACTCTGTTTTTTTTTTTTTAATTAGTCCTCTTAGTTCTTCTTCTTCTGTTCTTCCCACTTAAGGAGTTCTCTCACTCAAACTTCTCTACACTTCGTCTCATTACCCGAGACTAGAGAGAAACAAGCATAAGCAAGGTAAAAATACTATCATACTATGGTCTAATACTCTCTAATTCCTTTAGTTTTGTTTACCAATAAATCGTTAGTTCTTGTGTTAGAACTTAGATGATTACCTTTTCTTCATCTTTTATAGCGTTGAACATCAAATTGCTAATGATCTATATTACAAATCCAGTTTATATATGGTCTAATACTCTCTAATTCCTCTAGTTTTGTTTACCATTAAATCGTTAATTCTTGTGTTAGAACTTAGATGATTACCTTTTCTTCATCTTCTATAGAGTTGAACATCAATTTGTTAGTGATCTATATATTACAAATCCAATTTATATATATTGTTGTCTTGCCTTCAACTATGCGTGTAATAAACTGATTTGTAGCTTATTTTTTTAATAAATTCATCTTTTTTTAGCTAGATATTTTTTATATGTTGTGTCTAAGAAAACATAGATTTAATGAAGTTTTTTTAAAAAAAAAATGAAAATACAAAGAAAGAATGTGGGTATTGACTAGAAGAATGCTATTTTGATTTTTTTTTTTATGTTAATATATTTGTACGTGTAAAAATGGACAAACGGAGAAAACGAGTGTAATGAAAACTGATTTTGATTATTTAATTTTGCAGATGGGTTGAAGGGGAAAACAAAGCAAGCCATCGGATTGTGTCCAGCGTTTTTCCATGTTCTGCTTTGTGAAGTTGACCAGAGTGTTTTTAATTTGTAGAATATTTGTATTGTTTTTCTTTTTCCTGATGAAGATGTATTTTATATAGATTGTATGTATAGGTGTGTAGATGTATGTATAGGGTTGAGAGCGTATATAGTAGCGCCGAATGCGTGAATACATATATAGATGTATGTATAGATGTATGTATAGGGTTGAGAGCGTATATAGTAGCGCCGAATGCGTGACTATAGAGTGTACGTAGTAGAGCGGGAGAGAGTAGACGAACGCGGAAATACACTAAGGGTGTTGAGAGCGAGAGAGCGTATAGTAGCGCCGAATGCGTGACAGAACCGCAGTTCGTCCGCAAACCGAAAACAGAGACAAAACCAAAACCCCAAACCCCTTAGTCCATTTTTATATATATACAAACGTCTGTTTTTACCATTCTAACCCAAAAATTATGGTCAAACGCATTATACAAATCTGTTTATGTATTAAACTTTTGTTGTGCACTCTGTTATGGATAGCATAAGTAAAAAAGATATTTAAAATATTAGTTGTGAAAAAAATACATCTATTATTACATATAACAGTTACCATTCAGACCCAAAAATTGGCCACACAGTTAATCCATTTTTATATACAAACGTCCGTTTTTACTATTCAGACCCAAAAACCGTGACCAAGCCAATAGTTACCATTCAAACCCAAAAATTGTGGCCAAACGCTGGACAAATCTGTCATATTTTATGCATTAAACTTTTCTTGTGCACTCTGTCACGGATAGCATAAGTAAAAATATATTTAAAATATTAGTTGTGAAAGAAATACATCCTATTACATACAACAGGTACGGATTCACCTTAAAAACTGGTAAATAAACGCACCATAAAAATGGATATAAATCATTTATTAAACCGTTGTCTATCCACATAAGTAAAATTATATTAAAAAATTAGCTAAAATGCGTGAAATACAAAGTATTAATCCTTATAGAAATATTCAAAATATTAGTAAAAAAACTAACAAATATAAATTAAAAGTCTGTTTTATGGGTAAATGCTTGAAAAAAAAAAAAAAAAAAAGCTGAATATTGATCGGTTGTCAAAATACTTAAAGGAGAGCGTGAGTTTTTTGTAACATAATTTTTTGGTTTGGTTTCTTGTGACTTCTTGTATTTCTGATCACAAGAAACATACTAAGATATCAACATTAGATTGGGATAAACTTTTAAATCACACAACCGAGTCTTGGAGACACCGTTTAAACTTTAAAACTTGGTAGAAGCAAAAGCATTAGTTTCAAAAAGGAGAGAGTCTTTGGACGGTGCCTACCAACAGAACACCGCCACGTGTTGTAAGCAGATTTGCTGGAACCTAGCACGTGAACCGACCAAAAGCATGGGAACTACGGCCGAGTAATCTAAATTCCTTTTGCCTTCATCACATCGTGTTTTGTCCAAAAGACATCATCGCCACAAAAAGAGCTCTCTCTGATCTGTACGTTTTCTTTTTTTGCTTGTCAAAGGGCTCTGTACTTTCCAAAAGAGAATGAGAATGGAATCTCAATCTTGACTCAAATTGTCATTTATAGTAGTAATCTTATCTGGATTTATGTTGCTTCCTTTTTCGATTAACTAATTTCGTCATAGACTACACAACTTACAACATACTCCACTTTACATTATTTTTTTTCTCAAGTTGAATTACGCATACTATGATTACGCAACGCGTATATAATATGACGTTTTACGGTAAATCTGTCAAACTTAATCTACCTATATGTATTAATTTTGTAATACCAAACGACAGGTAATGACACAAATCTTGAAATATACTAGTAATATTTACTTTTGGAAAAAATCATTATTTATAAGTTATTAACATTACAATACTTCTCAGATTGGCTGTTTGATAGCAATTCTACTACACACAAGTTTAATGTAACGTTTGTACATGTCTAGTTTCTTATGCAATATTTCTTTTTGGTATATATGTGGTCGTGTTTATAGTTTTTTAGATTGTAATTACATGAGTCCTCTTGATCTAGAGAAGCACTTTTTATGGCAATCAAAAAAACACATTAAAATAATACAAGATTTTGAAAAAAGGTGTTGAATATTCAAAAGTATAACCAAAGCAAATCATATGTTGATTTGGCCTTTGAATGTAGGCTGCCTGTGCTCTTTCAAAACAGTTTTCTTTTCCTAGGACATATATGTGGTGACAAATTATAGTCAAAGACATCCATATAAAAACACTACTCCATGATCATTGCCTGTAAGACTAGTGCATTGCATTCACCAAATATGTGCACTCTTATTTTGTATTTATTTTGTTCTTTCTCTTGATTGCCACTAGTAAGTATTTTTTTTTATAATCTCAATGTAAAACATAAACACATATATCTAAATGTGCAATAACCACATACAAAATGTATGAATATACTATTGAAAAACGACTTTATAGATTAAATTAAAACATGTGTGAATAAAGTATTTTAAAACCAAATTTCTGAATAATAGGAAAACAAGTACTGATCAGGACTTGGTAAAAGTTTTCCAAAACCAATTCCACTCCACCGATTGAGATATGTAGACATTGTTTCTGCCACCACCACTATAAGAGAATTAACGCACTCGCGAATGGCATGCTTTTTTTTTTTTCCTAGCTAGAAAGATGAAACCACTATATCAGAAGAAAGTCACAAACATTTACTTGAAACCATAGATAGTTCTTATATACCCACCCATTACCTGTTTTTATTTATCAAGTTATTATTATTACTTTTTTTTTATCAAGTTATTATTCAATAGCTTGTGATGACCAAACCTTTACCTCTCATCTTCGTTTCATATATAATGATCCCATGCAAGGTATTTATAATTCTTAGATATATACATATATACATATATACATATTTGGAGAAGTTAGCTAAGAATTATAAATATCTTGCATGCAGCATGGGATTATATTAAAACGACCATCATGAATACTTGCACCGCCAACTCAATTCCACAAGTAAAAACATATACTTATTCATAATGAAAAAGGACAATCATCCTTATAAAAAGATACATAGATCGAGTAATGAACAATATGCACCACCCCGACCACACCACACCACCCCACCCACTATAAAATATTAAGGGAAAAGAGAGAAAAATCAAATCAGGTCCCACCCGCACTAATTACGAAATGAAATCCCAAAACTCCTATAAATATACAAACACAAATCTCCAAGCAAGCAATAGAAAAACAAAAAAACAAAGAAGTAAGAAAAGAAGAAGAAGAAGATGGGGAACTGTATAGTAATGGAGAAGAAAGTGATAAAGATAGTGAGAAATGATGGGAAGATACTTGAATATAGAGAACCCGTTAGTGTTCGTCACATCCTTACTCAATTCTCTGGTCACACTCTTTCTCACAACAACACTTATCTTCTGCCTGATGCTAAGCTTCTCTCTGGCCGTCTCTATTACCTCCTACCTACAATGATCAAGAAGAAGGTCAACAAGAAAGTGACGTTTGCCAATCCGGAAGTGGAAGAGGAGGACGACGAAAGAAGATCACTAAGAGATGACGACAATGATACTAGTGAAAGCAACAACAACATCGATGGTGATGAGAATAAGAGTGTCGTGAGGATGAAGATCGTTGTGCATAAGCAAGAGTTGGAGAAGCTACTTCAAGGAGGGTCAGTCCACGAGATGATGTACCAGACTCTTGAGAAACAACTTTTGCTTACTTCTTCTGATGATGATGATCTTGAATGTAATAGCAGCTGGAAGCCTGTGTTAGATAGCATACCCGAATCTGAAAGTCTCAGAAGAACATAAACACATAGATCTTATAGATACATAAAAATAGTCTAGAGCTTGTTCAAGGTCGACAAAATTGTTCTCGAGTTTTGTTGTATAGTATATAATAAGCTTTGATTTTTGAAGCTATGTTATAGAAAAAGACCGTGATATTGTCATCTTAAGTCAAGCTTTTTTCTTTTCTTTTCTGTTTGCAAGTAAATTAAGTGAAAATTTCATCCATGTTTTGCCATGGAATGAGAAGAACTCAAAAGCGAAAAAGTAACAACCATATCTTAATACCCTATATACTATTTAGCATATGTTTTAGAGCCAGTCCACTATGGTTCAAAATGTTCTGTTCACATCTCGGTCATCATTACAAGATTAAGATGTTGATTGGTAATGACTATTACTTTTGGCGATAGATATTTTGACTTTAAAATTTTAGCTGCAGAGAATTTGGTTGTACATGTTTTGACTGTAGAAACTTTAACTGTTAAAATCTGATTGTTTACCAACAACTTTTAAACCTTTAACTGTTAATTTTTATTAATATAAATATTAATAAGAAATATATATATTTTGTCAGAAATTAAATTTATTATTGAAATGGATTTTAAAAGAAAGATAAAAAATAAGAATAATTAATTTATAAAAATAAAATATGAAAAATATATATTTTTGGAGAGCTTAGGGAAAAAAAGAATACTTTAAAAATTTTTTAGTTTTAAAGTATGAGTTTTGAGGCTTTAAAAAAATAAAAAAAAGCAAGAAAGAAAAAAACAAAAGTAACTTTTAAAACTAAAAAAAAAAAAAACAGTAAAAGTGTGATTGGTATTTTACTAGTGTGTTACCCATCAGAGCTTAAGTTGATATTGTTCATGGTTAAGAAAGAAAGTAATGTATTTTGGTAGAGACATCCACTAAATCTAAAACCAAAGAGACGACAAAAAAAAAAAAAAAAATCTAAAACCAAAGAAAGTAATGTTGGACCGTTTCCGGTTTAAGATATTCTAACCGAGGAAATTTGAAGAGCCGTACCAATTGGTTTGGTTTGGTTTTGGATTTGCTGCTCTGCGACTGCGTCGTGGGAGAGAAGA
Organism: Camelina laxa; assembly: GCA_024034495.1. Lineage (NCBI taxonomy): Eukaryota > Viridiplantae > Streptophyta > Magnoliopsida > Brassicales > Brassicaceae > Camelina > Camelina laxa. The sequence goes on from CM043881.1 coordinate 1,317,052, forward strand.
TAATCAATCGCTTTTTCCAAAGCTTCGATTTTGAACCATATAAATCATCTCCCATGCCGGAAATTCAAAGTCTTTACTAGAGAAGACGAAGACGAAGAAAGAAGAAGAGAAAGCTTTGTGATTAGAGAATGGCGTGTGTATCGACATGCTTACTCCTGTCCCCTAGGTTAACTCAAGTGGGTTTATCTTCAAAGATTCGTCTCAGATCTCCCGTTGATCGTTGCTCTTTCCCCGGAATCTCGACTGAGTGGTGTCTGAGCACTCGTCGGAAGTTTACTCGCCATGGAATCGCGGTGGTGAAGGCGGCGAGTTTAGATAAGGTTGGCGGTGCAATCAAACCAGGAGGATTGGTGGAGAGTGATAAGTTACCGACTGATGTACGGAAACGAGCGATGGATGCTGTGGACGAGTGTGGCCGGAGAGTCACTGTTGGTGATGTCTCTAGTAGAGCTGGCTTGAAGGTTACTGAAGCTCAGACAGCTCTTCAAGCCATTGCGGCTGATACTGATGGGTTTCTTGAGGTACTACTTAGTTCAATTTCATGCCCATTAACTCAAATTCATATTCAATTGCAAATATTTGAGGAAATTCGGATGTAAAGTTTTGATCTATGTTAAGAACGAAAGCAACAATACATTAGAAATTTGTATAGCTGTAATGATATTAGTGTAGAATGAACTTGAGCAACTCAATTGCGAAGATTTGAGGAGATTCTGATAAAAAGTATTGATCTTTATGCGTTACATGTTCCGTTCTAGTCTGTGTGAATGTGCTAATATTCAATGAAATGTTTCTTCACTCAGGTGTCGGATGAAGGTGATGTGCTTTATGTTTTCCCAAAGGACTATCGAACTAAGTTGGCTGGCAAGTCGTTAAGGATACAAATTGAACCATTTCTTGATAAGGCAAAGGTAGTGTCTTTTTTTTTTTGTTATGATATATCCATTACCTTTTAACAGTGAACTTGATATGAACTTGAATGTTCTGAGATCTGTTATGTGCCTGGCAGGGTGCTATAGACTATTTAGCTCGTGTTTCCTTTGGCACGGCGCTTATAGCGTCTATTGTTATTGTCTACACGTCAATTATAGCCCTGCTTTCAAGCAGAAGGTATGTTTTTAACTTGACTTGCAATTAAGTTATCTTGTTATCATTCTGGACAGTGGTCTCAGTTTGAAATTTGCACTAACCTTTTTGGATTTTGTTAAAAGCGAGGATGATAACCGTCAAAGAAGACGCGGGCGCGCGTATGATTCTGGAGTCAACTTCTATATCAACCCCGTCGATCTGCTTTGGTAATTTTACTGTTCAGTAATTATCAAATAGAGATCAGTAATTGATTTAAGGGAACCTCCTAGTCATATTTCTAGTGTTTTTATGTAAGGTACTGGGATCCCAATTATTACAATAGGCGACGAGCTCGTGAAGATGAAGGAAAGGGAATGAATTTCATAGAATCTGTAAGTGGAAACTGAATTTGAGAGCTTTCATGCTTTGTTATATGTTCCCCCCCTCATTGCTTTTTAGTGGTAATGGCTTAATTTAAGTATCGGTTGATCTCTAGGTTTTCTCCTTTGTGTTTGGAGATGGAGATCCAAATCAAGGAATTGAAGAAGAGAGATGGCAGATGGTAATGTACAGGACTTTGAATTTACTCACTTTTTTCTTCACATCAGATCTCTAGGTTTTCTCCTTTGTTAAATGTTATGAATTTGAAATGATACATCACGCTCATATAAGAAAGTTTTAGTCATTTACTCGTTTTTGATAACTATTCTCAGATTGGCCAGTATATAACTTCCAGAGGAGGTGTTGTTGCAGCTGATGAACTTGCTCCATACCTTGATGTGCCATCTTCAAAGAGTGCTATGGTTTGTTTTGCCTATTGTCTCTTCCAAAGGGAGCTAATGAAACTAATTTTTTTTATGCTGAAAGCTGTCTTTGTACTCCTTTACCTCTTGCGCTGTTCATCTTCTCAAGTTTTCTTTCTAATGTTTACAGAACGATGAATCCTACATTCTACCTGTTCTTCTTCGGTTTGATGGTCAACCTGAGTTGGATGAAGAGGTATGCAAACCCCTTTTATTGGTTGCTTGATATGTGATTCCCGAAGGTGCATGATCTACTGCTTTTTCTTTGGTCATTTTTTGATAACATTTATATCCTGTTGCTTAGGGAAATATTTTGTATCGCTTTCCGTCCCTGCAACGTACAGCTTCTGGATCTAGTAGACGAAAAGAATATGTGGGGAAATGGTTTGACTGGGTTGCAGATATGGAGAAATTCTTCAAGGAGAAAAAATGGCAATTTAGGTTCCTATCATTGTTTAAACCTGGATTTTAATGTCTTACACTTAACGAGAAGTTTTTATTTCTGATAATGGAATATTTTTTCTTCACAGTAAAACAACTACATCCGAGAGAGCATTGGTCATTGGCCTAGGTGCAGTAAATCTTTTTGGTGTGATTGTTCTAAACTCATTGCTAAAGTAAGGCCCTCCTAGATTAGATACCTTGCCTAATATTCCCTTGTGTGTGTATATATAAATGTCTAACGCAACTTTGTTTTTGTGTTCGTTTCCAGCGAGATGACTGTCATGCCAGGTGGATTTCTTACATTTGTTAAGAACATATATCCACTACTTCAGGTATGATTTAGCTTCTGTTGATATGGCAAACTACTTTTATGATTTTTTTTCCTGATTCTGGTTCGCTTTAAACATGATTAAGGTTGTTTCTAAGCATAATTACTGACACAAACAAGTTCTTAGTGGATTTTGTTTTCTTACTTCCAGTTATCCAGATGACTGGTCTTCGTTAGAAACCTTGTGAACTAATTATCTTGGTCTCCTTCATGACTGTACGAACAACTATGCAGGTATATGCAGGTTCGTTCTTTGCCATCCCTTTGATTCGGTGGTTTTCAATCAAGAGAAAGAATAACCAGATAGAGAACAGAAACAAAGCTCGGCTACAATTTGCACGAGCACTTGAATCTCCAGATATCGCACTACGGCGTAAGGTAGGCACATCAGTAGTAACATAAATCTAGTGAGATGTTTTATTTTTGGTTTCTGTTGATTGCATTTTAGAATCATTAATGTGACGCCCAAGCATCCAAGGGTTAGGTTCTGAATCTTCTATGATGCTTGCATATCTGTGGGATCTCTTTATGTGATTACCCACTTGTGATTGTTTGATGTCACAGTTGAGATAGTGGCTCTTATCGTGCTCTATAGCACCAGCCAGAATAAGCCACATTTCTTGGATTCTTCTCCCTGAAACTTCATATATATGTTTTTCTCTTATTACTTGGAAGTTGTGAAATAACGCCTTTAAATGATGCAATACAGCTACTAAGTGCAAGGGATATGGCGCAAAAGACAGTCATCGGGAAGGAGCGGATCGTGTATAGTACAGATAGAGATATGATGGAACAAAACTATGAGACAGACGAGTGGGAAAGAAGATTCAAAGAGTTGGAAAAATCGGATTGAAATGTAAAATCTGGTAAGTGAATGAAGCAGTTTCACAATTTTCTTGCTGCAATTTACTAATATTGTGGTTCTATATGAATCACATACATTCTCTCATAATCTCACCTCATCTGATTTTTTAGGGGACTTTTTGTGACATAGTAGCTCGCACATCATCCACAACACGGAACAACTATCTCAACAACTTAAAAAAAACATTCATGGACGCTCGGAGTTTCAAGAGGATGACACAAGCCATGGTACATACTATTTAGACATTCTTCCTCTCTCTGAGACAGAGATAATAATTGGTTTATAGGGTCTTTTTAAGCTCCAGAAGTAATAGACCATTTTGTGCTGCTTCTTAACACAACAAGCTTGTAGTCTTGTTTATATCATCAGCCAGGAGATCTAAGTATTGCTGCTTGTCCCTGAGAGTTTACTAGATGCAACAATAGATTATGTACAGTAAATTGTGTATATACGAAATTCCAAATTCTTGCTTATGAGAGAATATTCAATGTATTATTATCTTTCTTTTTTTAAGAGATCTCATCATTGATTTGCAATTGAAGGATGAAATTGAATTGAAACGGAGTAATGGGGCAAAATTAGTAAATATATAAAACTTGTGGGGGAGATTCAGAAATAGATGACGTGGAGGCTAAAATAAGCGTGGTGTTCACAAGACCAGTCTTTTCTTTCGCCTCCCTTCTTCTTCATCATCATCGTCGTCGTCACCAAAGTCTTATTGAAAACTTCTCAGAAACGAAAAAAAAAAAAAAAAAAAGTAAGAAATTTTCCAAAAAGCTTGAAACTTTCGTCTTCCAATGGCGAAAAACTTATAAAAATTGGATTAATTGTTGAGAGAAAGGGGATTCTGAAGGATAAATCATGTCGAGATCTCTGGTGAAACGCCTTGCTCCTTATTTGGCTGGTCGTATTAGAGAAAACCATCGGTTGCTTAATTTTTATTCCGTTTCTGCTCTTAAAGAAGCTTCTCCTTCTTCTTCTTCTTCTCAATCTGATACGTCTTCTCTCGAGGTTGTCCATCTCAGCGACAATTGTATTCGGGTATGATTCATATCTATCTGCTGTTTTGTAAATCCGATTCAAATTTGGTTTTTTTACGTAATTGGTTTCTATTGGACTTTTGCTCTAATTTGGCGATACTTTATTTTTCAATTGAGTTCTAATTTTGAGAAACCTCTTCTGACTTCTATATTGTTTGAATTGAACTTACCTGTTTTAGATTGTTGGAAATTAGAAGCATACATTGTTTGTTGTTGTTTTGCTGCTCCTTCTCTTGACCTTTATGAGTGTTATCATTATGTCAGAGGATGAAAGAGTTACAATCTAGTGAGCCGGAGAAGAAACTGCTTCGCTTGGGTGTAGAGACGGGAGGGTGTTCTGGTTTCCAGTATGTGTTTGAGCTTGATAGTAAAACCAATCCTGATGACAGGTACTTTGATTTGATCACCTCAAGTCTTCTTACTATTATTACCATTACTATTCTCTCCGTCAAGCTAGAAGAATCATGATTCTCTCTGTTGCAGAACTGCGTCTATTTTGTCTCAGTTATAGTTGTTTGTGAACATTGCAGGGTTTTCGAGAAGAATGGTGTCAAATTGGTTGTAGATAATGTTTCATACGACTTCGTGAAAGGTGCTACGGTTGATTATGTTGAGGAACTGATCCGTGCTGCTTTTGTGGTAAACTAAACCCCTCTTTTTGTCATCTTTCTGTTTCTTAACTGCATAGATAATCAATGGAAGCATTCTTGCATGTTTTGCCTGATGAGCTGATGATAGGAAACAAGATATAATCTTGAAACTGCCTTTTTTTTTCAGTAACCTTTAGGTAAGATTTTCATTTTATTTCTGTTTAATGCTTTGGTGTTTAGGTAGCTGAAAACCCAGCGGCAGTGGGTGGATGCAGTTGTAAAAGCTCCTTCATGGTGAAACAGTGAATCACTGAATCTGTCTTCTATACATGGAGTAGAAACCACATTTGATCTTTTGTTTATTACATGTAAGTTCTGCTATGTATCAAAAGGCATAACTAGAGAAAGATACAAAAACTCTGTAGGCTTCTAGCTCAACAAATGAATGATTTGTTCATCCTATTTTTAAACAATAATGGAAAAGATTTATACAAAGAGGAATCTTGTATTGTATCTTCTCTTCATTTACAGAACAGTTTGGTCTCTACCTGCTCTTGATCATAATCTCAAATCACAAGTCCAGCTGACGATAGCGAGTCCTTGTGAGTACTTAACAGAGAAGAGCGACTTAACTCCTTTAGCTTTCCCTTCTCCACCAAGAACACTCTCTGCGCCATCATCACTGTTTCCAGTCTATGTGCAATCACAATTACCTGTAAATTCAAACATAACAGCCATGAAACCATTTGTATAATCTCAGTGATGATCCACTTAAAAAGGCTTTTTAGAATAGAAGAACCGGATATGTGCTTTTACCGTATGGTCTTGCATTACACGTTCAAGAGCTTCTCTGACTAGCAATTCAGACAAACTATCCAATGCTGATGTTGCTTCATCCAAAATTAGTACAGATGAGTTCTGATAGAGCGCCCTAGCGATAGCTAGTCTGCACATTTGCCAATATTAACAAGACGTAAGCATCCTGAAAAAAATATATAAACTGGTTTGGAACTTCAATGGAAGAGAGAAACAATCACTCTTCCAGACCCCACCTTTGCCTCTGGCCTCCGCTTAAGCTTGAACCCCTGGGACCAATTCCTGTGTTGTATCCCTCTGGTAGGTTTCTAATGAATTCATCAGCGTTTGCAGTTTTTGCAGCAATCTCAACTCTCTTCATATCAATTCCTGTCGTGATATCTCTGTACCCAATGTTGTCAGCAATTGTCCCTGAGAAAAGAGTCTTATATGTGTAGAAATAGTTAAGTAACTTCGATGAACCATTATAAAAGTCTTGCGATGAATCATGAAAGGAGTAAAATTTGAGGACTGGAACTTACTGTGTCCTGTGAAACCAGACCAACATGCTTCCTCAAACTTTCCAACTTGATATCCTTGATGTCATTTTTGTCAATGAAGATAGAACCTATTCAAGGAAACATTGCAATTAGATGACCAAATCTTTGGTTTTAAACATTGTGATTAGATGGATACAATACAAGTAAAGAACTAAGATTTTTCTAACCAGATGAAGGTTCGTAAAGGCGGAGAAGTAATTTGATCAGTGTAGTCTTTCCTCCTCCAGATGGCCCAACAAGAGCTACAGTCTCTCCTGCTTTAATATGAAGATTTAACCCATCCAAAACAGGAAGCATATTTTCGTCATACTTGAATGATATATCGCATAACTCAACTTCGCCAGCAACTTTTTCCAATTGAATGGCTTCAGGTCTCTCGATCACCTAATTTTAAGACAGGGCCAAAAAGCACTTTGCATTAGATTCTGAGATAGACAAAACCAAATCATTAGGAGCATATATTGAAGAGAAAATCAGAGGAAATATAGGGTGTAGTAGTACCTTAGATTCCAAAGAGGTCAAATCAAACAAACGTTCTATCGCTGGCTCTCCTTGTTTCAATTCATTATAAGCTTTTCCCAGATCCTGCATGATTCTTTAGATTCAATATCCCAATATGACAGCTCCTCAAGGTAAAGTGGCTTAAACGTATGTCTAATGAACTAGGCAAAATCAGATTTGATCATCCAAAATAATAAAGCAGAAGTAACAGTTTGCGTCTAAGAGCAACAGATTCAATGCCACACTGAAAATTGTATTTACCTGGACAGGATCGATCAAGAAAGCTAATGATGCCACAAAGGAGACAATTGCACTAGAGCTTAAAGAAGAGCCTGAAAGAATCACTGCTCCAACACAAAATATCGACAATGATCCGAGATACATAACTTGAACAATCTGAGGGATCAGTGACTTCATTTTCTTCTTCTTCAAACGTTCATCTAGGTCAGCATGAGCATACCTCTGAAACCTCACACTCTCAGAGATCTCTGCGTTATTAGCCTTCACAAACAGAATCGCAGGAAGAACCTAAAGACAAAAAAAGCTCTCCCTTAGTAACTTCTCCCTATATGAAATTATGAACATACGGAATGTAAGGAGAGGCAATCTCAAAGAGTACCTCATTCAAGTAGGTAGAGAGTTGAGCAGAGGCAATTTGTGCCTTTCTGGATATCTTGCGAAGTCGGTCACCTAGATATGCTATGAGAAGTGCAACAGATGGGATCACCTAGAATAAAACCAAACCGATAAGACAAGTGTAGAGCAAAAGACACACACAAACAAAGACAACCACTTCACTCACCATTGCAGAGACTAGTGTCAGAGCAGGACTTGCAACAATCATATGTGCCGTCATTACAGATATCTGGATAGCACTGGGCACAACTGTCTGCCATACAAGTGTAGCATAAAGTTTGTAATTAGCCAAAACCAACACAATCTATCCAAAAAAATTTGAAAAAGAAGGAAACTTTATACTCAACGTTGAGAAGAGCATAGATAGTGTCAGCAACTTCAGAAGCTTCAGCAGTGATCCTGTAAGCAATATCTCCCGATGAAATCCCATTCCCACCTTCAAAGAAGTCTAACTCTCTCTCTAAAACCCTCCGATACGCGAAAACACGAATCTTGTAAACAGTATTCAAAGCAGCTTCCCAAAGAAACGCTTGCTGGAGATAATAAGCAACAACCTTAGCCAAAACCAAACCGGCCAAGACGAGACACTCGCCTTTGAGGTTCATCAAGCTTGCAGCATTAGCGTTTATGTTGGAAGTGAAGGAGCCGAGCCTAGGAACAATCTGAGAAAGCGAGATAACAGAGACACAGCTGCAGAGCCAGCCAAGGAGGACGGTTTTGGATTCCGATTGTAGATATGGTTTAACATTTTCAAGGGGTTTTAGTGAATTCACTGTTGGGTTATTGGCACGGAGACGGAGAGTGGAGATTCTACGGGAGCTCAGAGGTTTCGTGGATGGTTGGAATGTGGGTTTGAGAAAGAGGAGAGATGAGCTCCGGCGATGAGATAGCGGCGGTGGAGGAATGAGGAGACACTGCGGCGTCGTTATGCGGAGGAAAGATGCCATTTGCCGACTATTGAATATTGGAGCTTTAAGGTACCTTAAATGATTTATTGATTTTATAAATGGGAAACAAAAAATGTCAAAAAAACATATTTTATTCTAAGCCATCAACAAAACATTAAATTTTACATAGTGGATTAAATATCTAATTTTTATTAATTTTTTAAATAATTCATAAAATTTTGTTGACTTTCTTAAAAAATCATAATTTTTTTTTGATTTTGTTATATAAAACATGAATTTGAAGTACTATCGATAACAATTTAACGGTTTGATTATCTATTAAAAAATTCGTTTAAATAATAAAACAAAAGCTTGCGATTTATTTAAAAAATCAATTTAACAATAAATCTATGTTAACAAATTTCGATAACGTCATGTTTGATAAAATCAAGAAAAGATTGTGGTTTTTTTTCGAAAGTCAATAAAATTAGAGGTTTAATTTACTAGAAGCAAAATTTATGATTTTTTCATAATAATTGTAGATTTTGAAGAAAAAAAAGTAAACAAATATTTCTCAAACTATATATGGAGAAGAATTGACATTTGCTCTCTCTCAATCTCTCTCGTACACACATGACACATCTAATCAAACAAATTAATATTTGCTAATTCTCTTTAAGCGAACCTAAACCGACTATTGAAACAATCAGCTTTTTATAAATTTACAACCCCAAGCCCTTTAATGGTCCATATATATCTATACATTTTGAGAAAAAGTGTCAAATGCTTAAAGTTTAAATGATTTATTGATTTTATAAATGGAAAAAATGTCAAAAAAACATCATTTTATTTTAAGTGATGAACAAAACATGAATTTTACATGTGGTGGATTATATATCTAATTTTTATTGACTTTCTAAATAATTCAAGAATTTTCTTTAACTTTCTTAAAAAATCACAAATTTTCGTTGATTCTGAGATATAACACATTAATTTGAATTACTATAGGTAGCAATTTAACAGTTTGATTATTCATTAGAAGATTCTTTTAAATAGTAAAAATAATTTATTTAGAATATTAACGAAAATTCTTGATAAAGTTTACAAACTTCCTTAGCGTCATGCCTTGTTGAGGATAGTTTGTAATTTTGTTCGAAAGTCAATAAAAGTTAGAGGTTTAATTTACCACAAGCAAAATTCATGATTCTCATAATAATTGTAGATTTTTAGCAAAACTTTTGCACAAAAACAGAAAAAAAAACTAAGCAAATAATGAGTTAAATAGAAGAAAAAGATAAAGCATACCATGAGCAACAAATTGGAAGCTAATAATAATTTACATGAGGAAAGGAGAATATCAGGTTGCATTCAGTATTTTTGCTACACTCCATAATTAGTAATAAGTGCATTACCAATTAATGACCATATATATACATGAGAATTGTGAACTAATTCACACTAAAAATGAACTAAATGTACAATAATTGAGAGTCATCATGGTTATGATCATGATGAATATGGAGGGTGAATAACATAAAACTCATTCCAAAACAAAGATAGAGATTAAAGTAGATTTGAGAAATCCCCCGTGATCATGGCGATTTATTCGACAAGATCGGCTTTAAGATATTCCTCCAAGATGAGTCTAAAATCTAACTATATATATACATATTAGTTATGCAAAGTCTATGAAATTTTTAATGAAGTACAATTTGTATGCATCTCATTTGGTTGATGATATGATAATATATTTTTATCTAATTAGTCATGTGTTTTTATCACCAAACTCATAACTATTACAAAAGGCAGTTCCGAACTAATTAAGGGGAAATAAGAGCGTTTGCTTGACGAATAAGAAACCAATACACCATTTTAGTTTATTCCCCAAATTTTACAATTTTTAACTAGTTCATACTGAATACAAAAATTATCCGTTTTCAGATTAACCAAGTTGGATTGAAATAGTTCCTTTTAGTTACCAGAGCCGAAGCCACGAGGACCTGGCTTGCTCGATGCTGACTCTACAAATTTCTTCCTTGAGTCGGCCTTTCTCTTCCTCCTCGCAGTTCCAGGTGGAGCCTTAAGATACATTTACAAGAATCCATTAAAACTCTTTCAGATGTTAAACGGTGAAGAAGAAGGAAGAAGGAAGAAGAAACCTTTTGTTGTTCTGCTTTCAATGCGTCCTCGAGACCGCTTAATGCAGGAATTGATCCTCCTTCCATTACTCCCATCAAGTTCTTCATTTTCACTCTCATTTGGAAGATTTGTGCTACGAGTGCGCTCACCTTAACAACAACAACAACAGCAACAAAAAAACGGTATTGAGAATCTTCTTTCTTCTCTTGTCTGAGATCTGCTGCAGAAACTAAGATTTGAAATCTGAGTGAGAGAGTACCTGCTGTTCTGTCTTTCCTGAATCTTTAGCAATTCTTTTTCTTCTCTCTGGTGATTCTGCTAGTAACTCTGGTCTCTCTCTTTCCTCTGTCCAACATATTTAAAACCAAGAATAAGACAACCAAATTCGAAATGCATTTTGTTTGTTTGATGGAATGGAAGAAGGAACAGAGACAAAAATACCGGGTGTCATCACTTCAATCATTGCTTCCATGACTAAAAGATTCTTTTCCGCTTCTCGGATTTGTGCTGGACTCACTTTCCCCATTCCAGGTATCATTCCAAGAACTCGTGTCATCGAACCCATTTTCGCAACAGCACGAGTCTGCTTTAGGAAATCGTTGAAGTCGAACTTTGCACTCATTATCTTCTTCTGTAGATCTTCAGCATCTTCTTGACGCATCTATAAAGACAGATGAAGAAGACTTTTCAATGTTGAGATAAAAATAAAGTTTTAACTGTAATTTTAACTGAGAAAGAACTTACAACTTCTGTTGCCTTCTCTACAAATGAAAGCACGTCTCCCATTCCTAGAATTCTTCCGGCCATCCGATCTGGATAAAAGGGTTCAAGATCCTCCATTCGCTCTCCACGTCCTACCAGTTTGATTGGTTTTCCAGATACCTAGTGACACCCATTTACGAGTAAATTATCAATCAGCGTTAAGCATACATTAAGTAACTTTTCTATGACATAACTGATCAAAGAAGAAGAACACTAACCTCCTTAACACTCAAAGCAGCACCACCTCTTGAGTCACCATCTAGCTTTGTCAAAATGGCTCCTGTGATTCCTATCTCTACATTGAATGTTGTCACCAGAGCTGCAGGAAGTACATAAGCTCATCTTAGTATATGAAGGATACAGGTCCGGTTCTAAAACTAATTCATATTCAGGATGTTTTGAATCTTCTTGACAAATGTAGAATACAGACAGCGTACCTGCAGCTTCTTGTCCAGTCATGGCATCAACAACTAGTAACACTTCTGTGGGATTCAGAAATTTCTTCACGTCTTTTAATTCGTCCATCATGCCTTTATCTATCTGTCACAAAGATTCACTTTCATGACTAAAGCTGCAATAGATTTATGATACAATAACTCTCAAAGACGAAAGATTACCTGAAGCCTCCCTGCAGTATCCATAATAACTACATCGACATTATTCTTTTTAGCTTCTTTAAGACCTTGCTTGGCTATATCTGCAGGTTTTACATCAGTCCCTGCTGTATAAACCGGCACACCAACCTGAAACAAAGAGGGCAGTAGGAATATTGATTTGAATATCATCACATGTTCACCAACAGGTTCTCTTAAGCCATTTCTACAAATGCACAGGATGCTTCAAAAGTAAAAATTTCAATACCTGTTCACCTAAAATGACAAGTTGATCGATGGCAGCAGGTCGGTATACATCTCCAGCAATTAGCATGCAGGACTTCCCCTGTAAATATCATAAACGTCAGTGTAATTTGACAGAGAGTAGCAAACAACCCCATCAAAGTATCCACTGTATTTTGAAAAAGCATACCTGCTTCTTTAGGTAACAAGCTAGTTTAGCGCAAACCGTTGTCTTTCCAACTCCTTGGAGCCCAGCCAATAATATTACAGTAGGACCTGTTTTAGCAAACTGTAGCTCAGATACTTCTCCACCCATCAATTTCACTAGCTCATCATGTACAATCTGCACCATAGCCATGATAAGCCACACATCAGTACTATTGAAACCAAAATGATCTTCATATAGAGTGAGTCAACTATAAAAATCATTATGCTAATGAAAAAAATATGGGGAAGAGATGAAACAGAAACAAAAATAAGAACCTCTTTTTTTTATTGCTGATTACCTTGACCAACTGCTGATCTGGTTTGACTCCACGAATGACACCCATTCCAACGGCTTGGTCACTAACAGACTGAACGAACCTTCTAACAACTGGGAGACTCACCTGTTAGCAAAACCACCAAGGGGCTAAATCAGTTTAAGACCACATTCTTCAAAAGAACTCAAAATGAAACAGAACAAAACCACCACTCACATCTGCTTCCAGGAGAGCTCTTCTAATATCTCGCATTGGTTCAGAAATATTATCTTTTGTCAAGACTTCTGCAAGTTCAAATAACGTAACTAGCTTTAAAAACCGTTGCTAATCCTTTCTGTATCCACCAGTAACAAGATCACACATCCCTTACAATCAATAAAACAATGTTTCTCTAATCCATTCATCCTTCTCGGCTTGTGTTTGAGTTTAGCTAACTACCGAAGGCTAATAGCTCAAGGGAAAAAAAGAAATCGAACCTTCGCCTTTGAGTTTGCTCCAAGCAGCTTCGAGTCCACCAGTCAACTGACCAAACATCTCAGCTCTCACTTGGCTCTTTCTGTATCTTCCATAGCCAACAGTCTTCGAATTCACCCAACTCCATATCTCTCGCTACTCTCAACACATAAGAGCATCACAAAATAAACCAAAAGATCCTTACAAAACAACCCAAACTGAGATGAAAACGAAAACGAAAACGAAAAGAAGCAAAATTTTGAAGCCAAACCGTGGAGGAGAGATTCCTAGAGGATAAAGAAGCTGAATTGCTGCTGGTACCGGTGAACGCAGAGCTAAACGTAGCCCTACTGCTTCTCCTGTTTCCGGTACAGCTCTGAGTACAAGGAGCTCTATTGACGGCGAAATGGCTGGAACATTGCAGAGCCTCCATTAGTAGTGAGAGTGATCAAAAGCTCAAAACTTTTCCGCAAAAATCTCTTCTTATCTTTCTTCTTCTTCCTCTTCCAAAGATGCAACCTTTTTTTGTTGGATGGTTCCATTTTATCTCTTTCGATGACGTGGCCGAGTAAGATGTGAGCTTTCCACGAAACGCAGCGTTGTATGTAATCCCCGGCCAGGAGAAGAGGAGGCGCGTCTGTTGAAACACGCGCAGCCGATTACAGAGAGCCATCTAACGCCTCAGATCGTGACAAATGTACGGCTCAAATCTTATCTCAACATCTCTTCTTGAACCAAGCTCAACGGTTTACTTACTTTATTGCAACATCAAAGACAGCAAAATACAAGTGTTATTTTTAACTTTAAAGCCAAAAAATATTAAGAAACTTAAGAACTAGTAACAAAGTAAGAATTAATTTTGAAACAAAAATTTTAATGAATTTATTTTTAAAAGTATTATTAACCATGAGAAAGAAAAAAACAAAAAATCAAAAATAATTTTAAAAACAAATAATTAAAAACTTGTATTATAAATCTACACAACAATGCAAAAACAAATTAGATTTATGGAATCTCTAATGATCACTAGATTAATCTAATGACTGGATCCAAAATCTGGTTAGTCTTCACATTGCATTGTACATCTATTTTCCAAGTTTCTATTATTTTTTTAAAAAAGTTAAAATTAATTTTGAAACAAAAATTTAAATGAATTTTTTTTTTAAAGTATTAACCATGAGAAAGGAAGAAAGAAAAAAAAAAATCAAAAATTATTTTAAAACAAATAACTAGAAACTTGTATTATAAATCTACACAACAATGCAAAAACAAATTGGATTTATGAAATCTCTAATGATCAATAGATTAATCTAATGGATCCAAAATCTGGTTAATCTTCACATTGCATTGTAAATCTATTATCCAAGTTTCTATTATTTAAAAAGTTTAAAAGAAATAAATTCAACTTTAAAATAAAATGAATTTTTGAATAAAAATCAACTTTTAAAAAATAAAAATAAAGTTGTGAAAAATCTTAAGAAACTTAAGAACTAGTAACAAAGTAAAAATTAATTTTAAAACACAAATTTAAATGATTTTTTTTTTAAGTATGAGAAAGAAAGAAAGAAAGAATGAAAAAATCAAAAATTATTTTAAAAGCAAATAATTAGAAACATGTATTATAAATCTACACAACAATGCAAAAACAAATTAGATTTGTGGAATCTCTAATGATCAATAGATTAATCTAATGACTGGATCCAAACTCTAGTTAGTCTTCACACTGCATTGTAAATCTATTATCCAAGTTTCTATTATTTTAAAAATTTTAAAAGATAAAAAATTCAACTTTAAAAATAAAATAAAAACTTGAATAATAATTTGTGATTTAAAAAAATATTAATAAATTTGTGAAAACTTGAATAAAATTTGTAAAAGATTCGTTTAAAAATTATGAGAAAGAAAAAAAAATTCGTTTAAAATATAAAATATTGAATTATATAAATAAAACCAAAAAAAAGGGCCAGAAATTTACCTAGTCGCTGTTTAATGGGCTGTAATTGTTTTTTTGTTGGGCTTTTGTAGACCTGACTGAGACACACACGATCAACAACTCTAATCCTCGTTGCAAACAACGAACCGGAAAAAGCGAACCTCCAAGCTCCGATGATCCCTCAATCTATCGCTATCATCTCCATCACCGGAGAGTTTTTTTCCAACATCGTGACTTCCGAAGCCTTGAATTCCGACGACCTCTAACTCGTACGAATCGTCTCTCTTTCTCTTTCTAGGGTGAGACTTGGTCCCCAAGTGACAGAGATCGATCTTATCATCGATCGCATGCAAACAAAACTAAGAATGGTCTCTGTCGTCGTTTATATGAGACGTGATGCGTGTGATCTTATTATCGATCTTATCATCGTAGCTATAACAAAACGATTCACTCTTTGACTTTTGGAATGATTTAAACAAAGGGAGAAGAAGAATCAAAGCGAGAGAGCCAAAGATTAGAGAGGCAAAACGAAGCAGACAGAAATCGAAGAAGAGAATTGGGGAAACAAAATCAGAGAAATTGCGTCTTTAACTCTTGGAGATAGAAGATGCGAGACCAGGTCTCTTTATAAACAAAATATGTTTGGGACTTAAAGTTTCCTTTTTGTTTTTTTTCTTGTTCTTTCTAAAGTTTCCTTTTTGTTTCTCTTTACACTTAGGGTTTGTTATATATACTAGTCCAGTGCAAAACCTCAACGGCTCAACTTTAGGTTCTGTGTCGGTGATGTATAACCTAGCCGTTTTTATAGACGGTTCGGGTAAAAAACTTCCTTTATTTGGCGATTACTAAAATCATTGTTTTTCAATATCAAACCTTTGCCTCCGCCTCCTTCAGTATTTTTGGATCCTAATTTCGAATATTAATGCCTAGTTTCGATTTGCTACTTCCTTTTTCTTTCCGCCTCTTAAACTTGTTCAAGGGATTCTAGTTCACTCACTAGTTGACTACACTTGGTGGATGTATGTTTTGTCTCTTTTCCAACTGTTATTCCTATATACTTGAAATGCAGGTGACATCAGGTGAAGCCTTCAAGAAGAGGGCTAATAAGATCAGAACCAAATTACCCTCTGTGATGAAGAAGACTCCAATAACCTTGTATTCACTGTCTGACATTTGAGCTGATCACAAGATGAAGATCCAAACCTGAAACCACTACTAAACACTTTGATCAGACCTGATAGCACCAATAAGGCTTGTATGAGGTTGACGCTTTATTATTATTATATATGTGTGTTGGATGCTGCAAACAGAGAATAGAAGAAGAGACACTGTCTCTTGCTCGTTATCCTTCATCTACTGCTATTTGTTAATGTCCTTCATTTACTGCTAAATTCTTGTTTTCAGTTACTGCTCTAAGCCAACCATTGCCATAGCTTTCAGGTGACGTTGATTAGAGAATCCTTGTTATCTTCAGCTTGAAAAAACTGTAACCGTGCTCCAAAAATCCTGCAGATCTCTACATTTCCTCAGCGGGTTTGTAAGCTTTCATAAACTTTGTTTAGTTTCCTTACCTATGCCGTTAGAAAGATCTGCAAGGCTACAAGATCTTGAATATATATATATGGCAGTCATAATAATTTTTAAAAAATTTCATGGTTTGAACAACATGTATCACACTGATAAAGATGCTTCCTATTCCTCAAGAACAGAAATGAACAGAAGCAGACACCAAACACCAAAAATTAGCCCTCTTCATAAGCATATCTATAAAGCACATGAGATATGAGACCCAAAAAACAAAACAAAAGAGAGAAACCAAAGAAAGTGACAAGAATACTCAAGATTTAACAATTATGTTGACATGTGGTCACAGACGACTTCTTACTATTTTCACAGACAAAAGAAGACCAGAGAGAGACTTTATCCCCATCCTTCTTGTAGTTATCAAACCACGAATCAAGCCCTACACGTTGCCTCGGTGTGCTCAGTGATCTCATCTTTTCCCTTGCAGACTCTGTTACACTCATGTAAGGCTGGAAACCGTTGGATCTTTGAAACCAGCTCTCGTCCTCCAGTACACTCTGCTCTAGACGGCTGAATGATCTCCTCGGGAAAGAAAATGGAGAGTCCTGTCCATCACCAGAGTCTTGTCTCTGCAGTGTTCTAAGCTTCACTTTTGTAGGGACAAGCATTTCACTTGGAATGAGAATTGAGTTTATGGATTTTGCAGACTTGGATTCTCCCCAATGTTCCAATCGACAGCTTCTCATCCCCATATCTTTACTGTACAGTGACTCGAGAAGCATATGAGGACTTCTTCTCTCCTGCAAATACAACTCCTTAAGACCTCAAACTGAAACAGACCGGTTATATAAAGAATCTTGAGTGAGAATTTACCCGATTGGAGCGGGAGTAATTTAACATACGCTCACGCTTGATCACACCTTCTTGCTTCCTCAACCATATGGCTTTGATGTCTTCTTTCGTGAGAGCGCTACTGTCCCAACCATGGCACTCGACCTTTGAGTTACAGATCAAAGGTTTTGATACTATAAGTTCTTCTTTGATCTCTGAGTTGTTCTTGGACCAATGCTTTCGCTCTGTATTTCTCTTGATGATGCTTGACGTTGAAGCTTTGTTGGAGGGTGAAAACTTCAATAAAGCAGAAACCTTTCGCCTAACAGCTCTGCCACGCACAATTGCTTGAAGTCTTACAAGTGCCTTCAGCGCCCGCAACGCTTTCCTTGCCTGTTTGTTTAGTAATCAGTCACAAGATCAAAACACTGCATGAAAGATAAGCTTCAAACAGAAACTAAGATGGTTTTAAAAATCTCAAAGTAGTGTGTCTGAGTCTGACCAGATAAGCCCTGAAGGCACTCTGAATCTTGATAGCTGCCAAATTGGGGTCGCGCTTCTTGACAAAATGTTGTGATGTGAAGGCGTTTCCCGCCATCCGGACAACTTCAGCAGCTGCCTTGGCTGCTGCAACCGCCGCCTCAGCTGCTGCAGCAGTGGCTATGGCTACATTAACAGCATGCTTTCTCTGATCCTGTGTTGCTTCGTTCAAAGTCCTTGTCTCTTGTCCACAAGTTGCAATCTGCTGTCTCAGCTTCAGCCTTCTAAACACCCATCTCAATCTCCTTGGCTTCTACAAAAACGAATCAGTTTTATAGATTTTAGAAACATAAACAATTGAATGGTAGCAAATTAGAGAAAGGAACAAAACCTTCTCTGCTTTTGCTTTTGCTTTCGCCTCGCAGATGAATAGTCTTTTCATCCAACCAAACCAAGACCTCCGCTTCGCCATTAGATAGAGTTCTCTCTAATAACAAATTATAAAGCTTCTTATTGATTTGATCAAGAAGACTCATAAGAGATCATAAAGAGAGAACCAAAAGCTATCCATGATCATTTCATGTTTCAACACATCAAATAGAAACATGTCCGTGTGTGTATATCACATCAATAGAACAATCAATGATGTAACAACACATTGTGTAATAGATATGGAAGAATCTTACTTTACCTGTGAACACAAAACCAAATGATCTGGTGAATGAATCAGATTTCGTGTGGAAGAAAGAAATGTAGTGATGATGTGGAGATTTCAGACAGACACTTGTGAATAGATGAATTGAAGTGATGTCTAAATATAGGATCCTCTCTATCTCTCACCTTTTCCAACTGTCACATTCACTATCTATGATTACTGACTTATTCAAAACCCCTAACTCTGCTTTTTTCTTTTGCTTCTTAACCAATCACTTCAAATTGGTCCACCTTCAAAAAAATTATACCCCTTATTCAATTGCTTCTTGTTCAATTCTTTTCTTCTTTCTTTCTTGCCGCTTTTGGCTTGTGATAAAAGAACATGTGGCTTGTCAACGTATCTACGCTTACACGATACATATAAGAAAATTATGTAAAGATATATGTTAAAATAAAGTAGGTCATATCATATTTTATGAAACATATATACAATGGACTCGTGATATTATAGCTTTGAGATAGAAAATAATGACAACAATGAGTGATATAGTACAGTTTAATCATTAACAGAGAAAGAAAAATAAATATATCTAACTTTGAAAATTTAAAATCAAGAACTACATTTTGGTTTGATTTTCTTGTACTTAGGGGTATTTATGTTGAGAATACTTAAAATGCACTAAACACTAATTGATATTTTTTTTTCTTTCTTTTCGACGACTGATCAATGTTAATATCTACTAAAATGGCATCATCAGAAATAATAGTAGCAACAAAATTTTCTAGTCTATACAATACTAAGATTTTTATACAAACTACTAAACTAAATTTAAAATTGAGTTCTAAATTTCTAATAGTTTGATTTTTATACTAATGTTTTTATCTTTCATGTCTATCATCGAAACTTGGTAAAAAAACTCTTAACGTGTATGAATTATTCAATAACTTTAAAAGTTCCATAATAATGAGCTCAATTTATCGCATATCTATCTAGTTATCAGATGAAATATCAATTAAAATTAGTTGATGGTGGTCCATATTGACCAAAATTCGTTGTTGAGTAGATCATTACAACTTTAGCTATCATGTCATTGAAACAATGATGAGCCATGTGAGCCATAGAACGACCTATATAGGTTTGGGTTTAGCCTTTTAAATAATGGATTTGAGTTTCTCAATACGGTTAAAGATCCTTTTGCGTTGTTAATACAGTCCCACCACTCTTTCTTGCAACACTTTATTTTTATTTTCATCATTCCAATATTATTTCCTCCATTAGTTTTTTAGAATGTAGTATTATGCTTCAAATTTTATAATGTAATTTCACTTGAAATCAGAACTATTCGTGCATATACTATTCAAATCAATAAGTTTATAAATTTATATCGTTTATACTATGGTATTTCTCAACATGGTTTATCCTAATCATTCACAAGACCTCATATTATCAAAGCTAAGCTTATTGCTTTACCAAGGGAGGAAAAAGGTTGCAAGGCAAAAAGAAAATAGAAAACAAATCAATGTACCAATAATGAGATCATAAAGTATTATCTGTACCTAAGATTACATAGAGAGAAGCTATGATCTGTTTCTTAGATCACTTACATGACTTTTATAATTATTCTTTTTAAATTGAAAAAACACACATTCGTCATTACTACATTTCAAAGAATGTGGACATTCTCCACAACACAACCTACTCATCATCCAAGTGATCCATTAAGGCAACTTATAGTATTCAAATGATTTGGATCAACCTGAAACTTAAGAACAAAAATACACGTGATATTGATTATTGGTATGAGTAAATTGATTTTAGAATATGTTAGATCGAATCTCTGTTCTCTATGTGAATTTTACCATCATGATTAGCTATAAAACTGAGTCAATCAAAAAACGCAGATCCAAAAGGAAAACGCTTACAGCAGAGTTCAATGACCTTTAATGACACAACCATGAGATATACATCAAAACCATGAGAGGTTCATCAATGGTCAAACCAAAAAAAATCAGCCCCAAAAACATTAAACGGTAGTCCAATGGCCTACACAGAGACTGATTAATAGCTAGCATAAAACTACTTAGTTAGTTCCTGCGGAAGAGGCGTTGCATTGAGGAGTGTCGATCATCATGGTACTGTTTTCAAACAGAGGAGAAGAAGGCCAAGTGCGGCGAAAGTAAGGCACCACTTTGCAGAACTCCCAAACGAATGCCGATTTACGTCCTTGGTACTGAACTACTTCGACCCTTTGAGTCTCTCTGTCATAGACGAAGATTTGTGTATCACATCTGATGTAAACCGAGTCCGACTTCTGATTGAGGAAAGCTAGCAGCTGCGTTTCTTTATTCCGAGTGTTGAATCGTGTAGCTTCTGTTGGGTTCTTCCTCCACATCGCTTTGAAGTTCAGCTTAAACAGAAGGTTCCACTGAAGCACATTGTCTATCTTTTCAAGCTTCCACACTTCCATGACCGACTTAGTGCTCCATCCATATTGTA
This sequence comes from Camelina laxa, assembly GCA_024034495.1. NCBI lineage: Eukaryota > Viridiplantae > Streptophyta > Magnoliopsida > Brassicales > Brassicaceae > Camelina > Camelina laxa. Next base: position 1,338,160 of record CM043881.1, read on the forward strand.
AACACCCATCAGCGGTTTCTCCCAGAACCTGTTCATCATAGTCATATGTTTTCGGAAGCTTTACCACATCGACCCGCTTCTCCTCACTGTTTGAGTCATAGATGGCTATTTTACCTCCTGTGGCGTGCCAATAAACAACTCCGTTGATCACTCTCCCTGGAGTCCAAGAACTAAGAGATACAGGCTCAGGACAAGTAAGCTCTGAGTAGCTCCAGGTAGTAGTTTTCGAGGAAAAAGTCTCTACCCTCAACTTTGTACTGTTAGCAGCAAAGCCTACACACTCTGCCCTGATCACCTTGTAGCTAAAACCTTTATTAGGACAATCCTCAGTGACCAAAGACATACAAAGTTCATCGAAATGAACTCTGGGACGAGGAAGTTGCTGCTGCTTCTGTGTACTAAGATCCCACAAGTAGTAAGCTTTTGGATGGCGGCCACAAAGTAAAAGACCGTTAGAAGAGTCGATGTAGTATCCAAGCTTTTTGAGAACACCAGAGGATTCGATTTCATCACCAATACTGCTGGTTGAGAGCAACGGAAGGGATGGCTCAGCGCGAGGGCGACGAACACCTTCTTTGCGTTTTCCAAGGTACATAGAGCTGCAGACGAAGAAACCAATGAGTTGAAAGGTAGGTTTCCACTTGGTTAAGTAAGTGTGACGGAAGTATGGGCTGGAGATAATCTGAAGCCATCTCTTGGAGACCAAGATGAGCTGGTAGATTGTTTCTGGTGGAAGCAGGAGAAGAACCTCACACATAGCATCGTTACTGTTGAGAACCTCATGAGTACTCAAATCAGACCTCATCCCCAAACTGGTTTTCAACCTGGTTGAACAAGACATTGCAGACAACTGTTTTCTTTGATCATCAGTAAAGAGAATCCAACTCAATTTTCATAACACACACAACAGAGATATCACAAGAACAGTAACGACACCACAAGCTACATAGACACTCAAAACCACAAAAAGCTAGTAGATTTCTACAGATCACAAAGAGAATCAAACAATACGCACTGAAAAATTCAACAAAAAAGATGATATTTTTGGGTTTACCCACGCGGAAAAAGTTCAAAAGTCGGAGAATTTGGCAGAGATTCTGAAACCCTAAGCTTTCAAAGTTACGTTTTTTATGAGATCAGGAAACGATTGGGGAGAAAAAATCGAAACTTTGATAGAAACAAATACTTCACATTACGTCAAGAAATCGGAAAGAGGGAGAGAGAGAGATGAAAAGACCTGACGATGACGATGACGATTGACGAGGAACGCAGAAGGTTGCAATGCGCAGGACAAAAGTGTATAAAAATGCCTAAGAGAGGACACAACTACATTATAAAGCTTACCCGGATCCCAGATCCGAACACATCACCTTCTCTTAACCGGATTTTATTAGACGACAAAAAAAAAAAAAAAAAAAAAAAACCGGATTTTATTTGCGTATTGAACCGGATTATTAAGAACAAATTTTAATTTTGGTTCGGGTCGATAGGGAAATTCATAATTCTATTGGAATTTTTGATATTACGATTATTATGTTTGGTATGATTTCGTTTGGTTTAGCCGTTTAGGCGTTTAGCTCAATCAGTTTGTAGGGAATTTTAATCGTTTGTAAGACAGCAAATTTGAACTGCTCACGTTTGTGTTATTTGCGTTATATTTTCTAGTATTGCGTTATATAGGTTAAGAGAAACAGAAAAAGTATCTAATTATGATTATGTAAACTTGGATATAAAAAAAACATCTAATTTAGTAATTAAGTCTGGCTATTCGTATACACCCTTTGGTCTCCATGTGTTATTCCCCTCAAGTCATAGGTTTCCCAAAAAGCAACTCCATTAGAGTCAACATCCAAACCAGTTATAAACAAAAAGTGTTCATTTTTCAAATTCATCTGGCAGATACACATCTCTGAATTCAAGCTCATTGTAATCATCAACAACAACAAGAATTTTTGTGGATGTGGGTGACTTATTAACTAATGACAAAACACTTTATGTACAAGAAATTATGGATACAATGTCTAAAAAACATTAGTTGATGATGTTAGAGAAAGATCATCTTTTGACGCAAGATTTTGGGAAAGAAGAAAAACATGCAACATTTGGTAATATGTATAATCGGCGAAATCATTGTAACATATATATTAATTAAAAACCATTGTTATTAAAATATTTTAAATTTTAAAATATAAAAATAACATATGATAAATTAGAAAATACAATTTAAATTTTTTAAAAATAACAATAGTATATGTTAAATTAGAAAATACAATGACATCACAAATGGTTAACTAAAATATATATAATTAGCATCAAGTACTAGCATAATTAGCATCAAATAACAATAATATATATTCTATTTATATTTTGTAATGAAATGTTATGTTTAGTAAGATCATAATTTTATAGAATTTGTTGGAAATGCTTCTTTTGGGATATCTTTTTTCCAAAATACTATTTTTTGAATATTTCAATTTTTATCATCTTTTACATAATTATAATATGTTAAATTAATTTTTAGATTTTTTTAAGATTTGAATTCTCTATTTTACAGTTAGGATATAGTTTTTAGAGAGTAGGCTTTAATATTTGGAGTTTAAGACTTATAATTTAATTATTTTATACATATTTTTATGGATATTTTTTAAAATTGATAACATGAAAAGTTATTTTTCAAAAGTGACATAAAAAAAATTATTTTTTAAAATGCCTCATTATTTATACCGACTCTTTACAGTATTGAATTCCAATAGTTTAAAATATTTTTATTTTGCCAAGAGAAAACATATAAAAAGTGGTTCATATAGTTTGAACAGAAATTTCCCCAGCTGCTCTAGAAATATATATTTTTTTTGTTTTTAATTTTTAAAACCCTCTCAGTCTTGGGTAATGAATAAGAAGAAGATTAGGACTCTATGGGCTTACTGCAGGCCTAAACTAAATTAAAAGGCCCAACCGTAATCCTCTATACTCTATCTAACATCAAAAGACTCAATTTATTAATTGTTTCTTTTTTCTTTTCCCAACGTCTACCTAAATCAAAATAATAAAGTGTAATGTCCCATTGTATATTGACCAACTCGATTTACTTATAATAAATGTTAATTAAAAAATCAATGTGAGAGTGAGAAAATCAATTTAATCAATTTAGGGAGAGATATTGGTTTAGGATTTAAAAAATTTTTTAATTACTTTATTTTTAAAAGTCTTGTTGATTTTTAAAATCATAGAAAATTTAAAAGTAAAAATAAAATATTTTGTAAGAGATTATTTAGTGGGGTTATTGGTTTAAGATTTGAATAGAGTTTTAATGATTTTAAATGTTATGTAGAATATATTGTTATTAGATCTGTTACTCTGTTAAAGTTTATTAGTGTTATTAGTTTGTGATTTATAAAAAGTTATTTAAAATCTTAACAAATTTGGGTTATTGGATTAGACTTTTATAAAGTCATTAAAAGTTTGGTGTTATTCAATTACAACAAAAGAATTTAGAATTGTTAATGAGTTTAATTATTATGTTATTGATTCATGATTTTAGATACTTTCTTTATAAAATAAAGTAATGTAAAGTATCATATAAATCAAAGTTGGGATTTTAAATATTATGTAGAATCTGTTGTTATTAGTTTGTGATTTATAAAAAATTATTTAAAATTTTAACAAATCTGAATTATTAAATTCAGACTTTTATAAAATTATTAAAAATTTGATATTATTCAATTAAAATAAAAGAATTTAGAATTGTTAATGAATTTAATTATTACGTTATTCGTTGATGATTCTAGAGACTTTAAAAAGTAAAATTATACAAAATATCATATAAATCAAAGTTGGGATTTTTATTTTCTCTATTCTTCATCTTCTATAAATCCTCTGTTTCGGTGATCTAAAAGAAACATTTTTTTTTGTTCTCTGAATTTTCTTCGAAGATTCTCCTCTATCATTCTCGTTGAATATTTTTAGGGATTTGGGTTTCATTAAAGCATCCTGATTTGGAAGGTGTTTGTTACTTTCCTTTGTCTTCTTCGTAAAAAAATTCAATCTTTGTTGTCTGGTCATTATGGGTACTAGTAATTGGAGACGACAAAAACCCAGATACAACAATTCTAATCATAATTATGTTCATCAACGAGGGACGACGACTCTATCTTCATCTAAGCCGCCTCGTGGTATGACTCTCTCTGTTCTCTTCTCTCTCTCTGTTTTTTTTTTTTTTCATAAATTGATTGATTGTGTTCTTCGATTTTGTTATTTTTCGTCGAAATTTGAATTCTTTTTGATGGGTTTCTCATAAACGAAACTGGGTTTTCCTCGGATTATGTGTCTGGCTTTACTGTTGAGTTCTTGATTAGGGTTTGCGTTTGTTCATCAATTCCGGTTCGAAACTCCTTTTATGTACTCTTATGTGAGTGGATTTAGAGAATCTGTTACACTAATTGACTTCTTCTTTGTTTAGTTTTGTGAATCCCTAATTCTTGCATGTACTATGATTTGATTTGGTTTCTAACTCTCATATTCTTATGTTTTCTGCAGCTGATTGTAAACTCTCTGTTCCGGCGTGGGAGAAAGATTTCTGTGCTGTGATTGGTTCTGTTCCGTGGTGGAAAGTTTTAGAGGGGAAGCGGTTTATGCACTTATACTATAAAGTGATCCAATGGGATGACTCAGCTGGTGAAGACGCATTCAATAACGCTAAATCCCGTTTCTATGCTGAGATTAATGGTTTCTCTTGTGACTTATCTTTGCCTGATCCTGATGTCTACATTGATGATGTTGATTGGGATGCTGAAGTTGACGCTGAGCTGATGCTTGACCTTGAACGTGGTCCTGACCCTATAACAGTAGATGAAAAAGAGCATGTTGTGATTCTCGATGGTTTGGTCTTGTCTGGACAGTATGGTGGGCTCGGTTGGGGTACTGGTTGGGGTACTGGTTGGGGAGATGCTGAAGGGATTAATGAGGATAATGTTGGAATTGGTATACCTAAAAACTCTTGGGATGATGATCAGAAGTGTGATGGATGGAATGCTGATTCTTGGGGGATAAAGGAGAACACTGAATCTTGGGATCAGAACAACAACAACAACAGCTTCAAAATCGAATCTTGGGATCAAAAGAAGAAGAACAACAACAACAACAACAGCTTCAAAACCGAATTTTGGGATCAAAAGAACAACAAAAAAAACAACAGCTTTAACCAGAATAGTAGGGATCAAGGAAGAGAGAGCAGAGGATGGAGAAAGAAAGGAGAAGTGCGATATGGAGGAGATCGAGTTGAGGATTGTCGATGGAGGAATGGGAGAGGGAGAAGCAGAGGCGGGTTTTAGATGGTTGGGGTTGGACTGAATCCTTCTGATATCAGACAGAGTGTGCATCTGTTCGATGAACATTTTTTTGAGTAAAGAGCCATAGTATTAGGTTAACTATATAGTGTTAGTGTTGTGTGTGTGTGTGTGTGTGGTTGTGTAGGAGTTCATATTGATGATGGCTCAAAATTGTTTTGTCCAAACGTTTCTGAGGATCTTATCACTTTACTGATATGCGTATATATAAAGTGTTTTGCATGATTTTGGAATGTGATTTGTTTGAATCTCAATATTGAAATTTAAAATCTACAGCTTGTTAATAATAAAAGGGTTCAGTTCTTGAATGTATATACAAAACGCTTGGAGGGTGATGATCGGGAACATGTACAACTAGTTTCTTTCATGCCTCTGGTTGGCAGGTTTCATTGTTCTGCCATATTCTTGAACCTTTGGAAGGAAAGGGAAGCTTCGAGAAATTTCTCCAAAGAATGTCTCTGGTACATTTTAAGAGATCTTCAGGAAATTGACCTGAAAACACCATTGGATACCATGAAACTTTCAACAAAGGAGACATAAATTAAGCTGTAAACAAACATAATATGTGAACTTAAACACAATATGACGGATCCGAGAAAAAGTAACTCTAGAAATTTAACTTTAGCAAAAACAAAAAGTTAGTTAAAAAAAAAACCAAGAAATTTGTAGAGACATAGACATAGATACGCACGTGTGCCTATGAAAAGATGAAGAATATTGTGAAAATGTTGTCCATCATTAGAGCAAAGATGATAGCTGAGACTAAGAAGATCAACGTTGTGGGTTATATAGAAAACAAAATGTATTTTCTCTCTTTCCCCATAAAGAAGAAATAGAAAGTGCCAGTGGTTTTTTTGTTTGTTTGGTGACAAGAGAGTGTAAGTCTATGATGTGGAGATATATATAGAGGCAATGTTCGATATTGGTGACTTGAAGAGACAAGACAACTAGGGTATATCTACATTGATAACCCTAATTATATATAAAGATAATGTAACTATTATGCGAAAAGATTATTAGAAAAAGATAGTGTTAAATTACTAATATAGTTTATTTTAAAATTGCTATTTCGAGTTACCAATACCCTTGTAGCTTAGTGTATATTTGTCGATCATTTTTATGATCTGTATGCTTTAAAATTGGGTGATCAAATCGTCGTTTATTTGATTTCTTAATTACGAGTTTTTAAATCAAAACAGATAAGCTAACTCTGTCTTTCCTTCTGTTAAATGGTGTTGCCTCTCTTTAATTACGATCACATAATTCATTCTCTAATGCTCTTTTTTTTTTTTCACCAACTTTTTCAGACGCTACCAGCTTCCAAATTAGTAATCGAATGCGACGAAAAAATTGATAAATGTATAGTATAGTGGTTGCCAATAAGAGCCATCAAAATAATACTATCCAAGTAGCTGAGTGCTATGCTATGATTAGCCACTTTGAAAGAAAATCATATTATATTTTGTAGAAAACTTGTAAATTTCTATATATTTTTGTAAAAATGCAAGTTTATATTCGTAAAAGTTAGAGAGAAGACATTGGAAGGTTGGATTTGATGATATATGAGCTAAAAAAAGCAATTATAGAGTCTATTCAACTTGAGCCACTTATTGAAAGATGATTCCATTTATCTCTCTCTTATTGGTTTTAAATCGTCCCACTTAGATCACCAGCTAATGGTCTAAACGTAATTGTCACATTATGAATTTATGATATATAAAAAGTGAATTATTGATCTATAATTGGTAGTTTCCATTACTCAGTCCAACTTTTACAATCCACAATTTATTTGTTCAAAAAATAATATAGTGGAATATGATAATCACACTAATAATCATTTTGTAGTAAATGTATGATAATCACAATAAAATAAGATAGTTTTATTTGTACATATGACAATTGACTGGGAGTTATATTGTCTTTTTGATCTCGTCTCATATAAATTGATCAATATATAATGTTATATATTATACCAACAAATATCTATATTCGTTTAAACAAGTTCTGTTAAAAAATACAATTTCAGAGATCTATCTCTCTCCAAAACTATAATTTAACAAGTGCTTATAAAAAAGTTTTTATAAAAACGTTTGCTATAAAGCAGAGCAAGAAACAGAGCAATTCAGAGAAAACTTCTCAAGTCACCGATGATCTTAAAAATTATATGGAATGCTTTTTTAACTCAAAAAAAAAAAAAAAAAAAAATGTAGCAATTAAAACAAAGAGTCCTCTACCTTGATCTCTTCCAACCTTATCCCATCATCACAATTCACACATAAACAATTGATCCAACAAAACCTAACAAGAACTGTAAAAAGCATTCGACCAACCAAAAGCAAAGATTTACTCTTTAGGCCAGCCAAGACCTGGTCTTTGAACCTCCGGTTGTGCTTCTTCATAGTCGCGTGCAGAACGGATTGATTCCTCAAAGTCAGTCGAGTCACTCGCCACAGGAAGGAAGCTTCCAATGTCGTCTTTAGCACCAAAACCTCCAGCTCTTATCACATCTTCTGCTGATATAGAAGCTTCCATGTTCACATCACCACGATGCTGATCTCTACCATCTTGACTCTTGTCATTCTGATTAGTAAGTACACCGTGACTTTGCCTGTCTTCGGTCTTAGATCCTCCCGGAGATATTACCCTCGGCTCTTTTACTTTACCTGCACCTATCAAACGGGTAATAAACGAGAAATTGTAACTAACTGAATAGTCTTAACACATACGCGAACTACGGATGAATATGTTTTATTAGGGTTTTGATCGGTCTTAAAAGAGATTGGTAATAAAACTAACTTGGGATGTACACCTAACTACAAATAACAAGTCTATCTTCCTCTGTCTAGGCATAAGGGATTACAAGACTTGAGAGATGATATGCAGAGAATTGAGTAAAAGGAGAAGAGACGACTGAATTTGTACCATTTGAGACATCTGACGCCGCAATTGGATCCATTTAATTCTCCGAAAATCTAGGAACTATCACAAAAACATGAGTTTAAGATTAGGAGTACATGACCAAACAATATGTAAAATATAAAGATCAAGCAAAGATGTTTAAAGATCGTTTACCCTATCTATCTATGTGGGAGAAGAAGAGTAAAGATGTTTAATTTTTTTTTTTTTCTATTTTTGTGTTGGGGATGAAGAGACTCTGTGTTGTGTGTGATGTGGCGTCTTCTTAGCTGTTAGAGTTACACGTGTTCTCAGTACGAGCGTGTTTTAGTCTTGATAGCGTAGATTCAACGTCGTGAAACTCAATATGGATAAACTTATTATTATCCAAAATATATCCAAAATCCCCAATTTGTTTATAAACAAATCTTAAGATTTAGACTAAAATATCCAAATATTTCACCATCTTGGTAAATTGCAACAGAGTAACCATCTTTTTTTCTTTCTTTGTGTTAGAACATTATTGGTTTATGTATTGCAAAAAACCCTATTTTTTGTAAACTTAATCCAGAAAAAAAAGAAAGAAAAAATCTATATTAGAACGAAACTTGTTGACACAAATTATACTGGAAACTTCTAGGTTACTTGCTCAACAATTCTCACACTTAATCGATAAGAAAACATTGGAGATATCTCAAGACATCGTCAACAAACAGAGATTTCCAATTGTATGAATCTGCCATTGCGAACACGACTTTATCAAGCACCTCCTCTTCAAAACTTGGCTTCACGTCGCCCACCAGTTTGCTGCCGTCGCTGTAGCGGTTTCTTGTCGCCGGAAGTTCATCGGTGAACCATCCAATCTTAGTATCTAGTGCCTTCACGACAGCATCCGATATTAGGAAGATTCTTTCGTAGTTCCTTAATGCGACGCTCCACGACATGCTCACGTCTTTCATATCAGCGGTGAATCCCGAGTCGCTAACGTCAGCTTCGATTTGGAACCGCTCGTTCGTTCCGAACACAAGATCCTTCCCCTGCTTCACAACGACTGCTTCCATTGATCCAGCTGATACGTGGACGATGAATACGAGATCGGAGAGAGAGATCTTGGGCTCCGCGGGTTTGTTGTTGCGGCGGCGTTTTGAGGCAGATTCAGCTGCGGATGTTAGGCGCTTGTAAGATAGCCAGGCCGGGTTAGTTTCATCCTTGGTGACGGCTTTGAAGAAAGGAGAATGACGTGTGACTAGTAGAGACTTCCATAGATGTTCTGAGGAGAAGCACCTTGACCACGTGGTGGAGACGCAAGAGGCTATGGCTAGAGTTTCAGGCTCCATGTAAGGCCCAACAAGACAGAGAAGCTCCCAAGATGGTGGAGGAGACGGCTCGGTATGCTCGTCTTCTTTATGCATATCCATCATGAGTATGAGTTCTTCATCGTTGATCTCGTCGTCGCGTCTACGTTTCAGAGGGTTTTGTTTCTCGGCGGCGAGACAGGACATAAAGGACACGTTAGGGGACATGTGGCACTTGTTTATTTCAGAGGGTTTTGTTTTACTTGTTTACACAAATCCGAGACAAACAATATTGTTTTCTTGAAGTTTGGAATTAGAGCTGAGGATCTATATTTATAGCCGTATTAGATGTTAATTACCAATTCCAAATCCAATTAGGTGTCAGATGTTTATTACCAAATTCAAATCAAATTAGGTGTTAGATGTTAATTAGGAAACGCGTCAGGATAATGATAGAGATTTTAAAAAAAGAAAAAAAAAAAGAAGCAATTTCATTGGCTGGTTCTTAATAAAATCCAAAACTAAAATTTTGAGATTTTTGTTTTCTTACAATTATTTAGTTGTTGTAAAAATTATTCAAGTTATTCGAAAATTCGGTTATTCAAATTATGTTAAAATTAAGTTTGGATTTTTGATTGGGTCGATTCAGTCTGTTTATGTCTTATTATTATATGGAAAATTAACTCTGAAATTGAATCCACTTTAATCGAAATGATGAATCAATGAAAGAACAAAAAATAAGAAACACATAAGAGATGATTTGCAAGAGCATATACAAATTATTTCGTTATCTTCCAGTTCCTTGATTAAGTCTTCTTGTTCTTCATGGTTCTTTGTTTTCTGAAGGTATAATAAAGTTATCATCAAAACAATGGAGAAACTAAGTAAAGAGTGTAGTGTATTATGATGCTCTGTTTACCTTTTGAACTGTAAACTGTGTGTAACAAGACATACTACTCGTCTCAGTTCCCTGCTGAAAGTGTCTCAAACGCTTGTACCAATAACTGAACTTTAAGTTTCCGAGCTGGTGTTAGCTTCGAAACCACTCCTTGAAGCGCATTATCGACCATCCATTCATCGCCGTTTCTCTTGTTTTGAGTTTCTTGATGCCGTAGATTCACTTTTTCAGCTTCAACTTCGGGGTTTGGAGGCAAGAACCGAGGCTCTTTCGGGTTGAATTTCCTTACATTCTCTAAGGCTTTGACGAATCTCCTAAGCAAAATCGCTTTTTTGAGGTTGCTCCATCGGTCAATCCTCACTTTTGAGACCTGTAAAGTTTCACTCTTCTGTTTTGTTTCTTCTCCTTGGATGAGGTTCTGATCTTGACCCTCTTCAAGAGAGATTCCATCTATGACTTCTCCTAATAGCTCCACTGCTTCAGTTTGGTAAAGTTCCATCTTTTCACCATCCGCTTTTGTGTCGTCCTTTGATTCTTCTTCTCTTCTTTTCTTGTTTCTATTGTTTCTGCAGGCAATGCTTGGTTTCTCTCATTCTCTTCCATTTGTTTGCATAATAACCTCCACAAGCCCGAGCATTGTTGTTTCTCCTCAAAATCATTGGCTACACCATCAAGTTTTGTACTCTCTTTGAGATCCTCTTGTAGATTTCTCAATCTTCCTCTTAGAATCTCAGCATTACCTTCATTTTCATTATGGACCACCATAGAAGAAATGCTGGATTGACGAGAGATGTTCCTTGACGTTGCTGCTGAACCGGGGGTTGAACCACTCCCCATATCTTGTAAGCTTATAGTGTCGAAAGCTTGTGCAAGAAGAGTGACTTTTCTTTTCTGAGACGGTGCTAATGTCGATATGGCTTGCCGTAGAGCATAATCAAGCATCCATTCCTCTGAATTCCTCTTCCCTCCAATTTCCTGATGCCTCAAACGGATTTTTTCGGTTTCTGGATCGGGTTCCCAAGGCAAAACCCGAGGTGTCTTGGGGCTGAGTCTTGTTAGACTTCCCAAATCGCTAACAAAACGCTTTAGAAGAATGACTTTCTTCACATTGTTCCATCCCTTGACTCTTTTCTCATTAGACTTTGGTTTGAAGGTGCCCTCCCTAGCTGAAGAAAGATGCTCTTCACTAACTTGAGAGTTTCTTTCAGATAGTGTTTGATCCGTAGTTATATCACTGTCCATAGATTGATCATCAGATGAGTTATCCGGGATTTCAGATAGAATCTTCTCAAGCGCTTCTCTAACAAGTGTAACTGTTCCGCTTCTTCTAGCATCAATCTGAAGACCACCAGCCTCATCATCACATTCATCTTCAACTGAAGCCACTGGTTCACCATTTGCAGAATCAGTTCCTTCTTTCTCCGTTACCATGTGTTTATAGATGAGTTTCCACATTATCGAATCTTTCTCTTTCTCAATCACAATTCGCTGCTTGAAATTTCTGATAGAAGGAGGCAAATTTATGGATTCCTTCGGCGTAGAAACAACCTCCTCTTCTCCTTTCAAGTTGTTTTGATGTACCTGAAATCTTGCAAAGACATTTTTAATCTTCTGCTCATCTTTGTTGACTTCACATTCTTCCTCTAGTTTTGGTTTTCCTTCTTCGCCAGTTTCATCATCATTGTTCCTAGGGGTGGTACCACTGGTCTTGGTTTGTTTAGGAGTATCATGGCCATCAAGAACTGTATCAAAGGCCTGCACAAGGAGTTCAACCTTCTTTCTCTGTACAGGAGCCAATCTTGATATAGCTTGTCTAAGAGCATAATCTAGCATCAGTTCCTCTCCCTCTGTTCTTCTTCCCTCCATTATTGGTTGGTGTCTCAGTAATACATTTTCTGCCTCAAATGCAGATTCAACAGGTAGATTCCGCAGCTTTCTCAGATTAAAAACCTCTACTTTCTCCAAGCTTTTCACAAATCTTTTCAAAAGTATAACCTTTCTCAGGCTGTTCCAGCTCCTCTTGGTCTCTCCTTGATGTCCTTTCTCCTCTTTAAGAGATTTAGATGATTCTGAATCAATCTCTTCGTCGGATGATGAGTCAGGTATCTCTGAGAGAATCGTTTCAAATGCTAGCTGAATCGACTTCACTGCTGCAGCATTACCATCTTCAATACCTGTCATCTGATCAGTTCCATAGGACCACTTGTGTTCTTGCTCAGTTTCATTACGATTTTCCTCGCTGTTGTCTCTCATGACCATGTGCTTCTGTATAAGGTTTCTCCATGTAGAAAGATTTTGCTTTTCAGAATCTCCTTTCTTCTCTTCTACTTCTATCAATGAACCCAAAAGCGACCCATCTACTTCTTCCTCCACATCAAGATTATGACATACACTTGCATCTGCTATTGATTCCAAAGCTTCATCAGATTTCATATCAATAGACACAGAGGATGATGCTTCACAAGTTAACTTTGTTTCTTCAAGATCCTTTGCTGGTAAAACTTTAGTTATGTCTTTATTGTCTCTCAAGATCGTTTGCGAGTCTGCTGTTTCGTTCTCTTCTCTTAGGGGACTTCCAAGATCATCATGACCTCTAGAACCACCATCCATTGGCATTAAACTTTCAAAAGCTTTAACAAGATGTTTCACTTTCCTTTTCTGCGATGGAGCTAGTGTCGTAATGACTTGCCTAAGAGCATGATCAAGCATCCATTCTTCAGCATTCTTCCTCTCCCCAACCAACTCTCTTCTCAACCGCATTATTGTTTCTCTCTCTTCACCATCAGACAACTTACGCTTCTTTCTTCGATCCAACGACTTGAGAAACCTTTTGAGAAGAATTACTCTTTTCAAGTAACTCCACTTCTTGGGGCCTCTCTGATGATCAGATTCCATATGAAAAGCAGAAACAATCACAGACAAATGGTTGTCCCTTCCTTCAATACGCTGCATATCCGAGCTAGATGAATCACTCGAATCAGCTCCTACATCATCTTCTTTTGGCAATCCATCCTCTAAAGGTTCATCTTTTGTAACAGAAATATCATCGGACGAGTCATCATCGGTGATTTCCGCAAGTATCTCATCAAACGCTTGCTTAACAAGCGATACAGTTTCATTCCATACATCTACTGTTTTTTTACATCCTCTTCTCTCATTTCTCCAAAGGAACCTTCTCTGCAAACTCCTTCATTATCTTCCACGGTTTTATTTCCATCCTCTTCTTTGCAAACTTCTTCACTATCTCCCGCTGTTTCTTCACTCTTTGTTCCCTCGACCGGCCCATCATCATGATCGAGACCCGTCACAGTTTGTTCACATCTACCGTGCCATTGTTCAGCGTTTTCCTTCAAATCTTTGTCAATTATATCATCTGAGTCATCCATTATCTCTGGTTTAGATTCCTGAACACATTGTTTATTAGCTGATGCAACAGTCTCCATTGATACCATTCCTCCTTCCTCATTATCATCAACATCTACCATTACTGTCTCACTAGATCTTCCATTCGATTCTGAATTGTTTCCACCATTCTCCGAGCTAGAAACCTCTTCTTCATTAGATTCCCCATCTGCATTATCATCCACCTCCTTTGATTCTTGATCAGTCACAATCCCACCGCCTAAAGGCCCTCTCTTTCTACTCAAAGTCCGCTTCAATAACACCAAACGCCGGTTCACACTATTCTGCCTCTTCATAAACTTCCTCCTCATCGACACAAACCGTTTCAAAGACGGAACACCAACATTGTTATCCGCAGCGTGGCTATGACGCGTACCGTGCAGAGAACAATACCTATAAGTGCAAACATCATTACTCTTCTTAGAAGAAGAACCTTTCATAGCTGAAGAACATGTCGCTTTAAGCAACCCATTGTATCTTAAGCTTGCTATTCTCTTCAACCGAGCCACTCCAAGATTCTTCTGGTTACTTTCTATATTCTTAGAAGCAGAAGAGCTCGTTGGTCTCAAGTAATGAGGCTTTAACAATCCAAAACCTTCACTAGATATTGAATCGAGATTCTTCTGTGTAGAATTTGAAGTTAAACGCTTTAAAGATCTCATCTTCTTAAGTCTATGTCCTCCTCCATGTAACTTCCTCGTTGACTGTCTCCTAAGAACCTTCATACTTGAAACACTCTTCAATTTCGCTCGTCTCTTCACCGATCTCGACCTTTCCTGATATCAAAACTCAAAAGTATTAGTCTTTATCCCAGATCTCTGATTCTAACACATCTAATGAGCTCTTGATTCCGAACAAAAGCAGAGAGAGATGATGAAGAAGAAAAAAAACACAACAGAGATGGGGAGACTTGCCTGATCAATCTGTTCGTTCTCATCAGATGATTTAGAGTAAGTTCTGGAATCATCAGACATCTCAGAAGAAGAAGAAGAAGAATCTTCAGACTCGGCAGTGTAGCCGGAGAAGATGACCGGAATCTGATCAACAGTGAAGTCGGAACCGGAGAATCCGAAACTGGGCAGTCTAGAAATCTTGATGGGTTTCTTCCTGTCTCTCCTTTGATGAACTCTTCTACTGTTTTTACTCGAGCTCTCCGAGAACATCATCGGATTTGACATTCTCTGTGTAATCTAAAGTTTCTAGCTTTTTGATTGACACCGCAAATCTCTCTGTTTTTTTTTTTTTTGTTGTCAAAAGACAGATGACCAAAAGAAATTCACATAATTGCCATTTTTATTTTTCTCTCTGTTTCGTCCAAAGATTCGAACTTTTCTTTTATTAAAAGTCGTTTACTTTGTTTTTGTTTGATTCGTGTTTGAACACTCTCTTTGAAGCTGAGAGAAATCGCCGATGTTGAAATTTTTATTTTATAACTTTTTTCTTGCTGAAGTTGAATTTTTATAGCCGTGTTGTGTTGCTGGATAATTTTATTTATTTATTATCTCTTTGTTTACTTTTTCTGCAAATTATAAAAAAGTGAAGATGACGTTAATTTTATCTTTAACAAAATGTCATTTGACTTGGTTTATTTTTATAAAATTTACACAAGATAATATATATATATATATATACATATATTCAATTCCATCTTTATCAGTTTTGTATCTTTAAAACAAATTTTTTTTCTTTAATTTTTGTAAGAAATTTAATTTTTAATAAATAGAGTGTTTTTGTAACATTTGTACGAATTTATGTCAATAACTTAACACTAATCATCTGCGTTTTTATAGACATCAGTTATGATTGATATTAAAAAAATCTGAATACAAAAAAAAAAAAACGTTCAGTAACTAAGGGAATTGAAATCACATTAATGATGCACAAAAAAAATCTGCCCCTATTAATTCCATTCCATGCTTAACTAATAGACATATATATATATTCATTTGATGTTGATAGATTTTTAAATTCAACAGGGGAATGTGGGTGTTAGTTAGGTTCCAATATACTCTAACTGTGAAAGAAATAAAAGTCAGGAGATATTTCCAATTAAGAGACCAAAAGAACACAACACACATACAAGTTAAGATGATGGATACATACTACTTACTTAAGCAGTGAGAGATGTGTGTTACGGAGTCGTGTTTTCACTTTTAAAATAAAGAATGGTTCCAAAGTTTAATTTAGGTTGGTCAAGTAAAGTAATTCGAGAGAGCGAGCGAGCGAATCATATGATTGATTTCATGATGATGATGATCTACTACAAGTCTACAACTAGTTAAAAAAAGAAGAAGCAGCTGGTCGTATGTATTATTATTAAATAAGAACGCGTAAAGGTAGGTCGTGTTTGATGACTCCTCTACCACGTGACTTTTCGAATCACTCTGTTACACACCCACGTCGTCACTATTCTTATTTCTCTTTAAACCTACAAAAAAAAAAAAAAAAAATCAATTGTATCCCCATAATTTTTTACAAGTTTGGTGTGTCTATGTAAAGTACGTCAATACAATGTTGAATGTAGTGTACCATCTATAATGGTCACGATTGCCAAAATTTTACTTAACTTATATGGTCAAAGGAAGAGAAAGAAACAAATCCGCGATATAATTTATATCATATAAAGATTTATAAAGATTAGTTAAAAATACTACGAAACTGTTTTTGATTTTTGAACATTTACAACTAGATTAGTCAAACGCTGTCGTTTTATTTCAAAAGACATAAACTGTTTTAAATTCAACAGGAGAATGTGGGTGTTAGTTAGTAATTAGATAAATATAACTCAATTGTGAAAAAATCAGGAGAATTTTTCAATAAAAAAAAAACAAAAAACAAAAAACACACACACATAGTTGATGATGATACTTAACAGTAATTCAATTGTATGTAGGTTCTTTTAGTTCAGATGATTTTTTTCATCAATTCAAAGCATAAGAGAAAAAAAAAAAAAAAAAAAAAGAGAGTCTCGAAATAATTCGTTATTTAAACTCAATTAACAAAATTTCTTCAGTTACGCCTTTCACTCGACGTGGTGGTATACAATCACGAGTAATAGGTGCTGCTAGACTACCTCTTTGAAGCCGGTTTCCAATATCCATATATACTCCTCCTCGTGAAATACTTCTTCCCAAAAGCAAATTGTATGATCTTAACTTTCTCTGACCACGGAAGCGAACACCATCAAGACTAGTGCATCAACAACAACAACAAGAAGCCTAATTACGTGGTTTATCATACGAACCGCCATTGGCCATTATTCAATTCGTGATATATATGATTGACTCTCTCTCTCTCTCTCACTTACCTTCTCTATAATATTTATAAAACTCTTACACATGCTTAAAAAACCAAGACAAACACAAAAAAAAAAAACTTACACAACATAAGCATATCAAATGATTCTATAATTATTCTCAAAAAAAAAACAAAAGTTCCGAACTGATCGTTAAAAACAATTAACAATTTCAAATCAGGCCTTCACTCTATCTCTACGTCGTGGTATAAAATCATGAGGAATAGGTGTTAGACTACCTCCTCGAACTGTTGGAGTCGGGCTCCAAGAACCATAATCATCGAGAAATACTTCTTCCCATATTGTATCATCTCTCTTTGCTAGATCTTGCTTCACCGGAGGAGAATCAACTAATAAACTTTCTCTGGCCACGGAAGCGACTACCATCACGACCAATGCAGCAACAACAAAAAAAGCCTAACGTGGTTGATCATACGAAGCGCCATGATTCGTGATTGACTCAACTAAGACTTTCCACCTTCTCTATAATTACTAGTATGTTTCATAGTGAGCTGAAATTCAAGTAGAATAAGTACATACCCACATATTCGTGTGTACATCATAAATGGTAGTAATTGTTGAGTAGTGATAGTTTCGTATAATACTTTTAACATTTTATTAACACCTAATAGGCTAATATAGTTGAATAAAATTGTAAAATAAAAGAATATGGTTGGATCATCCAAGTTTCGTTTATGACTTCTCTTTTACATCATACTAATAGGTATGCAAGTTTTGAAAAAGTTTAATTTCCAAGATTTTTGGCACAAATTTTCAAGTGATACTCTTCCAAAAAAAATACGTACCTCTTTGATAATTTTCATAATAAATATTTTAGATTATTGATACTATTTTAGCTCCTAAAAAACTCTTAACGTTTTAAATCCCAAACAGACTAAAATTACCGTTTTGTTGCCAATATGTATTCTAAAACTCAGCGTTTTTAAGATTTTTAAAACAGTCTGTGATTAACTATGAACTACAGGTCGTTTAGTCTTTTGAGCAGACAACACCATGACGTTTTTTTAATCCACGTGGGAATTGCGTAAAAATCTTATCCAACGACCTTTTTCTGAGTTTTCTTTTTTCAAACGTTTTTTTTTGTATCGAAGAAACCAAAAAGAAAAAAAAAAAGGAAGCCGTCATGATCGGGACGGCCATTGCTTCTTCTCTCGGCCGAGTCTTGAGTCCGACTCTGCGTCCGTGTCACCATTATTATCAGATCGAACCCCCTGTCTTATCTCGTCGCGATTCCCTATGCAAAAATAAAAATCCTTCCTTTCTTTTTTTAAAAAATCCCACATTTATTCACCTCTCTCTCTCTTCGATCTCTTCTCTCTTCCCAAGTAAACCTCTCTGCTTCACGTCTCTTCTTTTGCTTGTCGATTTTGCTCTGTGACCTATCCTTATACCCAAGTCCTGAATCAGGTAAATTTTGTTTCTTTCTTTCTAATTTGATCTAATTTTCCAATTACGTGGGGTTTATGATGCATCTCTGGGTTTTATCTGTCGGATCTTGTCAAAGTCTCCTTTTTTAACATCAGTTGAAACTCGTATTCAATAAAAAGGATCATACTTGTTTTAAAAAAAAACCAGTTTGCTTTGCTTAATTTTGCGAATTGCTTCATAGATAAGCCTAATTTGGCGAAACAAAATTAAGCTGACACGGTTTCAGATTTCCTAAAATAGATATATCATTACTCTGTTTCTCTCTGCAGAGGTTTTAATAATAAATACGTGCTTGTTTGTTCATTGAGTTCTCGTTTTTGTTTGTTGGTTACCTTTTTGCAGTTTAAAACACACACACACGAAATCGTCTTCGGGAAGAATCAATCAATGGATATAAGTAATGAAGCCAGTGTTGATCCCTTTTCGATTGGACCAACATCGATCATGGGTCGTACCATTGCTTTCAGAGTCTTGTTCTGTAGATCAATGGCACAGCTTAGGCGTGATCTTTTTCGGTTCTTGCTGCATTGGTTCCTTAGGTTTAAGCTGACCGTTTCACCGTTTGTGTCGTGGTTTCATCCTCGGAACCCACAAGGGATCTTAGCAGTGGTTACAATCATTGCTTTCGTGTTGAAACGTTACACCAATGTGAAGATAAAGGCGGAAATGGCTTACCGGAGGAAATTTTGGAGGAACATGATGCGGACGGCTTTGACTTATGAGGAGTGGGCTCATGCTGCTAAGATGTTAGAGAAGGAGACGCCAAAGCTGAATGAATCTGATCTTTATGATGAAGAGTTGGTTAAGAACAAGCTTCAGGAGCTTCGTCATCGTCGCCAAGAAGGCTCACTTAGAGACATCATGTTTTGTATGAGAGCTGATCTCGTGAGGAATCTTGGTAATATGTGTAACTCGGAGCTTCATAAAGGTAGACTTCAGGTTCCTAGACATATCAAAGAGTATATCGATGAGGTCTCTACTCAATTGAGAATGGTCTGTAACTCTGACTCAGAGGAGCTTTCTTTGGAAGAGAAGCTTTCCTTTATGCACGAAACACGGCATGCCTTTGGCAGAACGGCTTTGCTTTTGAGTGGTGGGGCTTCTCTTGGTGCGTTTCATGTAGGTGTGGTTAGGACTTTGGTTGAGCATAAGCTTTTACCTCGGATCATTGCTGGCTCTAGTGTTGGATCCATAATTTGTGCTGTTGTAGCCTCAAGGTCTTGGCCGGAGCTACAGAGTTTCTTTGAGAATTCTTTGCATTCTTTACAGTTCTTTGATCAGCTTGGAGGCGTTTTCTCAATCGTGAAACGAGTAATGACACAAGGCGCTGTACACGATATCAGACAATTACAGTGTATGCTTAGAAACCTCACAAGCAATCTCACATTTCAAGAAGCTTATGACATGACAGGAAGGATACTTGGGATAACCGTTTGTTCCCCAAGAAAGCATGAACCTCCTCGGTGTCTTAACTATTTGACTTCGCCTCATGTGGTTATATGGAGCGCAGTGACTGCTTCTTGTGCTTTTCCTGGTCTCTTTGAAGCTCAAGAGCTAATGGCTAAAGATCGAAGTGGAGAGATCGTGCCGTATCATCCCCCTTTCAATTTGGATCCAGAAGTAGGCACTAAGTCGTCTGGACGCAGGTGGAGAGATGGTAGTTTGGAGGTTGATTTACCAATGATGCAGCTTAAGGAACTGTTCAATGTCAATCATTTTATTGTGAGTCAAGCCAATCCTCACATTGCTCCTTTACTCCGTCTGAAGGATTTAGTTCGAGCTTATGGTGGTAGATTCGCAGCCAAGGTATGTATTCCGCATAGCTTTTTTTGTTGGTCTCTCTGTTTCTTTTCGTTATTGTAACCACATTACTTTTTGCGCCCTTTTTAGCTTGCACATCTAGTGGAGATGGAGGTCAAACATAGATGCAACCAGGTATTAGAGCTTGGTTTTCCACTTGGTGGACTTGCAAAGCTATTTGCTCAGGAGTGGGAAGGTGATGTAACAGTTGTAATGCCTGCTACTCTTGCTCAGGTTCTGATCCAAAACTCGAAATCTTGAATTTTCTTTTATTGGAATCAGAGATTCTTGGACTTGTTGGAGATTCTTATTAAGTTGTTGATTTTGTGTAGTACTCGAAGATTATACAAAACCCGACTCATGTCGATCTTCAGAAAGCGGCTAACCAAGGAAGAAGATGCACTTGGGAGAAGCTTTCAGCCATAAAATCAAACTGCGGGATCGAGCTTGCTCTTGATGATTCAGTGGCTATACTTAACCATATGCGTAGGCTCAAGAAAAGCGCTGAGAGAGCCGCCAATGCCACGTCATCGTCTCATCACGGGTTAGCTTCAACAACCAGATTCAATGCTTCAAGAAGAATCCCATCTTGGAACGTCATTGCCAGAGAGAACTCAACCGGTTCACTCGATGATCTAGTCGCTGACAACAACAATCTCCATGCTTCTTCGGGGAGGAATCTAAGCGACAGTGAAACAGAGAGTGTGGAATTGAGTTCTTCTTGGACACGAACTGGTGGACCTTTGATGAGAACAGCTTCTGCTAATAAGTTCATTGACTTTGTTCAGTCTCTTGATATCGACATTGCATTGGCAAGAGGTTTTAGTAGCAGTCCCAGTTCTCCAGCAGTTCCTCCTGGTGGTCCGTTTAGTCCAAGCGCGAGATCCATGTCTGCTCATTCCGATAGCGAACCAAACAGCAATAGCAACAATACTACTTCAAGCATAACAGTTACTGAAGGTGATATTCTACAGCCCGAGAGAACAAGTAACGGGTTTGTGTTAAATGTTGTTAAAAGAGAGAACTTGGGAATGTCATCTATAGGGAGTCAGAATACTGAGTTACCGGAGAGTGTACAGCTTGATATACCGGAGAAAGAGATGGATAATAGCTCTGTATCCGAACATGAAGTAGACGATGATGATGACGATGAACAAGAAGATAATAACGGTGCAACGGTCTCAAGTCCGGTTACTGAATCTTCAGAAGATTCCGGTTTGCAAGAACCGGTGTCTGGTAGTGTTATAGATGGTTAGAGTGATTGATTGATTCAATTCAAGTGAAATAGATTCTCAATTGAGTTTGGAGAGTTTCCAAAAAGGGGTTTGATGCGCCTCTTGTGTATTGTTTGCATTGATTATTGTTGGAAATTTATCATATTCATTTGTGAAATTGGAATATATTTGTAAATTTCATCCGGAAACAAAATTTAACTCAATTCATTACAAGCTTGAATTAGTGTTCTTCCGTAATCCGTAGTGATAATGTCTATAATATAATTTGTGTTGAAATAAATGTATAACTTTTTTGTATTTTTGAAAAGTGTATAACATTTGTATTTAGATCAAACAAAACACATTTTACTAAAAAAAATTATTATTACAATAAAAGACTAAACATAGTACGTAATCTAGTATTGAGAAAGTAACATATTTTGGATATAACTAATTGTTTACCCATTTTGTAATTTTATTTTCCTATAATAAAGTCACCCATTTATTAAGGATCCTTTGAGTTTGACCAATATTCATGTACATAATTAATGCAAATCCAAAAACATTTTAATGTACAAAGGAGACCCAAAACCGCTATATAATAATACTAAGCAAGCCTACAATCACCCAAACACACAAAAACAATTGAAGACATAAAATGGAAAAAGTAAAAAGCATTTTCATCGTTCTTCTCCTAATTTCTTCATGTAAGTCTTCCAAAATTATTCTTTTTTTTTTTGTTTTGTTTTGCTTGAATATTGAAGACTTTGATCAGTCTTTGCTTGTGGTTCATATCTAAATATATATAAGACATATGATTTAGTTCGGCTTGGTTTGGCTTTGAATTGTGGTTTTGGTATACATATTTATTTTATACAGGTCTGATAATGAGGAGTGAAGGTCAGTTCCGATGTAAGAGTGCTAGGGAATGTGATCCTCGTGCTTGCAGACTATCTACACATGTAATATGTAACAAAAACCATAAATGTACATGTGCTGATGGTGCTCCTATTGGTGGTCAATGTAATAGCATCAAAGACTGTTACCTTTCTGGTTGTCCATCAAAGTCTCATGTTGTCTGCGATAGGCAAGTCTGCACCTGTGTTCCCAAATTGATTTAATTGTCTCTAATTAGTAATTTTTATATAATGTCTTCTTATATAGGAATAAAATTTTAATACTATTATAATTCACCTATATGTGAGATGGACTTCAGTAATAATAATTAACCATTTTTACATTTTGAGGGTCATTGTTTGCTTTTACAGTTTCTTTAATCTTTTACATCAATAATTATTTGTTTGCGTAATTTAAAATCTCACATTGAGAACCGGCCCATGAAATCCATCAAAGCCCAAACGTTAGTAATTTGGCCCACGAAACCCAAGCCCAAGAGTAAGTAATTTGTTTGATCATCTCCCTCTCTGCTTTGCTCCTCCACCGTCGCCGCCGGTGAACAATTCAATCGACACTTCGCTGAACTTTTTAGCCATTCCATGGTTTTGCAACTGAGAGGTCACTCTCTCTACAACCGTGGAATCTCCTTCCTCATCTCTTCTTCCTCCTTGAGGAATCTTAGTACGGCTTCTTCGCTTCTTTTGAACGCCGACCAAACCATTACAGAGCCGTTGGCGAAATCAGAGCTTGAAGCCCTAGTTCTCAAGCAATACTCCCATGGTAAATTCTACAGTCTCGTTAAAAACGCGGTTGCTTTGCCTTCTGTTCTTCTCGCCGCCTCTCAAAACCTCTCTCTTGCCGCTAACTCTCACGGCTCCTCCGACGACTTTTCCGATCGCGTCTCCCGGAGGTTCTCGATCGAAGAGATGGGGCGCGAGTTACGCGAAGGCAAGTTTGATATTCGTTCATCTTGCATCGAGTTCATCTCCTCAAGTGAAAAGGGTGAGTCTCTTGTTCTCCCCAATCTAAAACTCAAAGTGTTGATTGAAGCTATAAGAATGGTACTTGAGATTGTGTACGATGATCGATTCGCTACGTTTTCGTATGGTGGACGTGTTGGTATGGGTAGGCATACAGCTATACGTTACCTGAAGAACTCAGTGGAGAATCCAAGGTGGTGGTTTCGTGTTTCTTTTGCTCGAGATGTGTTTCAAGAACGTAATGTGGGTATACTGTGTGGCCTTGTTGCAGAGAAGATCAACGATGGTTTGTTGATTGAGATGATAAAGAAGCTGTTTGAGTTTGGGATTCTGAAGATTGAACTTGGTGGATGTAATAGTGGAAAAGGTTTCCCACAAGAATGTGGATTGTGTTCGATCTTGATCAACGTTTACTTTGATGGAATTGACAAAGAAGTTCAAGATATGAGGCTAAAGATGAAAGTGAAGAATCCTCGTGTTGGTACTGGCGAGGTGGAATCAATAGGTAATGTGTTTTATAAGCCAGTAAATATGTATGCAGTTAGGTATTTAGATGAGATACTTGTGATAACATCAGGATCGAAAATGCTGACAATGGATTTGAAGAAACGGATTTTAGATATTTTGGAACAGAGACTAGAGCTGAGAGTAGATAGACTGAACACGTCGATTCATAGTGCAGTGTCAGAGAAGATTAACTTTTTAGGGATGTATCTTCAGGCTGTTCCACCATCCGTTTTGCGCCCGCCAAAGTCTGAGAAGGCGGTTAGAGCAATGAAGAAATATCAGAGGCAGAAGGACGTTAGGAAGTTGGAGTTGAGAAATGCTAGGGAGAGGAATCGGAAGACACTGGGGCTGAAAATATTTAGACATGTCTTGAAGAAACTCAAGCAGAGCAATGGGTTCAAATTTGAGGGTGAGATAGAGAATGAGGTTAAGGATATATTCCAGAGATGGGGAGAGGAAGTCATGCAGGAATTTATGGGGTCCGTTGAAGAGCGCTGGAAATGGCATTGGCTGCTCACTAGAGGAGATTTTCTCTCTTTGAGACATATACGAGAGAAATTACCACAAGACCTGATTGATGCTTATGATGAGTTTCAGGAGCAGGTGGACAGACATTTGGCACCGACACAAGCTAAAAAGGCACTAGAAGATGAGGAGAGGAGAGTAGCAGAAGAAGAGGAACAGAGATATGCTGAAAGGACTGTTGAGGATTTGACTAAGTTATGCATGAAGGTATCAGCTCCGGAGGAACTTGTTAGAAAGGCTGTTAAGTTAGTTGGGTTCACAAACAGCATGGGACGGCCACGGCCTATCATTCACCTTACGAGTCTCGAGGATTCTGATATCATCAAATGGTATGCGGGTATAGGGCGTAAATGGCTTGATTTCTTCTGCTGTTGCCACAATTATAAGATGGTCAAAATCATTGTAAGTTATCATATGAGGTTTTCCTGTATTTTGACACTAGCAGAGAAGCACGGATCCACTAAGCGTGAAGCTATTAGACACTACACGAAAGATCTCAGAGTATCAGCAGATCTTGACGGGTGTGAAGAGGCGTATTTTCCACGGGAAAGAGAGGTTAAGATGATGGGAGACAAGAACCTTTCAGACCCGAAACCTGTGGATGGCTCACTGTCTTTGCTTTTGATCAGGCTCGCATCTGACGAGCCCTTGCATTCTTGTGCTGCAAGTTTCTGTGAACGATCAGATACAATTGTCTACCGTGTACATCTACTGCAAAACCGCTTGCGTATCAACCCACTAGACGAAGAGAAATGGGTTCGTGGCATGGGAACAATTCACTCAGCTTTGAATCGGAAATGTCTCCCTTTGTGTTCCACTCACATCAGTGATTTATACTTGGGTAAAATAACTCTTCAGGATGTTGATGGTAGTTCATTCATCGATGTCAGGTGATAAGTGTTAAAATGGTCATTCCTGAGATGATGCGAAAACGCATGCCAAAAGTGTGTCGAAAACACATCTGTCTCGATATCATCTCTCTCAGTTGATGACCAAATCGATGAGAAATGCAAAATTTGATGATCATCAGCATCCACCTGAACTGTTGCTTACACATATGGAACATGTTTGTTCCTTTATGATCGTCAGTACGAGAATCGGCATTGTGATCTCATTTGATCTACCAGAAGTGGCTATGGATGATATTATGTGGTTGACTCGATGAATTTTTGACCAAAAAATAGAGATGCTCTTAGCTAGGATTAAGGGGTGTAAAGTCGGAATAAGTGTGAGATCTTCATCTTTTTCTATCTCTCTTCGAAGCTGAGCTTTTGTAAAGTCGCAAAGTTGATATAATGTAAATATTTTTGTCAAGGTTGAATTGAAATATCATTACTCATTAGTTTGTTTCTTTCTGTATTCAACAAGATGACTAAGTTAGGGGCGCCTAGCTTTTTACGAGAAATTCTTGTTCTGCTTTCTTCTAAGACGACAGGCTTTGCTTCATGCATGCTTATGGTTTTACAATACGATTTAAAGTCGTGTATGGTTAGTTGCTTTATTGGTAAGATCCCATTAGTCGGTGCTAAGATAAAACTGAAACCTCTCTCTCAGTTCCAATGCTTCAATAACACTGCTGCACTTTGTCTCTGTTGGTGCTTCGTCTAAGATTAGCATCACCATCAGGTGGTAGTGCTAAGAGAACATCTTTGATGTGTTTTAGAGATTACCATCAAATTTAATGGTTCATAATAACTTGCAGGGTTTTCCAATGCCCACAAAGCAATGTCAACTAACAAACTATGAACTCTCGCATATTCAGATTGAGCCTCTTGGATGGTGATTCCTGCAAACATGTTAAGTCAACTATGAAATGTAAAGAAACAGACTTGGACGATATAAGTTCAAATTTATTTGTTGGGCAAAATGTTAAGTCAACTATGAAATGTAAAGAAACAGTGGACGATATAAGTTAAATTATCAAAGAAAATAAGATGGCGCAAAATAAAATATTATTGATCATGTGAATGCCAGATCATTATTCAAAATAAGATAAGTTAAACCCTTTGTTTTCCACACAAACGACAAACTAGTCATCAGACCATGTCTACACAAAACGCATAATTATAATCCTAAACAGAAAAAGTTGGCCGAGTCCTTTCAAATTATTCCAAGCCAAACCCAAAAGGAGATAAAAAACCGAGAGCTAAATATAGTTTTTTTCAAGATTATTATACGGTATTTAAAACTGGCCAAAGAGAGAGGTATCGTCACTTCATCAGCAATAAAACATCACTTCCTTGACGTTGTCTTTTACTGCTGGGAGCTGTGAAGCGACTGGACCTCCACTTGCTGTGTTCCTCAACCTGCTCGAGCCTCCATCTGAGAACTCACTCTCCAAGTAATAGCGAGCTCGGAAAGCAGCCAAGTGTGCGTAGTAAGCTGGTGGCACAATTGACACTGCTCTCGTGCACCTTGCATACCTGCATATAGTTTTATATTTCGTTTAGCGAGATCAGTTCAGACAGTTAAAAGATGTCATCAAAAAGAAAAATGTACAATGTTGTTGTTCCCTTACGTGTAGCAAAGGTTGTTGGTTAGCGTTTGCAAGGCATCAGCTGAGAAACCGTTCTCGTCGTAAAGCACATGGTAATGCGCTGGCCTGCTTGTTCCCTATTACCACTCATACGACATTCGAAGCAATTTAATAATATAATTATGCAGAGACAATGATCTCATCAATTTCTTGGAAGCAATCAATACCTGTACACCAGCGTGGCTGTTCAAATAGAAGTCGAACTCATTTGGATGACAGATTTGAGTTTCAACCACAGTACCTAGGAAGAAATGAAAATATATTAAATATTCGATCATCAAAAGAATTCAGTTGATCGACAAGAGGAGATCCTGGAAACCTGGGAGAATATTGCCACTCCTATCAGACGTCATATCATGTGTCCCCTGTTGAGCAGCAGGGAACAAACGAGTGTGGTGTCGTTTCTGGACCACCACAAAAGTGATACGAGGAACATAATCCTTCTCGAGAGAGCTACAAGCCTTGCGTATAGCAGTCATCTCATGGAACAGAACCTGGTTAAATTGCCCTTCGCTTACCCCATCACTGCATAAAGAGAAACCAATTACAAAAACCTGGTCAGTTGCTCATGAGCAGATTATTACATATTTTCAAGGAAAATCACTTACCGGTAGAATATGATCCTCTCAGGTTTCCGGCCCGTAGCATTTTTAAATGCTATGAAGTGTTCCCTGAAATCACAAGTACTGTCCCTTTTAATTGATCTTGTCAAAAACAATAGAAAACAGAATAAAAAAAAAAAAAAAGTTGTAGATATTTTGTTCTTACCTTATTAAACCAGCGTTGACTGGCCCTCGCTGGGGAACCTCTACCACCTTATACAGGTCCGTAATGATTTCTTCCCTATGAGCCTGAGCAGAAACCAATCCTCGGTATTTTGTTATTTCAGGCCAGTCCATAGAGGCCACAACCTGTAGTTTAAAGTAGAGAATTAATTACCTTTTCTGATGAATCAGTTATGAAATGATATTACAAGTAATATTTTAATCAAGATATACATACAGCGGCAATAGATGGACTCGAGTCATCTCCAGGTTGCGGGTGAGTCACATCAGCACCCATGATTATGGTTGGGCGATCAGTAATAAAAGGTATGTTTCTTCTGATAGCATCATTAAGAACAGTGTTCCTTCCCCCAGTCTGTAATACACCAACATATAATTACAATTGAATGATTAAAAACATTAAACAATTAGCTATATACACTATTTAGCCCTTAATTTTCTCTTTAAATAGTTAAACCACATGCTGCACTAGATGTAAAAAAGTATTTTTTTCCAATAAATTTTACATCTTATTCAAAAAAAAAAAAAAAAAAAAAAACATTAAACAATAAGAAGCATAGATGACTAAACCTTGACATTGATCTTCAATGCGACATTTTCCAGGTACTGCTTCTTGAGTTCAAGAATTTTTTCTGGTTTACAACACTGAGAGACGATCCCCAATTCTGTTTCACAGATCGTTTTGATTTTTCCTGCAGACAGAAAAAGAAGTTCATGAACAGATTGTCGGAATAAATTTACAGCAAATATAACCAATCATTTTCACAGACATACCATACGATCCAGTCACATACGATCCAGTCATATCAGGTAATATGACAATCAATAGTTGGAGATGAGGTGCCTTTTCGCGGATATGATAGAGAGCTTCCTCAATTCTATCAGGAAGCCCAGAGATGAGCGGAATAATATGCTTTCTATGAAATTGCTGGCATACATACATATATATAAAAACAGTTAGTAAGTTTTCGGGTGTGACATTGTGACAAGAATCCAACAGCATGAGATAAGTCAGACCATTCCTTTGCTGACGCACGTCCCAATCAGCTTGTTGCAGAAATCTAGCGCTAAACCTTCGTCAACAGATTGAGAAAAAGTTACGCAAGTCCAAAAATCAACTCTTGCTCCATTAACCATTTGCTGTAGCACACATATATCACAGCCAAAGGAGGGTAAGAGATCCAAAATTTTAAAAACACACATTAAACCACAATAGAAGCATTAAGTACAATCTAAATCCAAAGAGAAAAATAGAAGTATATTTCATATCTAGCTTCAAGTGCCTACAAAAAAGCAAAATTAAAAGCCTATGATGGTCAATTACAGTATTACCAAGTTCGTCATGTTCCACTGTCCTTGCGATGGATTTACGATTTTCTCTCTACCATTCTGATCATGGTATATCAACTGTAAACAGAAACAACATCGTGATGAGCAACATTGATAAGAAAAGGGATGCAAAGTAATAACAAAAGTGTAGTCGAGAAAATCACCGATGGCGGAGGAAGTACACGAGCGTCAATCGAGGCCAGTTGGGGAGTCACTGACATCCCAAACTCCTTGCTCACATTATCATCGTTATATCTATTTCCCTCAACCAACTAATAACAGAAGAAAAAACAGACGTGCAAGATTAATTAAAGACTCCTTCTCCGATGGAAGAATTATTGTAAAAGTGATGCAAAGAGGATAAAACCTACCTGTTTGATTGAACTCTCTCTTTGTACAGGTCGTTGGCAGGTAGCTCTTAGCAACGCCTTCACTTGCTTCTCATTGAGCTTTTTGGTGTATCTTTGCGCTTCAGCAATTTTACATAGCTGCAAGAACCAGAAACAACCAGATATATATATATATATTTAATGCATCCAAGAAAATGATGGAGATAAAAGAGTAGATGTTTTAAATTAAAATCATACTTCCATGGGTATGTAGGCAGGTCTTGCGTCACTCCCAGTTTGGATAGCAGGTAGATGCTGGTATCTCACCCTATAATTATATTTTTCAGCAAAATGTTGTATAACCGTCTTCTCTGATTTGTCCTCTAAAGGGAAACTGAAAATTGTAAGAACAAAAGTAACATCAGCTACTTTATAACCAAAGATCAAACACCTCTTTCAAGAAAAAGCACCGAACAAAGTTCAATGATTCTGCACTTGGTCAAGGCTCAATGAAGTAAGCATCTTCACCTTAGCTGACTGATGGGAAGGCTGGAAATCCCATTAATCTTGGCACTTTTTTTGTTATTCCAATGTACCAACGTAACTTTTAGTGTCCTCAAAACTTTCTTCACCTAGATACCAACATATTATTTTCAAGATACAAAAGTATAAAAGGCATCCTCTTCAATAATATTAACAATTTTAATTAAATGAGGATCAGTAAAGTCAGAGATGAACCTTAAGCCGATCTGAGTCCCTAAGTGGTCTGTTTAAGTCCCTTATATTCAGAAACTTGCTAATAAATTCTGTGACAAGAATCGGTTCATAGAATGATCTTGCTGAAACGTCTGCATCATAAGAAAATAACATAGCTATAATGCATCAAAATAATCTCCACTCAAAATCAAAAAACAAGTAGAATAATTGAAATCTCAACCAAAAAAAAAAAAAAAAGAAGAGATTAAATCAACAGCATAAACCCAAGAAAACATTTAACATGTTCTTACCGATATTAAGAGACAAGCCCATCTGAGTTAGCCTTAGACTTTGGAAATAACCTTTGCAGTAGTCAATACCACCTCCAAGCTCACCCTTACCAAAAACAGTGCTGAAGAAAGACCTCCCAACAGAGACATACCTGCACAGAAGTAATACAGGGAATCTTAAGTGTATGCCATAGCTTTTGTTGATACGGAAGTTTAAGCAAATTCCAGATTTCCTACTCTTGGGAGGGCTTATCCCTGAGAGCAACATCAAGAACTTGGATAACATCATAGGGAGCATCTCTTTGCTTCTGACGCAGAAACTGTTGCAACTGATAAAGATCAGGTCTTGATGACGCCTTCTTTATAGCAACTTTAAACTCTTTGTCCTTCCTGCCAAATAGAGTCGTCACAATGCCAAACAAAAAAAAATGTAAATGAGCATTTTTTTTCTGAACAAAACAAACAAACCCATTTACGAAGAGTTTAAAAAGGCATTACCCAAAAGAAGCATCAGCCATCAGATTCACAACAAACTCTTTCGATTCAAAAGGTAAAGCACCAGCAGTATAGATGCTTTTCCTTCCATCATACGCAGGAAGCTTCCCTCCCAAGTGAGAATCTTTATTTGTTTCAACCAAAACTCTCATCACTTTTCTGTTCACTGCCTTTGATAGCACCTCAGGATTGATCGAAACCTGTAACCCAAGTCAAAAAAAAAAAAAAAACTTTTAGCCGTAAATCTCCATTCATAAAACAACAATGCTATATGACAAGGAAATGATTACGATCGAAGGAGAGAGACTTACATCGTAGTGGTAGAGATCACGATCCGCAACTTGAACAAGGAAATGATTCGCACTGACAGTGATTCTCTTCCCCAAAGTACCAAATCCTGGCCGTAACCGATGCGGCACCGCCTTCGACGACTCTGGTGGAAGCGTAGCCTCTGGATTTGACAGCGCAGCAGCAGCGTAAGAAGCCTCCGCAGTAGTAGTAACCTTGCTTCCCGAAGACGAAGCAACAGACACCGTCGTCTTCGATGAAGACGCAACTTGACTCGCCCTCGGATCTCCGACACCGCGACCTCTCCCGGCAGTAACAGGAACTTGCGTCGCCGTCATATCTCCGGCTCCGACGTTACCACGGCCTCTCCCCTGAGACACAGGAACACCACGGCCACCGTGAGCAGAAGACTGGTCAGACCTTCGTCCTCCTCTGCCACCACGACCAGCTCCGCCTTGAACTCCACGATTCGACATTGTGAAAAAAATAAAAAAGCAGAAGAAACCTTACAGAAGAAGAAATCAAAAACTAAGAGAGAGAGAAAATGGTTTACTTGTGTTCTGAGACTTCTGAAATGTGTAGAGAGTATGGGACGACGTCTCCCGCTATTTATAGAAACTGCAAGTTACATAACGACAAAAAAAAATAATAAACAAGCAAGATTACTATTTTACCCCTTATGGTTTTCCCCTCCTCGTTTCTGACGATTTTACCCTTGCTGCTTTGCCTTCTCTTTATTTTTTAACCGTTCAGAAATATATAATTGACTGTTTTACCCTTGTAGCTTCGTGACCACGTTTGTTCCTCGTAATTTCCCTCTGTGCTTGACTGTTGTCTTTTTATGAAGTGGAGTCTGTATCTGCTTTAATGCAGATAGAATCAGAGTCGAGACAAAATTAAAGATTTTACCACTATTGGGAATTTGGGGACTATGGTATTATACGATTTGTAATTTTTTTAGAAGTCCAAAAGAAGATTTGATTTGTATTAGTGAATATTGAATCATAAAGATAAGTATCATGTCAGGCTCTCAGCTAATTATGATTCATAATATCCCTCTTTAACTACTACACATCACCATCACGTCAATTTCTTACGGCAGGCAGGTTCATCGGTTATGAGGTCTTGTTTCTTTTTTAAAAAAGTTTTGGGATTAATGTTTGTTTGTTTTTATCTTTTTTTTTTTCATTAATTTATACAACCCATGTCCTACAAATTAGCCTTTGAGTTTGTATTTGAATTATTATTTAAAAATTAGAAATAATTGTTACAATTACTGTATTATCTTTATGGATTTTATTAGTTTATTTGCATTGTGAGACTGCTTTATATTTACGCAAAGGACCGATTTGAAAATAAAACTGTTTCGTTTTATAGTGAACAATAATCTTTGAATGTTTGTTGTAAACTATCTAATAATATTCAATTTTGTGGGAAATTTAAGTGGGAATTAAAAGTGTACGTAGAACATGCTAATCCTTATTTGTATTTGTCACCATTCTAAATTCTTATGTTATAAATGGATATATTTTTTTTAGTTGGTGGAGTTTGACTAACGACTACAACGTAACGTTCCTTCTTTTAGCGTGGTCATGAAACAAAAATTCAAAGATGTTAGTAGTCAAAATTTTGCTTACTAACATTCTGTGAGATGTGATTCACTCCTTGTTAGACACAGTTGAATTGAGACGTGGCACACATAGGAATACTTATAGCTTTATAAGTTACTAACGTATCATTTTGTAAAGGAATCGATTATGAGAAAACCATTTTTTTTTGTGTGGTTTTTATTGATTTTATCATTTTTTGAATAGTTTATATATTTTATCATTTTTTTAAGTTACATAAATACAATTTTACATGTGGTTTATTAGTTTTGTTTGGGATTAGTCTATTCAATTTGTTCATAGAATTTAGTTTTTGGTATAAAGTATGTACTGTATCAAAAAAAAAAAAAAACAATCGAGAATACATATTCTTTTTTTTTTGTTCTTTAAAAGTGGCAAAATCCACAAATTATTCAAATTTTAAAAATTTTAATTAGATGAGGTTATTAGTGTTTAAGTGTGGTTTTTAATTCTTTTATTTTTGACAAATTTAAAAACTGAAAAAATTGTTGAGTATACATAATATATATTTTAACTAAATTTAATATTTTTCTGAAAAATTATAATTCTGGTTATTACAAATTAATACCTAACTATATTAATTTATATAACTATATAACATGTTTATTTCGCACAACAAACTATTTTTACCAATCAAACATTATTACATACCACTTATTTACAAAAACCACATTTATGTAACTATTCTTACTATATTAATTTATATAACTAACATGTTTTATTACATAAAATAACTCTTCAGGATGTTGATGGTAGTTCATTCATCGATGTCGGGTTTATCTATATATGTTAAAAGTGGTCATTGCGGAGATCATGCGAAAACATGTGCCAAAAGTGTGTGTCGCAACTCGCAAACACATCTGTCTCGATACCATCTCAGTCGATGATCAAAATGGATGAAAAATGCAAAATTTGATTATCATTAGCATCCACCTAACTGTTTGCTTGCTAAGATCGAAAATGTTTGTTCCTTTATGATCGTTAGTATGAGACTCGGCTTTGTAAATCTCATTTGATATACCAGAAATGGCTATTGATGATATTAAGTGGTTGACTGGATGAATTTAGAGATGAAAATAGAGTAGATTGAAGATGGTCGTAGCTAGGATTAAGGGGGTGTAAAGTTGGAATAAGTGTGAGATCTTCATCTTTTTCTATCTCTCTTCGAAACTGAGTGTTTGTAAAGTCGCAAGGTTGATATAATGTAAATCCTTATTTTGCCGACAAAAGAATAATATAGGGATTGGGTTAATGGGCCAACCTGTTGTGGCCCAATGGTTGACAAAAAAAAAAGAAAGAATAAGAAGATATTTAACCGAAAAAAAAAAAAAAAATGAAGAAGATATCTTTGTCAAGATAATGTTGAATGTAATTGAAATATCTATTTTTTCTTTTTATATTTTATATTTTTTTCAATTATTATGAATATAGATTTCCAAATTTGTTTTTTTTCTTTCTTTCTTTCTCAATACTATAGATTTATTACCTTATTATTCTTATTTTTTTGTCTTTATCTGTTAAACATCTTCTTAGGAATATTTTTGATTCCTAATATATATTTTTAGTTTATTATGAATATTGAAGTTCTTATTTATTAATACTAGATATAAAAAAAACCACATTCATATTCATACTTAGCAAGTTAGCAACAACAAAATAAGGTGATAAATCTTGTATGAGAAGATTTTTTTGTATTTTTTTTTTGGAAATTTATATTTATAAATTAATTGAAAAATATAGAAAGAAACTATTTTTTTTGACAAAAAAAAGAAAGAAACTATTTCATACACATAATATAATAAGCAACGTACATACATATATTCAAAGTACAAAGGAGACCCAAAATCCGTATTCCAATAATAAGCAAGCGTGCAATCACCCTAAATCAAAACAATTGAAGAACGTTACGTTGGAGAAATAAGAATCAAAAAATGGAAAAAGTAAGAAGCATGTTCATAGCTCTTCTCATAATTTCTTCATGTAAGTCTTCCAAAACTAGTCATTTCTTTTGGTTCATATATATATGATCTAGTTCGGTTTGGATTTGGCTTGAAATATGTTTCTGGTTTACATATATACATACAGGTCTGATAATGAGGAGTGAAGGTTACTTTCGATGTAAGAGTGCTTGGGATTGTGATCCTCGTGGTTGCAGATTAGGGGCACATGCAGCGTGTAATCAACGACTCCAAAAATGTATATGTGGTTATGGTTCTCCTATTGGTGATCGATGCTCTACAGTCAATGACTGTGACTCTTCTGCTTGTCCATCAAACACTCATTCTGTCTGCATTAGAAACGTCTGCACCTGTATCATCCATTGATTAATCTCTCTCTAGTCTAGTGATTGGTGATATCGATGATGTAGGAAGAAAATTCCATTATAATTAATTCATCTATATATATATATATATATATATATATATATATATAAGATGTAACATCTATGGACATCATGAGTAATAATAATATATGACTATAATATGAGTTGCCTGAGCTGTTATAAACCATCTATTCTATACGTTTTTTTTATAAAGTTAGTTTTCAGACAAAGTAATTAATCCTAACAATTTATCAATCTATACATAAAGTAGTAGTTAGACAATTTTAAGAACATTTGGTTGCTTTTAGAATAGTAACGAAAATATAGGGAGTGAATATGTGAATAGAAAAAGTTTCGAGGGACACTTTGCAAAAAGACATGAAGGATCAAAATTGTGTCACGTGTCTCTCACATGGTTTGCCGACGGGAAAAGGAAAAGTCGGAATTGATGTAATGTGAGATCTTCTTCATCTTTGTTGTCTCTCTTCTTCGAAGCTGAGCTTTTTTTTTGGTTGCTTTGCTTCAGTTCACTCACTCACTCAACAAAGATTCACATGAGTTTAGAAAGCAAACTATAAGATCGAACGAGAGAGAGATAGAGTAGAAGAAGAGGAAGGGTTGATAAAGATTAAAGACCATGGGAGGAGGTTATGTGTTGGGTTCGGCTAGATCGAGTCAGATGATAATGGTGGCCCTTGTTCTAATGGTTGGATCCTTTTACGCCGGCTCTATCTTTGGAAACAATTCACCTATTTACATCTCTCAACCTTCTTCTTCTTCCAATTCTTCTTCTTCTTCTTCACCATCACAATCTGGTTCGCTCCCTCTCTCTCTCTCTCTCTGCCTATGTGTGTTATTAAAGTCTGTACCTTTTCTCTGTAACATTGTTAAAGTTCCTTGCTTTGTTTGATTTATAGTTTCCGGAGATAGATTGATTGAAACCCCATTAAGTTTCTCTTCTAGATCGAACGTTTTCTAAAGACATAGCTCGCTAGTTTCTTCTTTGTCTTTTTTCAGTTTCTGCTGGATTAGGGCATGAATCGATAATGCAACAGTTTTGTGATTGCAGGTCCATTGAATTTTGCTAACAAGATAGAGCTTACGTACCGGAGAAGTCCTGTTTCTATCCCTGAGAATGGTGTAAATGTTTGTCCTTTAGAGTTCAATGAGTATATCCCTTGCCACAATGTCACTTATGTACAACAGCTTCTCCCAAGCTTGAATGTTTCCAGAAGAGAAGAGCTTGAGAGACACTGCCCGCCACTTGAACAGCGTCTGTTTTGTCTTGTGCCTCCGCCAAAGGATTATAAGTTACCAATACGTTGGCCTACCAGCAGGGATTATGTATGGAGAAGCAATGTGAATCATACTCATCTTGCTGAAGTGAAAGGCGGGCAAAACTGGGTTCATGAACAAGGTCAGTTATGGTGGTTCCCTGGTGGTGGTACTCATTTCAAACATGGAGCTCCAGAATACATCCAAAGGTGTATTTGAACTTACCTTCTTTTTGTTTGTTTTTTGGATTGCGTTGGAATTCTATGCAGAAGAAGCTTAGACCAGGTTTTATACATATGCCTAATGCATTTCTCTGAACTATTGTATGTAAGTTCAGGTTAGGAAACATGACGACCAACGAAACAGGGGACTTACGTTCAGCTGGGGTTGAGCAAGTTCTTGATGTTGGATGTGGTGTTGCTAGCTTTGCAGCTTATCTTCTTCCTTTAGGTATAAAGACAATGTCCTTTGCTCCTAAAGATGGTCATGAAAACCAAATTCAGTTTGCGTTGGAGAGAGGAATCGGTGCAATGATCTCTGCCATAGCCACCAAACAAATGCCATATCCCTCAGCCTCATTTGATATGGTTCATTGTTCAAGATGTCGTGTTGATTGGCATGAAAATGGTATGTCTCTTGTGATGTTCTTTCTGTTTGTCAATGCTTTGCTTGGTTTTGTATACCTTGCACCTGATGATGATAAATTTGCGATTGATTCTGCAGATGGTATCTTGATTAAAGAGGTTAATCGTCTTCTCCGACCCAATGGATACTTTATTTATTCAGCACCACCTGCTTACAGAAAGGATAAAGATTTCCCTATGATTTGGGATAAGTTGGTCAATCTAACTACCGCAATGTGCTGGAAGCTCATTTCTCGAAAGGTACAGACAGCAATATGGGTGAAAGAAGATGACGAGGCTTGCCTTAGAAAGAATGCAGAGCTAGAGCTTATAACTATATGTGATGAGGCAGATGTTTCAAAAGCTTCATGGAAAGTTCCTCTTAGAGACTGTGTGGACGTTAGTGAAACCGTACAACAGCAAAAACCTTCTTCTTCAGCTGAACGTCTATCGACGTATCCGACAAGTATAAGCAAAATAGGTACATTTCTTATATTCACTTCACTATAGAAACGACATTATGTTGTTCTATCTCGTTTCCTTAATTCATTTGGAAAAACTTTCTCAAGGCATCAGCGAAGAGGAGTTTACATTGGACACAAACTTCTGGAGGGAACAAGTGAATCGTTACTGGGAGTTAATGAATGTGAACAAGACTGAAGTGCGAAATGTGATGGACACAAACGCATACATTGGTGGATTTGCTGCAGCTATGAACTCATATCCCGTATGGGTCATGAACGTTGTACCTGCTACGATGAACAATACTTTATCCGGAATTTACGAGAGAGGCTTGACTGGTGCATATCATGATTGGTAAGCAAATATGATCACTTTCTCAAAATTTAATATTTTCTCACTTAACTTCAGCAGCAATAGTAAAACTTCTTGTTGTAATGTGTTGGTAGGTGTGAGCCATTCTCAACATATCCTCGAACATATGATCTGATACACGCGGACCATCTCTTGTCTCACTATAAAATCCACGGTGATGGTTGTTTACTAGAGGACATCATGCTTGAGATGGACCGCATTATACGCCCTCAGGTAATTCACATAGAGCAGCACTAAACCTATCTCATCTTTTTTCTTATGTCTGTGACTTGGGAAGTAGTTTGTAATACACGGAGTTTGGTGGGGTTTTGCAGGGATTTATTATTATCAAAGACGAGGAATCGATCATCTCAAGAGTGCAAGACTTGGCTCCAAAATACCTTTGGGAAGTTGAAAGACATGAGCTTCAAGACAGATACAAGAAGACTGAAACTGTTCTGTTTTGCAGAAAGAAATTTTGGGCAATCGTTTGAAAGAAACATCTATTTGCTGTGTAGATGCATAGAAAGTTTTTTTGTTTTACTTCTCTTTGGTTATTTTAAGAGAAAGAAATTACAGAATTACGTCTCGTATGTTGTTATGTAATGTTTGTTCATTGATTGAAACGTAATAGAGATGTCTCCTTGTACATGTGTTTTGTTTCGCCACACTCTTCAAAATCTCATAACCAAAAACTAGAGTTTGACTCCTGAGTATAACTCTTCTTCTACACACGCAAACAAACAGCTGTTTCTGTTTAAACAGTCAAAGCCGATTACTTGAAAAATTAGATTTTAAAAGAAAATAAAATCGAATCGAATTTGTGGAAATATGCAATAAGATCAAATGTGAAACACGATGAGCCTTGAGCTTTATTTTATTCAGTAAAAATTGGATCTTGTCGATGTGGTAGCAAGTGAATTGAAAGTGCAATGAGAAGTACATATTTTTTTTTTTGCCCCACATCGAACCCATCTCTATCTGCCTAAAGCCCTAAGAAAAAAAAAGCATATAACTAGCTTTCGTTTACCCACATCGAGCCATCAAACTTAGTGGTCTCTTCTACTTCTATCGGAAAAAAGGCATCTGATCCTTGATTTCGGAAACAAACAAAAAAAATCTCTAATTTCTTCACACCATATCCTCGATTTCGCAAGGATCAAGTTAGTCTACTACAGCTCTCTTGTTCATTTGACTCTTTTCTGCTGATTTCTTTGATTATTATCGTTGACTTTTTGTTGTTGTGCAGTTGATGGAGAAGCTGAAGGAGACTTTGAGTTTTATCTGCTCATCTAGTTTCTTGAGGATGGCTTTGTTTTGGCACACTGCCCTCCTTTTTTCTTACTTTCAATTGCTTAAAAATAGTCTCTTTGGCTCTAAATCAAGTTCCTCTTGCTCTACTCATTCATTGACTAGTAATTCACACAGTCCTGTTTGTGTTATCACTGGTGTAAGTTATTTCCCTTCGTTGCCTTGGGACTGTGTATTGTAGTTAACTTGCTTCACCCCCACTGTACATGTTAGTCTTCTTATTTGTTTCTGCTGTTGTGTGACTCTCTTTGCAGGCTACTTCGGGCATTGGTAAGGCCACTGCGTTTAAGCTTTCCAAGAAAGGTTTCTACGTTGTTCTTGGTAATACACAATACAAAATAAATACTATTTCTTTTGCTTAGTTTGTTGATATGTGAACTAGGTAATATGAACTAGCAGTTGAATCTTTCTTGATTTTGCAGTTGGACGGTCATCCCACTTATTATCAAAGGTTCTCTATGGTCCCTTTGATTTTTGCTTATAACAATAGAAAGAACCTCCCCCTTTCACCTTTTTTGTTGATGCAAGAATCTTTGTGGTGGCACTTTCTGTTAACAGACATTGAGTGAAATTAGGATGGAGAATGAGTATGCACAACTCAAAGCTTTTGAAGTTGACTTGTCCTCTTTTCAATCAGTTTTGAAGTTTAGAAACTCTCTAGAGCAATGGCTTTTAGAATCTGAGTTACATTCTTCGATACAACTCTTGGTGAACAATGCTGGGATATTAGCAGCATCGAGCCGGCCAACCGTTGAAGGCTTTGACAGGTAAGGTTTTCACTATTGTTTCACAACTATTTCGAGTCAAGAGATAGATAAATAGACACGTCCCTTCCATTGGCCCAGAAAATCACTCTTCAGAAGCTGATGATAGGGAGTGCTCTGTCGCGTTCCATTCGTTTCGATTTCATTTCAATATAGGGCAAGTCTTTGAACTTTTAAAGGTTAACACTTTCTGTCTCCAATATTTGTCAGGATGATTGCTACAAATTATGTTGGCGCTTTCTCTTTGACCAAACTTCTCTTACCCCTCCTGAGAAACAGCCCTGTGCCTTCACGAGTCGTGAATGTTACATCTTTTACACATCGTGCTGGTGAGTAGTTTCTCACATGTGATTTTAAGGTTTCCTAATTTTACAATGAGAGTAAAATAGTTCTTGTCGTTTCCTGGTTTTTTATTTTTATCTTTGTAGTTTTTGCTGGAAGGTTTGACATGGATTCTGTTACTGGAGTAAACTTTTCGAAATCAAAGCAGTATCCTTGTGCTACGATCTATGAGTATTCTAAATGTAAGGAAACCTACTCATATTTACAAGCATGTGTTTTCTCTTGTACCAAAGTGATGCTGATATTGTTTCTGATCTTTTGTTAACTAGTATGCCTGCTACTCTTCTCGTATGAGCTCCATAGACAGCTTCACCTCATGGATGATTCTCATCACATCTCTGTTGCGTAAGCGTCCTATATACTCATTTCTCTTTACCTTATCGCTCACTTCTTTATTTTGTACTGTTCATATTTGAAACAAACCAGTCTTAAGATGAGCATATTACTCTCTCTTAAACAATCAGGCCCTCTGTTACTCTTCTTCCGTTTGTAAGTTTTGGGATTATGGCTTTACTTATGTGATTACACTTTTTTCATTTTGTTTTATTGTAGAGCGGTGGATCCAGGAGCAGTAAATACAAACATAACGCACGAGCTTCCTTCATATATACAAGTCATGGCGTTTTGGGGTCTCAAGATTCTTGGGCTCATGCAGTCCTCAGAGGATGCAGCTGAATCTGTCATTGATGCTGCTTTAGCTCCACCTGTAAGATATGCTGGTTTTGGAAATCCTTCGTCTTATCTAACCCCTCTATCTGATGTGGGTGATGAGCTCTATATTTTGATCTGTTTCTTGCAGGAAATATCAGGCAAATATTACTTTGGAGGAAAGGGCAGGACCATTGAATCTTCAGTGCTTTCCCGTGACCCGAAACTGGCTATGGAACTCTGGGATACATCATGTCTCATATTCAACGAATTGCAACAAACTTACACTTGATAATCAAAATCTTCTATACACTTGTCTAAGTTTTGGCTAATGACATAATCCTAGGATCCAAACTTCAAATTTCTTACTGTAACCAAAAGATTTGTTGTCAATTTATTAGCCATCCAAATTAAAGTTTGACTAGACCAACATGCTCTGCTTTCAATCCCATTGTGGTGATCACAAGTTGGTAATTTTTGTTATTGAAAAGTATGATTCCAAAATAAAATTTAAGGATAACTATACAAGTCTAAAAAGTATAAAAATCGGTGTTGCTACTAGCTAGTTTCAAAATTTCAGTCATCTTTTTGTTTTCTTAGTAGATTCTCCAACAAGACAGGACAAGCAAAGAAGAAGCAAACAAGTGTGAAAGCATTTGTAAAGAACCTCAAAAAGGCGAGTGAAAGTCTCCTTTTCACATATAAAACACACATGGAAATGGAACCTTTTAGTTTTCGCAGTAGCCCCTTCGTGAAGGAAGGTATAAAGATTACAAAACGAATAAGCCGAAAGTCAGAAAAAAAAACCAAAGAAGAATATTTCATCTGACAGTGCGCCACCATTCTAATTAATAGCTTACAGATCAGAGCCTTATATAAGGAGAAGCATCCTTACAAAAATGTTTAACCTTATCACTAACCAAACCAAGAATCATATTCCCAAATCACAATCCCATTTGGTGTGTTTTGCAAAGTGATAGAGGCAACACAAATAGAGGAGCTTCTTCTGTTTTTGTACACAGTTAAGTGAAGATGCAGGATATGAGAGATCAAAATCCTCCACAAGGTCAGATTTTTTCATCCTTGTCCAATAATGAATCAGGCATATTATGTAAGATTTTGTAGTACTTAAAACATTTCTTGACAGGATATCCAGCTGCAGAACAAGTCTCTGAACGACAAGGTCAAGACAAAAAGAAGAAGAAATCACGGTTTTTCGAGACAAAGCAGAAAGGAGACAGAGGCTTCATTGAAGGATGGTAAGGCTATAAACTAGCTAACAAAAATTCATTATCTGTTGATAGCAACCAAAACTAGCTTAATAAGCATTGTTTTTGTTTGTTTGTTTCTTCCTATGCAGCCTCTTCGCACTATGCTGCTGCTGGATTTGTGAAATGTGTTTCTAAGGAAAAGAAGGAACACTACAGTGTGTGAAGCTTCTCCCCTCTTCTGTATCTAAAGAATGGCTTTCATTATCTAATATATTACCTGAGAGACTTTCTAGACTATCTGTGTGGTGTGTGTGTTTATTGAAAGAAGGTTCTTGTACTAGTATGTAAAGGATCATCATATCTTCTGAGTTGGTATAAGATCATCATATTTTATGGGTCTCACAAGTTTTAGAGTTGGCCACAGAAGTCCATAAAAAAAAGTCCAATATCATAAATTATAGTATTATACAATCTAATCAAGTGCTTCTTAAATATTTATACCTAAAACGAAAATTCTCTACAATTGAGAATAATAATAGTAGTGTAAACCCCAGTCAATAATAATAATATCTCTATGTACACTA
Source organism: Camelina laxa (assembly GCA_024034495.1). NCBI lineage: Eukaryota > Viridiplantae > Streptophyta > Magnoliopsida > Brassicales > Brassicaceae > Camelina > Camelina laxa. The sequence continues at coordinate 1,380,932 of CM043881.1, forward strand.
ACCATGTAATTAAAACCTGCAAGTAGATGCAAAGGTCAAAAGCATGATGATGAAGCTCCAAATCTAACAACACCTATTTGCTACCGAGGTTTTTGTAAATGAAGCCCTCAGATATAGTCCCCAATCTCTCGTGATCTCCTACAAGAAAAAACACTTGTGGTTACTCTTTTAATTTCCTACAAGACTGACTTACTGGTGTCTCTAGTTCCAGAATGAGTTTGCGTACTAGCTGAGATGAGCCAAAAACTCTCAATGAAATCTATCGAACTAAAAGAAGAGGGACATCAAGTACGACATAAATCTGTTTCCTTCTGTAATATCAAAGCTTCACGTGCTCACCTTGATGTTCTACCCTTTCGCTAGAGTCCAGGAAGTTTTCAGCGTCAGCCAATAGGAATGGTGATCCATCATAGCTCTCCAGAATCTCTGGTTTTAAACAAGCAAATCACAGTAAAAAATAACGATGAGTCCTGTTGTGCGAGTTTGTGCACAAATGTCCGCTTATTATGTGTGCTATCAAAAAGGGAGAGCATGTATATGAAAAGGAGACCTGAGCTCTGGGAAAAATCAGCTGTCAGATCAGAGAGGCTAAAGTTCCGAGGAATTTGACCTAAGAACCCAAATGTAGAAGCGTCTGCATCAACAAGTGGATCATTGAGGGATTGACTGCTGGACTCGTTGCTGAAAGATGCAATGGAGACATCTCCAACTGTGGACTGTGCTTCACCACCGTACATGTACGGAGCACAGTTTGAATATGCAGTTTCAGGTTTAATCATTCCTTGCATCAAAGGCATATTTGTGGCCTGAGCGGAGAGCAAGTTTTGTGGAGGAGGAACAACTCTTCTACAATTGGTTGAAAAGTCCACATAAGAAGGTATATTTGTGTTAATAGCCGAGACTCCATTGAGGTATGCACTTGACAGATTAGGAGAGGACTGATCTGAGTCCTTGTGTTCAAAGCATAATTGTTGCTGATTCACTATTGGAAAAAAACTACATCAGTTGCAACACGAAAACAAAATTTCCCTACATATATATAGTTGAAAACAAATCTTACTTGATGGAAGATGAGAACCATTCCTGTGTTGGTTGGAAGCCCCTCGGGTTGGATGAAACAGATGCATGTGGTTTGCCTGCTCCTCAAGCAGCTTGTTATACTCCATAATCTGGTGCTTTACAATGAGTCTCAGATAATATGCCTTGAAAAAATCTCGGTTCTCTTCTTCAAGCTTCTGCCAAACTGTGTCAACTCAGAGAAGGATAAAGTGAAAGATCAAGAAATCAGAACCAACATTCAAGAAAGAGACCCAACTAGGGGTAGGTAAGTATAAAAATGTGGTTACCAAGTTGAGTAAAACAAGGTTCGATCTTAGCCTTCTCTAGGAGAAAGTCGACGGCTTCTTTCTGGTTCATGTAAAGCTGGAGGCATTGTTCAATACGATTCTGAACCTGCAAAAAGAGTTAAAACAACAGGCCAGAAACGAAAAATTATGTCACAATGCAAAATGAGTATTAAAGACTTCCTAGCCGAAGAAAAAAAAATTAAAGTAAAGAAATCAAACCGATTGTATCTCTTCACGAGACACCCTTCTCACAGTTAAACTTGACATGGCTGAAAAATATTAGTACAAAGGAAGCCGATCTGATCTTGTTCCTGTCATCAGAAGAAGAAGAAGAAGAAGATCAATCAATCTCTGTCAGAATATTAACAACAAAATTGAAACTTTTACGTAACTTAGCTGAGAAAAAAAGCAACAAAATTGAAACTTTAAATCTAAAGTATCAAAATTTTACAAATCAATCTCTGAATTAAGGAATGGAGCAATCATCATCGATCGGATCGAAAACTAGAGTAGTTATCGCAGATAGGTATCATATGAAAGCGCAAAGATTTGTTAATTGAAAAAACCAACCAACCCAACGGATTAGAAGAAAGAGTCATTCATAGTAGTAGACAGAGAGTAGAAGCGATCATCAGAGAAAACCCTTACCGGAACCCCGAAAGCAAATCCGACGACCTAAACTTTTTTTGTTTTTTAATGAAATAAATACTTTGCGGGAATTAAATTGCTAAAGAGTATCTGCCACGTGGAGAACGTGAGAGATCCCTGGTTCGAATACTAGCTTCTACGACTTCAATATAGATTCAATAATATCATAAATAAACAATCATATAAATTTTTATATATATATATATACACTGATATAATAGTGTATGTTTTCCTAAATCTATAAAACTATATATAATCAATATCTAGATATCCATCATTTACATTGTGATAGTTTGATTGACTATTAAAATACAACAATTGATATTATTATTCATAGATTTTAACTTATGTATGTCATGTGTATAAGTGAATTTGTCTATTGTATTTATAACTATTTGTTAATTTCTATATATTACATATTCAATTCCAATACCATAAAATTTATAAAAACTGAAAGTCTAATTTTATTTTGCTAAAATTATCTCACTTCATAATTTTTAAAATTTAAACTATTAAAAATATATCTATAAATTAATATCATTATAAATTAATAAAATGTTTTGGTCCAAAACATTATTAATTTATAGAAGTTTTACTGAATTCACTTCCACCATTAAAAAAACCATTTGCGATTTTGTCAGGATGTTTTTCTCTTCATAAACAATTTTGCAAAAGAATTTAGGTATAAACTAATTTGATAATTATGAATATTTTAAAGAGTATAATTATTGATATAATGTACTACATTCTTGAAAAGTCTACTGTAAATTTCTGATAATGACAAATCAATTTTTCATATATAACATCTAACAACTGTCAATGTTTTCAGAATAAAGTTTGGATTTTGTTGTTGTTTTCCAACTACTCTCCAATCTTCAAGTCGACTTTTTCATAAAGGCACAAATGAACTGAATCAAATTTATACTTTTAAAATTTTGAATTTCAAACTCCAAAATTAACTTTTTGTGCCAAATAATACAAAAACGTGTAAATCATTTCACTGTGTTTCACCATCATGTTCTAATGATGTAGGCCCTGCTCGTTATCTAATCGCTGAGATAGCGACGGCGACCGAAAAAAAAGACGTCGACAAAGGCAAAAATCAAGTTGATCTGAAATACAGTCGCAGCGATGGAATTTCTGTCGCTAGTTCTGGAGAAGCTACCGCTGTTATTTATAGCAATTGATAAACTGTGCTAAAACCACTCGCTGCGACTAAATTAAAGAGGGATTTGAGTTTCTCTCTTATTTTCTTCTACTTTTCTAGTTTCGATCGTTGTCGCAGAGATGAGGTGCCGAACAGGGCCGTAAAAGTCAAAGATCTAAAGGACGTTGTTTTCATTATTCAAAAAAAAAAAAAAATTATTGTCGCAACCTAGATTATGCAAAATCTACCATCCAATTAACTTTTTTAACCATTCAGACATATCAAAGTATTGCAAATTAGTGAACAAATATTTAATATATCCTCTTATATTTCTCTTTTTAATTCAATTTTCTTCTTCTTCTCTCTTTCCCATAAAGTATCATTTTCTATTTTAATATGCCATTTTTCACCTTTTCTTGTCTTTTGATTGTTTCCTTTTCTTTCTTCAAAGAATTTTTAGTTTTCATTTTAGAGTATGTTTCTTCTTTTTCTTATTGTACATAAAATTCAGATTTTTCTATTTGAGTACACGAGAAAACCCCGCTGGATTACATGGCTTCCGCGGCAATATTCTCACCTCTTTAGCAAAGGAGACCGCTATAATTGAAAGCGTTCTAGCCCCAATGATCTTTCCGGCGTTGCTATTGTTCAAAACCTAGCTTCCATCATGTTTGTGTTTCACCCGTAGAACTAGACATTGTTATAAACAAAAAAGAAAATAGAGAAATCGAAATCAATCGATTATAGACAATCAGAGAGCAAAAGAATCCTTCTTGTATTTTTCTTCTTCAATTTAATTTGAATCTAATTAAGAAACATTCGAGAAAAGGAAGAAAAAGAATAAGACTAAATTATAAGAACAGACACGAGAAAGATTTATTAGATTTTTGTTAATCAAATCACAGAGAGATTATTTGGCCTTAAACTTTGCAGGTCCAGCCAACCTTGCAACAATAGTTTTTATTTTTATACTTGAACGATCAAGACGACATCGTTTTAGATCTCTTAATATATGTGGATTCCACATCACTAAAACTTGATAGTAAATTTACTCTGCGAAACGATTTGCACATCGTTGTATTATTTGGCACAAAAAAAGAAAAGTTTGAGGTTTGAAATGAAATTTAAAATTCTGAAAAATGATTGTCGGCTACATGAATTATACGCCAACACATGACCACAAATACAAACAATATAAATATCTTATTAACTACACAAACTATTGTTGTAGATACATGCATAAACAAACATGAGTTATAAGTACATCAATTAACGCCGGTCAATACTGGTCAATACCAGATTCAGGCAGACAAAGCACCAAAATTTTATGGTTATGGTGTTGTATACATAACTCAAGTTTGTTTATGTATATCCTTATATAATGACAATATTTCATGTAATTAATGAGACATTTATATTGTTTATATTTGTGACCATGTGTTGACGTATACTTCGTGTAACACACTTATAAATTCAACATAGTTCATTTGTACATGTATGAAAAAGCCAATTTTCTGAAGAGAAGTGAAGACAAATTTTTGATCACATATGTAAATGTTGCTTCATCCCCTAACAAAGCTTATAGAAAGCCATGTTCGATTTTAAGTCGCTGAATGAGCGACTGCGACAAAAAAAAGTAGACAAAAACAGTTCATAATGATGTGAAGAAGAATCATTGCACTGTTAAGATGAGCTGCCACAACAGTCGCTAGAAAATCCGTCGACTCCTCTCTCTCCCCTGCGAGATTTTTTTCCACTCTCTGAGACACGTCCGCGACTTCCTCTTACCTTTTTCGTTGTTGTTTTGCTTTTTTATTACTGTTATCACTGCCATTTTAAGCTGTCGCAGTCGTTCATTCAGCGATTTAAAAACGAACAGGGCCAGAGTTACTTAAATCAAATTAAATTTTGAATGTTGTTGGGCAAATTAAAGAAAGAATACTACAATAAATTCATAATTCTTCTTGGGACTTTTAAGTTCTAAATCCTCACAAGAACTAAGGATATAAAGTTCTGAATTCGAAATACTAAAGTCCTGATTTGTAAGTAAAACAAATCTCTAAAATTTCACAAAGAAGAGACATAAGCTAAGGTATTTAGTATGACAAAATCACAACTGGCCCTACAAAGATCTCTTCTAAAAGATCCTATGACACAGAAATTTCAAGGAGAAACAAGTTCTTGAATCACTAGGAATCAAGAACACCGTAAAGCGATTTACCTGTAATGACGAGAAACTCCGCAATTGTTAAGATTATCCAACAAGGCACTTCACCCCGCTAAGAAATCGTCATATTGGTCATCATCGCTATCGATATGATGAGCAGCAGAAGAATTAGCAAGCAACCTCATGCGTTTGATGAGGAAAACATTGTAGTAGTAATTGACGAGATCCTTGTCACTTTTTCTTGGGAAGGCATTGGAAGCAAATTCCCAAAACCCATCACTACTTGACAAAGGATTCTTTTTCAAAAGAGCATCGAACCTTTGCTCTTCTTTGGCCGTCCACGAGCCAGCTTCTTCACCCATTTCATCAAATTGCCACGTATCAAAAGCACGGTTAATTTCCTTTTTCAAAAGCTCTCGTGCTTCTTTAGTGTGTCGTTTTATGCAACTGATCGACCTCGGATTAGTACAAGAACAAGAGTCGGGTCTTCCTTCGCCGACTTTTTTGTAGTGAACTGTCTTCTTTAGGCTGTATGTGGGCCAAACGCCAGTTCCAAGCCATCTTAGAGTATCGGAATCACCGGGACTACCATAAAATTTGCCCTTCTTGGTAGGGGCAACCCAAACCGGAATTTCAGCTTGAAACCTCGGACCAATCGGGATAACTGGTCTTGTTTTGTTGGACCCGTGGGTTACATCTTTGGGGGTCTTTTTGCAAACATCTTTAGGGTTTGGTGGGTTTGAATCATCAGCAGATGGTCGTGAAGAAACACGGCGATGTGAGGATTGGACAGGGATAACTGGTCTTACTTTGTTGGACCCGTGGGTTACATCTTTGGGAATCTTTTTGCTAACATCTTTAGGGTTTGGTGGGTTTGAATCATCAGCAGATGGTCGTGAAAAAACACGGCAATGTGAGGATTGGACAGGGATAACTGGTCTTACTTTGTTGGACCCGTGGGTTACATCTTTGGGAGTCTTTTTGCTAACATCTTTATGGTTTAGTGGGTTTGAATCATCATCTTTATGGTTTGGTGGGTTTGAATCATCAGCAGAACGGAGATGTGAGGATTGGACAGAAGACTTCTGTTTTTTACTTCTCTGCTCAAAATTTGAAAAGCTACTATCCTCTGAAGAATCTCCAGGAGCTGTAGAGACTGCATCATCACTCCAACGCTGTTCCCGTGTCCTTTTGTTCTGGCAAGAGATACAGATACCCGTCAGAGCCACCGAGACAATGTGGTTCGGCTGGTAAAGAGAGGATTCTTTCGCATTGGCATGCTCATAAGGAGTTACCAATTTTTACACTCTAGCGAGCTGCCCCAACTCGACTTAAATAAAGTGAATACAATCCAAGAGTATGGCTTTTTTCAAGCATCCATACTCTTGGCGACATAATAGTACTGCCTTACTGCCCAGATATAAACTGGAACTAAAAGTTAAAGAATGCATTACCTTGAAACACCTGTCAGAGCCGTGATCTGCAGCACCACCAGAAGAATCTCCTCTGCCTATAAAAATCTCTGGAGGCATTGGAAAAAGTTTTAATTAAAACTATCGTGTTTTCTTTTTCTACTTCTCACTCTAAATGTACGAGATCAAATCTCTAGCCACTATATTATCGAGTAACTTTAACGTTTTATTCATAGATTATTTATGAGCACCATGTAATTAGTTAGTGTTCCCCATAGGGAAATACTCGTGGTGGTGACTAGGCTCCAAGAGGAGTTTCCTACAAGCCAACCACAAGTAAAGCACTGGCCAGTAGACCTGATAACCTAGTGATCAGATGGCTCAAGAATATTGTTTACACCTGAGGGGAATAACAGCAGACTATCTGATTTAACAGCATAGTCAAACGTTTCTCCTACCACACGGCCAACCCATGTAGTTTTTTCTATTATTCTTTATGTACCAAACATGAATCAAATAGAGCTCCTACTTACTATATAATAAGACATACCCGATGTTTCAGAAGAACAGTTGGTCAGTTTCTCAGGAACGGACTGAATGGTGCACACCGTTGAAACGCTTTCTGATCTATACAAATCCTTTGCTCTCGTGACAGCCAAATCAGTCTAGAGAGAGAAAGAGTAGTCAGGTATAATTTCATGGTCATTTAATTGAAAGTAAGAAAGCAACAGGTAGAACCAAAAAAAAACAGTGGATGTCTTTCAATGCATTGTGTAAATGAGGATTCAGCATTATCAATAGGAATAGCAACAGCATACCTTGTAAGCGTTAAAGGATTTGGAGATAATGCTCTGAAATACATCTGGATGCAATTCAAAATACTCCGTTAAGTACTCCTGGACTGATTGGTCAACAATTTCCCTGACATATGGATTTCCTAATCTCGTCTTGCAGATATTGGGAGACAAAATATTAGTGGAAACAATTAAATAGAAGAAAGTGGAAAAGTATCATTGCCAAATATGAGAATTAACAATCACTATGATCTTGTGTACCTGTGTTTGACCTTCAAACTCAGGTCTTGGAACAATGACTGAGACAATGCAAGTTAGTCCTTCAATAACATGCTCCTCGCTCAAGATAATGTCCTTGTCCTGAACAAAATTAACAACAATATATCTCAACACCAGTTGTAGAAAACATCAGAAATGCCTTCCTGACACTGACATAGTGATGTTGACTAGTCATATACCTCAACAAGCTTCGACTTGTTCAAAAGGCTGTTAAAAGTTCTTGTTATTGACGCTTTCACACCATCTATATGTGTTCCGCCATCAATGGTGCGGATGCTATTGGCATATCCCAGCATTATGGCTGAATACCCATCTACGCACCTAGTACAACAACAAGGACAATAAAAACTGGGATCAGATCAATAGGATCTCAGCATACATACAACAGTAAGAAAAAAAGGAACATACCATTGAAATGCAATGTCCACGGTGGTACCATTTACCTCTTTTCTGAAGCCCATCACGTCGTGAAGCGGTGTCTGAAGAGAGGTGCAGTCAGTTAGTATATATTTCAAAATAACAGAATTTAAAAAGTTATGTGAGAGGCAAAACTCTCTCACCTTATCAGAATTAATCCAAGTAATGAATTCACTTAAGCTATCAGCATATATACATTCTTTATTTGGATCGTTATCCTCCATTTCCAAAGAAACCATAACCTGCACACACTATAAATTATAGAGCACTTAGGTAAAAAAAAAAAAAGGCAATCTTGGTCCTATTCCAAAAAACAATAATCACAAAGGCTAAGGTTTTGCTGAAACTTACCAGTTTAATACCTTGTAGTGATACCCTTTTTACAGTTCCACAGTACATTGCTGAAATTTACGAAACAGATGTTTGTTCCTGGAAGGAAGAAATTAAGTTGAGACATGAACACAGAACAAAAACCACACCACAAAATCGATTACAATACACATTTCTAATTTCACAAACACTGAGGACAAAACAAAATGCAATGCAAAGAACAAAACCCTAAAAAACCCAATTCTAGTTATCAAGAAACAAAGTCCAACAAAACCCGTGACAAATTGAATCACATAATTCATAGGTTCATCCAATTCGATTAAGACGAAAGAGAAAGAAACTATACAAATCAAAAACTTATAGAAGCAAAATTCTAATGTTTCGAAGAGAAACCAAACAAGTGTTTTGTTTCAACAAACAAACAAACAAACAGAGCCAAATCAATACTAAAATTTCAAAAAAAAAAAAAAAAAAAAGTAATTGGATCAAATCGATTTCTTAACAAAGAACCAGAGAGAGATTTAGACGAAACTAATAATAGTGGGGAGGGGAACAAAAATTACATGAAACCAAGAGATGACATCCTCATCTTTCAACTTATATCGAATCCGATATTTACGCGATGAAATCTCGAAATCGATAGTAGAGAGATAGAGATAGAATTTTTAGTATACAAAAAAAAAAAAAAAAAAAAAAAAGCTTACTTAAGAAGAAATCATGAGAGCGAATTAAAAGGGAGAGAGAGAGAGAGGAACAACATTTCCCAGAAAACAAATTAAAGTATGAAACAGTTCAGTTATTTATACGGAGAAGAAACATCGAATAAAAACCCCAGAAAAAAAAAAAAAAAAAAAAAAACTTTACAATTCAAAAAAGATATATACAATTTATTAGATTCAAAAACAATTTAGTTGGTAGTAGTAAAAGTTGATTGATTTGAGAGGAATATTCATCATATACAACAATTTCAACTTTTTTAGTCAAGCGTTACAAACTCTTCAGTCTCTAAATTCTTTTTTATATAAAAAAATATTTTGAATTTGTTTTGAATATTAGAACCGTGAATTTATCCTATATTTTTATCTAATTTAGAAAGAACAAAAAAAAAAAAGATTTATCAATAATTATATATTTCTATAGAATGTTGTATTTAATGTTTAATTGTCAATTTTTTTATGTGATATTTTACTAAACATCAAAAAGTGAATAAAAGAGAAAAATCAACAACTTTTTACTACTTATGGAAAAGAAAGAATAATTGAAAAAGGAAAAATATATCAAAAAATAAAAGGAAAAGAATCCTAGAGGATATTCTCAAAATTAAGAAAATCAACTGATAACTATGTCAAAAATTTGAAGACATTAGGGTTCTAAAATTTTGAACAAATCAAGATTCTAAGAACTTGAAGAAATTAGAGTTGAAGAAATCAAGGTTCTAAGAATTCGAAGGAATCAAGGTTCTGAGAATTCGAAGGACTTCGAATTCGGAGTTCTAAGAATTGTGATATTGTAATGAAAATTAAAAAAAATGACTGTGATTTCTACCTTTAGGATTAAAAATTGTTATGAAAATTAATGAAAATCAAGGTTCTAAAAATTTGATTTCTACCTCTACGGACTGTGACATCGTACGAAAAATTTAAGAGTAATGTTATAGATGGGAAAGTCAAAAAACCATGACGATATGGAGGATCTCCGTATCAAAGACGATTTTATCCATAGTCAATCTTTACTATGCCGGATAAGGCAATGGGATCGACCGCAAAAGTGGTGCTATAACCACTTGACTAAAGAAACTTCTCGACATCGAAGACGGATAGATGTTAATAAACTTTGAAATATAGTTAGATTTTTAAAATGTTTGGACATACCTTATGATCTTGTAGTAGAATCAAGAATTATCTCAAGGGGTCTATAGTCTCTCATGCTTTGATAGCTAGGATTGGGAAGTACATGGGGGCAGCATATTTATAGTGAAAATTGAATATGTTAAAACCCTAGATACACTCTGGCTGATTTTTTGATTAGGTTTGTTAATGTTATTATAAAACTATTGATTGGTTGTGGGCTTGTATGTAAAGCCCACCAGTTGACATAGGAAATTTTATTCTACGAGATTTGGTAGTTCACAGAAAGTATATATAGAAATTTAAAATATTTTAGGATATTCTGAAAAGTAAATTAACAAATTTTTACTGAAAAGATAAACTATTCTAAAAAAATAATTATTCTAAAAATATTTTATTATTTCAATAAATTGATTTTTGTATAATTGGTTTGATGCCAATATATATATATATATATATATATATATATGTATAACTGGTTTTTCATAAATATAATATAGTATGTGGATCTACTTTCGAAAACCCTCCAACAAAATCCTAAATGGATTAATATGAGAGGTCCGTTTTGTTATTATAGGCTTAAAGCTCGAAGGCCTAAGCCCGTTGCCCTGTCGAATAAGCTACGAGATTAACGCACAAGTAACAAGATTCGTAAGTTGGTTTTGTTATTATAGGCTTAAAGCTCGAAGGCCTAAGCCCGTGGCCTTGTCGAATAAGCTACGAGATTAACGCACAAGTCACAAGATTCGCAAGTTGCTGCGACTCATACTGATTTGTTTAACGAGAGGTTAATTCATTGCGGACAAACAGATTATATATGAACATAGGATAACTAGACCTGGCTTAAACAGGCCTTAAAAATTTCAAATGGTTTCTCGTAAGCAAATCAAATTTGGAAGATAAATTGGTGGCTTGGTGGTTGGTGCATATACAATTCCACTATGTTGTCTAGAAACTTGGAGAAGAAAGAAACCATATATATCTAGGCGGAAGGTGAAGGATCGATAAAAGAAACTTGGAGAAGATTTTTAATAGATGTCTAGTTATCGTGCCACAAATAACGTACATGACTATTGCCAAGTTAGTGGGAGACAAAGTTGAACGATCAAGATTTTGCTTAGGGGAGTTGTCTCTAAAGGCCAAGAGGACGACATATGGTGGTAGTCTACGAAACGGTTGTCAGTTAAGTATTTCATGTTGTTGATAGAAGCAATCATAAAGTATCATGATCGAAATCAAAATCGCTTGTATTAGCTTTATAAGGAAATTCCAACGACGCAAATAACAATTATTGATGTGTTTGGGAAAATAAATGATTAGTGCTCTATGCCTAACTTGTTTTTTCTTTTTTCATTGTATCAAAAGATTCGATACAAAAAATGTTATGATAAGACTTCTAAGAAAATATGTTGAGAGATATACAGTGTAAACAAACACAATTCAAAAATAAATCTTCATAAAGATATATAAACATATACGGTCTTTATATCATCAGGTGTTAAGATATCGTTATATATATTTATAATGCAGATGATTTTTGTAATAAACAAATTCTAATACGTTTTGAATACATGGGTTTATTATCCAAATTGAATATTAATGTGGTTTTTTTTAGTTGCATTTTAATTTAGAATCTCCATATTTGTCTTCATACATTAAAATAAGGTATGATTGGAGAACATTATTAGGGTAATTAAATTAAGTAAACAAAAATAAGGCAACTGAATGCAGTGTGTAGGTTGGATGGTTATTTAGCTGAGGGTGAAAACATGTCAATCCAATAATTAATGGATTGCATGCCAAAGGGAAACTTGGTCGGTGTTAAAAGCTTGGTCAGTGGTAAACGTGGTGGTGGTTTGGAGTTTTAGAATGTGTGAACCCATTGACCCATTCTTTTCTCGAAAAAGAAAAGCTTCCTACTCCTAGGAGGAGGTTAGGTGCATCTGATGTTCACATTAATTACAGGGATCGTCCTGAAGAATATGATGACAACTTTGAAAAGTATCTAATGAAATGTATAACTCAGTCACCTATATCTGCGACGATCCTTGTGGTTAAAGAGGGTTATAATGCTCTTAAATCAAGAGATGTTTATCTGACCACGAGAAAAAGCTAAAGTAAGCTATGGTCATTTCCTCTTAATCACAGGTTTTGCTACTGATTCAAATGGGGTACCATTTTATGTTGAGATATATACAGTGTAATAAAAAAAATTCAAAAATCAATATTATCAAATCTTCATAACGATATATAAACATACTAGATTAAATCCCACTTATACGTAAATTTCTAACAAATTTCCAATACTAAAATTTGAAAATTAAGTTAAATCATCCATGTAATTATATAAAACTATATTAAATATGCTATGAAATCATTCATCGATTAAAAAAATTAAGAAAATTACATTAATTTTTTTTTGATTCTCATAATTTTCTTATATTATGTTAATTACTAATTTAACACATCAAATTTGTATATTTTAATCACTTTTCTGTAGTAATTTATTTTTATTATATGTTTATAACAAATAATAACTGCAATTAAACTACATATATTTTTTTATTAATTTTACATATTTTTCTTATTAATTGCACATATTTTCCTTTTGAAATTAGTAATTTAATAAATAAATTTTCTATGAGATTTAATCAAAAATATTAATTATAATCCTTTTTATTTTGAGAATTTTTAAATTTTTTCTATAAATTTAAAATATTCACACTATCACAATATTTTCTCGATATATTTAACATATATCGCGATTATATGAATTACTAACTTAACTAACCTTTTTATAATAAGATATGGTATATTTTTTATCGTAAGATATTAAGATATTGTTATATATATTTCTAATGCAGATGATCTATTGTAATAAACAAATTCTAATAAGTTTTGAAAATATGGGTTATCATCTAAATTGAATATTAATGTGATCTTTTTTAGTTGGGTTATAATTTCGAATCTCCATTTGTCATTCATCCATTAATTTAAAGTATGATTGGAGAACATTATTAGGGTAATTAAATTAAGTAAACAAATGAGGAAAAAATGAAAGGAATCCTACAAAATTGATTGGTTTAGTTGAGTATTTGGTATCAAACAATCAATAGTATAAGGCAATGCTGTCAAATTGTCTTCTCCCACGTGGCTCCACTGCTCACACAATGCCACATGTATCTTGGAATCTCTCTCTCTCTGGCAACATTTTTTTTTTTGTTTTGTTTTTCATAATTTGATTCCATCTATCTGATTTACATTTGCTAGATCCGAATATAAATTTTTGTTTCTTCTGCCGATCACAAGTTATCTAAATAGTAATACCTATCGTTTTTCTCATGTGAACTGTTTTCTATCTTCTTTTCATTTCCCTTATTCTAATGATAATTCTTTGAACCATTTGCATTTACTCTAGCTCATGTGCACTGTTTTGTATCCTCCACTTACATATATATATTGTTAAATATATAAGAAAGTTAATAATTCACTTTATATATTATTATTGAATCAAGAACTGAGAGAGAGTAAAATGGGAAAATATGAATCTCATACTGAAATAGAGTTAGGTACATTGTTTATACATGTGTTACAACAAGTATCACAGTATAAACATAGCGTTAACAGTTCACCTAGAAAAATGTTTCGGAAGATGATGATGAATATATCATGTCTCCAGCATGAAGTTTGATACCAGCGAATGAACTGATTAATTAGTTTAACATGTTTTGATTTCTGGTTCTTAAAATTCGTAAGAATTCAAGTTCTTCGATCGATACGTACATACATTAACCTGTCAAAAACTAAACCAGAAAATACACTTAAGAGAGGGAAAAACAAATCCAATTTACGATTATGAAAAACAAAACTATGCATGGCGATATATATGTGTCAAAAGAGAACGATTAAAAAGTAAGAAACCGAGATTCAATTCTTAATTTCCTCCATGTGGCAATATTAATATAGTAGCTACACGACCACCGATCCTCATTGTGAGGAAATTTTATGAAACTATTCTTTTGTTTTTCTCTCTCCCACATGACCTGTTTTTAAAGATCGTTAGTTCGTTACATTGTATTGATTACTTTTCCCCACATCCACATACCGATCGATAGTTCACCCTCAGTTTCTATAACAAATGTAGTAATTATGATTAACAAAAAGAGTCAGATTTTGCCTTGTGTAAAAATCATCAGGTGGCCAAATCTATTGGAAATATGGACATGCATTAACAAGTAACAACAATGATATATATATATGAACATGGGAGATTCCTTACGTGACTTTTTTTTTTTTTTTCCAAGATCCAGTAAAAGAGAGAATCTGATCTGAGGAAATATGTCCAAGAGGGTTGGAAGTATCGACATAACACGTGGTTACAATGCCTATATGAACAAATCATTGTTTAGAAAATGATATTTATAAGTATTTTAGTAATTCAGATACATATACGACAACATTATATATCAATCAATGAGCTGCCACAATAATAATCTTAATTATTTTCATTGTTTTTTTCTTCCCAAATAAATAGAAAAAAAAAGGAAATCTTCAACCAAAAAAGGTTATAAAAGCAGAATCCCGAATCAACAATTCTCATAAGTACCAAAACGTCTTTCTCTCATCACATTATAATTCTCTCTTTTATCTTCACTTTTCCATCCACAAATCCAATAAAATGGGTCATGAATGGTATTTTTATTCTTTTATTCATCATGACATTGTATATATTAACCTTTTACGCTTACACATAGAAAGCATATATAATGTTATATATTTTGCACGTCTTACAAAATATTATTCAACGATCGAGTTTTTGTTAATATTCTTTTGTTTTATCATCATTGATTCTAAACACACAAAAAAAAAAAAATTAAGTTCTAGTTCTTAAAAGCTCCACAAGGAAAAGTACATAACCAAGATATATATTTGTAGACGATGGATCATGAATACTTGATGCATGAGAGATGCCGAATGCATATACCAATATATCTATTAATTCTATTGTACATTTTGTGATTAATAAAGAATATATAAAAATGTAGGATCGATGCAGAGAAGGAGTTCAAATGGAGTGAGGATGTCAAAGTTGAAAGTAAAGTGACCGAGATTGTTCTTGTTCGCCATGGAGAAACCACTTGGAACGCTGCCGGAAGAATCCAGGTATCTATCTATCTATCTATCTATATGCAAACACACGTATGTGTGAATATATAGGGTAACATGCATATATATGCACATAGATGTATTTACATAAAAATTTACCAAATGCAGGGACAAATTGAATCAGAGCTTAACGAAGTTGGACAAAAGCAGGCTGTTGCAGTTAAGATCAAAACCATTTTCATGTCTTTCTTCCATATATATTCAATTAAATACATGTGACTCAACTCACTCAACATTATATCAATCTATTAACACTTGCATGATCGTTTTTTGTTTCGTTGAAATACTGTTTAGATCGCTGAGAGATTGGGAAAAGAGGCGAGACCCGTAGCAGTGTATTCATCAGACCTCAAACGAGCCAAAGACACTGCTCTAATGATCGCCAAGACTTGTTTTTGTCCCGAGGTTTATATATTTACATCTATCTATCTATATATATATATATATAACACTAAGAAGAAAAATCAATGATATGTAATTTCGTATATGTGTTAAACAGGTGACTGAAGTACCTGACTTGAAAGAGAGGCACGTGGGTAGTCTCCAAGGGCTGTACTGGACAGAAGGAGCTGAGAAAGAACCTGAAGCTTACTCTGCTTTTTTCTCCTCCCAGAATGACCTCGAGATTCCTGTAAGATTCCTTACTACTCCTTAATTTCTCTACTATATTATTCATAAATTTTAGTTACTTAACAATATTTATATTTAACCTGTGATTCATATATTTATACAAATCAACAGGGAGGAGGAGAGAGCTTCGACCAGCTTTGTGATAGATCTATGAATGCTCTTGAGCAAATTGCAAAGAAACACAAAGGTATCGCATCCATCTACACATTAAATTCGATATTAGAAGTATTATTATTAATTAATCTTTCTCATGATGTCATCGTTTTTAGTAATTTTAAGATGTACAAAAATTTTAATTAAATTGTTAATAACTTTGCATGGTGTGGAATTGAAGGAAAGAGAGTGATAGTGGTGACTCATGGAGGGGTGTTGAGGGCAATATACTTGAGGATTACGCAAGCTTCCTCTGCTGGAAAACTCCTAAATGCGTCAGTCAATGTAGTTCACCTCCGTGACCAGAAATGGATCATCGATTCGTGGAGCGATGTTTCACATCTCTCCTCCGTTGGATTTCTCCAACGTGGCTTTGATGGAGACGCCAAGCCCTAGAGAACCTCCTCATCGATTCATACCTGATATCTTACGTCTATCGAACGAGAGATCTATATATATATTCTATCTCTGTATTTGTTGCTGCTGTGCTGTGTGTTTGTTTTTAAGTCGATATATTCTTGTGGATCAGTTCATGTCTTGTATTTTGTATTAATCGATCATTTACAAGATCTCGAGTTAAGGATCTTCAATAATAAGCTTTTCTTATCAAGGGGCGTTACAACGGAGGAAGCTTACCAAATGGATTTTGAAATACCATTTAACTTACCGAGAAGATAGCCACGATTGTAACAGTGATTACTTTTGCTAGGGCCAGAGGAAGAACTAAAACATGATGATAGTGGCATCTTTGTCTCTGACTAATATTAATCTAAACTCCTCTTACCAGATGAAGAAATATTTAGCGACCAATCTCAAGCGGTTTCCAGTTATATGTCAAGACGCTGCAGATTGATCTTTGTTGCTGCATTTTTGATGAGTTCTTTCCGGACATCGACCTTATATATTAAAAAACGTTAGACGATCAATCAGATTGCAGTTAAGTCTTGAGAATGTCTTGTTTTTACCCTAAAGAAAGAAAAGGACAAAAATGAATGAAGTTGGAAATTTGTAGGCTTACCCGAGCACCCATAAGCGATGAAAATGTCATGTTAGCTTCTGCTATATCCTCAACAACTAGTTGCTTCAATATCCTTGTTTCTGGATTCATTGTTGTTTCCCAAAGCTGTTCAGGCATCATCTCTCCCAAACCTGCAAAAGCAGAAAACGAAACAGTACAGGTTTGCTTAGTTTGCCATGTTCCTCTCCATATACATTCTGGTACTGGACGCTAATGATCCCAACAAGTACTACAAGTGCCTCTGACATACTCATTTTATGTGAGAGCCAGGCAATGTAAATCGCAAAGCTCAGATTTCGGTTTAAATTACCTTTGAACCTTTGAATGGTGTAGGATGCGTTTGCAGGGAAATTGGCGGTGATCTTTTTAAGGTCTGCGTCATCATAGCAATATTGAGCATGTTTCCCCCTTTCAACCTGATTATTTTCATAGTAAAACAGTTTTTGTTAGAAATTCCTAAATCTCAAGCATCCAAGTCCTGAAGATCATAATATATAAAATCTACCTTGAATAGAGGTGGAACGCCGACATAAATGCAACCCGAATCAAACAAGGCTCTCTGCAAAAAAAGAAATATTAAGTCAAAT
This sequence comes from Camelina laxa, assembly GCA_024034495.1. Classification (NCBI taxonomy): domain Eukaryota; kingdom Viridiplantae; phylum Streptophyta; class Magnoliopsida; order Brassicales; family Brassicaceae; genus Camelina; species Camelina laxa. Next base: position 1,398,873 of record CM043881.1, read on the forward strand.
GTACAACTACATAAACGCTGCCAACTATTTAGGGCAAATTTTGTTTTCCTAAACTAATACCTGATATCTGAAGAAAAAGGTCAACAGAAGTGTCCGTATATGTGCACCATCAACATCTGCATCTGTTAAGATGATTATCTTATGGTACCGCAAATTTTCTTTCTTAAATTCTTCTCCCTGAAACCAGTTCATTATTGCATTGAGTTTTCCATACCCACAAAAAAAAAAAGAGAGAAGCAAGAGATGGAAAAGGGAGATGTCACCTTCACACCGAGGCCAAGGCCAAGAATTAGATTTTGAATTTCTTCATTCTTATACATGGCTGCTTCATCCTTTCTTTCAATGTTCAAAATTTTACCCCTCAAAGGAAGAATTGCCTACAAAAACCAAAACCAGTTGAATCATCATTCAAAGAAAGCATTGCCATTTCAAGCTGTATAGACTCTACGATTTCACAGAAGATACAATGTCTTTGACTGGTATAGAGAAGACTCCTAGCATTGATTAGTCTAATCCTAGCCTATTGTTTGGAAATCAAATTTAGGTTCTTTCAAGGATGGATCAACAATCAAATCCCCTAATCATCACCCTTATTGGATAGTGACACAATGAAATAGAAGTAGATGTGATTACCTGAAAACGTCTGTCACGGCCCTGTTTCGCACTGCCACCAGCAGAATCTCCTTCAACTATAAAAATCTCTGGAGAGATTGAAAATGGATGTCACTACTTGACCGAATTAGCATGGCCAATGGAGTTTGTAATTATTGTAGTCACATGATTAAAGCATATGGATTCCTTTTTTAACTTCTCACTTGATATATAAGAAGATCAGATACTTTCTGTCATGTTTAGCTTTAATCAATTATACAAACGACATTTTCATGCTGGCCAATACATACCAGATTCTTCAGGATCTGATGATGAGCAATCAGACAGTTTCCCAGGAAGTGATGATGACTTCAAAACGCTTTTCGACCTGACCAACTCCCTTGCCCTTTTGGCAGCTAAAGCAGCCTAGAGAGAGAAAGCGTGGTGAGGCAGATTTTCATACTAATTTGGTTGAAAGATACATAACATGAAAGACATAGAAAGCAATACGCTAAATCAATAGCTAATAACAGACTGCTGTAACCGTCCTTGTGGATTGAAAGATACATTTGGTCCATGCTTGTAGATGAAGAAGCAGAAGTATTGATATGTGAATCAAAAGCATACCTTGTAAGCGTTAAGGGATTTGGAAATAATACTCTCAAGTACATCTGGATGCAATTCCAAAAACTCCGTGAGGTACTCCTGAACTGATTGGTCAACAATTTTTCTCACCTCTGGATTCCCTAATCTTGTCTGCAAGGGGGAACGAGGATTAGGAGACTATATATTAGACAGGGTAAATTTTCACAAATGAGACAGAAAAAAATGATGCTTCATGTTGACCAGGGATCATCAATAAAGAGTCAATCATTATGGGTTCACGTACCTTTGTTTGACCTTCAAACTCAGGATTAGGAACCTTGACTGAGACGATACAGGTCAATCCCTCTCTAACATGTTCCCCACTTAAACTAATATCCTTCTCCTGAAACCACAGCCAACAAATTTTTTTTTGAAAAACATACTAAAAAAGAAGAACATTGGTCATTGTATATGCCAAAGCAGGTAGGAACGAAGAACGTTTTACAGCGGAGCCTAGTACACTGTATATGTACAGGTAATCAAATTTATCCCAGTTAAAAAAGAAGAGAATATAGTTTTCTACCTACATCATCTAAGAGGACTCTTTCAACCAAAGTAGTATCATGAGAAACAGAAGTTGGAAAAGCCCATGAGATTTTCATAACAAATGAAAAGATAAAGATGATAGATTAAAGGGTCGAAACCTTGTAAAAATGAAGATGAAATAGGCAGATAAGCTAAGCTGGTTAGAGATGTCATACCTTAACAGCCTTTGACTTTTTTGCAAGGGTATTAAGAGTCCTAGTTAATGAAGCCTTCACACCTTCGATGTGTGTTCCACCATCAATAGTGCGAATGCTATTGGCATATCCCAGCATCGTGTCTGAATATGCATCTGAACACCTGATACAAAAATGTGCCCCGCCTATAAGATTAGATCAATCTAAAACAACATCATGCCGTGAATAACATGAACAAAGTATTACCACTTTATTGATCCAGTTTACAGGTAAGAGTAAAACCACATAACATGCAGATAAAGTTTTCAATTTTGTGGACAGATTACCTTGTGACAGAGTACGAGTTGGATATTATAATGATGTATTTAGTAGGAAAACAACATACCATTGAAGGGCAACGTCCACAGTGGCACCATTTATCTCTTTCCTGAAACCCAGCACGTCATGAATGGGATTCTAAACAAAAGAACTGTCAGCTAAAATTTTCATGTAAAAATAGGACTAAGAAAGTAGTATAGTATTTTATGATATAGGAGATACTCATGCTAAGAGTTCAATTATGTATAAATTCAGTTCATATTAGTCCATAGACATGTGGGCTAGTCGCTAGATCCCTTGATAGTAAATCAACAAATTCAAGAGTGGTACTCAACATATCTTGCTCGCTTAAGTTAGCAGAGAAAGACATTCATTGCTGCATCGCAGATCTTTCACAGAACCTTTTCAAACTTCTAGTCATCTTAGCCTATATAAATAAAGAATCTGATAGGCTTTATAGACACCAAACGTTAATCGATGTGTAGATTCTCACCTTATCAGTATTTAGCCAGCTAACATATTCAGTCAATCCCCCAGCAAAATAATATTCAGTATATTGGTTCTTTTCAAGATCATCATCCTCTTTTTTAAGAGAGATGGTAACCTACAAACATAAAGAAAGATTAATTTGTTATAAAAAAAAGAATCATACAACAATGCGCTTTAAGTTAAGTAATTTCACCTTAGGATTCAGAAATGCAAGCTCCCTAATTCGTCCAGCAATGGTGTTGTGGTCAAACTCAATTGCCGTTGTGAATACTGAGATAGTTCATTTCCATAAGAAGAGAATTTAATCATCAAATCCAGTTTTCACGAAGGTGAGGTAGTAAAGAGTGGAAATCAGGTAAAAACCTTCTTTGTCGGGCCAAAACCTGATGCTTGTCCCTTTAGTCCCCTTTGACTCTAGCGGGAGGACACGGCATGTAAGTGTAGTTATGGGCTTGCCACGAGAATAATTTTGCTTATGCTCCATCCCATCTCTCCAAACCGTGACCTCCAAGGCCTGCAAACCAAGAGATCAAGAAAGCTTCTAAGTTAGCTATACTGGTTTGGTCATCAGCTATAGACATCAGCTATTGAAGTATCCCAAACAAATGCCCTGCATTCTTGTGGTGGAAGAGTATTTGACATCGATATGCCCTATAAGGCTATAACTCAATAAGGAAACATTCCAGGTTTTTCCTCGTAACAATCCCACACTGCTTTCAAAAATCATGGAGGGATATAGAATAATAAATCATTTCCAAAAGAAAAGAAAAGGCAATGTGAGTACAGATTAGAACACACCTCAGACAAAGCATTAACAACTGATAAACCTACACCATGTAGTCCCCCAGACACACTGTAGCCACTACTCGTGCCACCAAACTTGCCACCTGCATGTAAAACCTGCACAAATAAAAAGCATGGCAGATAAAACGCATGTTCAAATAGTATAATAATGATAAGTTATAGCAGTTGTTCTACTTAAAGTAGCAATACCGTAAGCACAGTCTCCAGGGAAGATTTTTTCGTCGCAGGATGCAAATCTGTGGGTATCTGCAATAAAGTTGTAATATCAATGACAATGAAAAAAAAGAGAATCGATTATGGTTCACATATGTGTTTACTCTTCATGTGTGGGTAGATTTAAGAAAGGAAAAACTAGGGATACAAAAACAAGCGCAAGATCTGCATGACTATAGAATGCTGCAGGCAGCACTTACACCAGCAGCAAAAACTACAATCCTTATTTATAAGTTTAAATTTGGTAGCATGAGAAGGTGGGACACAGATCACATACCCCACGTCCATTGTCCATAACACTAACTGAGCCATCTGCATGCAGGACGACATCAACCTTTGATGCATAACCAGCTTGAGCCTCATCAATAGCGTTGTCAAGTATCTCATAAACCTAAGAAAAAGAGATTACATTAGAAAAAATATAAAAAGACGTCAACAGCCAGTTTGAACAAGGGGTTTTCAAAGGATAAGGCATTCACCAAATGGTGCAGACCACGAGGTCCAGTGCTCCCTATATACATTCCTGGCCGTTTTCGAACAGGGTCCAAACCTTCCAGCACCTAAATGAATCACAGAGAATTCGAACATATAAAAGATTGAATGACTTCAAAACAATCTATAGTAGAAAAGAGGTCAACAAGTATAGCAACAAAATGTATGTTACAAACAATTAAGCTACACAAGAAAAATCAAAAGAGACAGATTACCTGAATCTGCTCGGAACTGTAACCCTTAGATGTGGCCTCAGTAGACAAGTACCTCGATCCAACAGCATTTGGTTGTATCAGTCTTTGACTCAAAGCATTGGTTAACTGAAACTTAATCCTGAAATTGAAACAAAAATCAATTAAACAACTATATAGACGAATTAATTCCTTTAATCGTAGAATCAAGTATAGATTTCCAATTTCTATGAAATTAGAGAGGTTTGCAAAATCAATAACTCAAACCCAAAGTACTGAACAAAGAATACGAAGCTTATTTCAACCAGGAACCCTGAGAGGGAAACGAAAAAAGGAGAAAGAGGGGAAGAGCGATAAAAACCTGGGGATTGGGGAGGAAAATGGAGGCGGGGAGAGAGATGAGGAGTGAGGATGAAGAGAAGAAGGGACTGAGCTAGTAGTAGAGAAGAGACGAGGACGAGAAGCCATGAGCCGTAAATAGAGACGAAGATGATAAGAAGAAGCTCTCTGAACAAGCGCCATTGATGATGTCTTTTCTTCTTCTTCTTCTTCGAATTTTTTTTTTTTTTTTTTTTTTTTCTTTCACAACGATAAAACCCTAAACCCCAAAACTGTAATTTCTAAATTTAATTTAAATGAATTTTAACTGTATATAATAAAGTAAAAATAAAAATACTAATAATTACGAAAACGAGAATTTTGCCGCCGTTTCAAAATTAATAGAGAAGAGAAGATACTACTCCGAGAGGTAGAGCCCAAGCGGCTGACTTAAAATATGGGCTTTTCAGCCCAAATATTAGATCTGTTTATGTTTGGTGAGAGGAAGGAAACTGAAGTACCAAGTTCGAACCGTGACAATAGAAAAAAGACTAATTTACAATGGGTAAACCATAGATATAATCTTCTTTTTTTTTTTAATGCATATATATATTTATAGCTATTAGTGTGAGTGGGTGAGCCATTAGGCCCAATTACATGTAAATTAACAAAACTCAAATTCTGAATAAAACCCCATACTATTATATTATCTTTCTTATTTATCAAATCCATATATATACAGTTAACTATATGAGTTTTGACTTCTTGTGCTGTAAAGTAACATTAAATGGCCGCAATTGTACTCAAAAATATTATTTGGTGGATCCAAAACAATTAAGTTTTAACCAGGAAACATCAGTTATCCTTCAACAAGTGTCGTCTCACACTTCTCTGTTCACGTTGGTTGGTGACTTTGTGGTTTGCTCCTTTTTTGGGTAATTCGTCTCGTGATACGCCAACTGAAGAAGATAAGCTGAAGCTCTTATCTTATCATAAGTGAGAGGCAACGGGGGAATGTGTGCATGATAGAGTGAAGGTGGCTTTTAGATCAACTTTAAGGACATTTATCATATAGTATATATCACCAATGGCTTCATTAAGACCTCAAAGTCACGTTTCAGCCACACACACACACCTCAACCCCATACCCTACGTGTCTTTTCGTAAATTCACATATTTTTATGTTCGTTATATAATAAATAGTATACATGATGTACATACATTACATACATAGACCAAAATCTAAAAAAAAGTTGACTAGAATAAGCAATGAGATACTATTCCTAAATGACACATTACAAAGTCAAATTTTTCCACTTGTCATATTTAGTATTATTTCGAAAATAAAAATTATCTACCCTTCAAATGTCATGTCTCAATCCGGTTTAATGAGCAAAATTGTCGTATCAAACCGGTTTAAAGCAACCGAATTCTCAAAATGGCGGTCCCAGATTCCCGACCGTTACCACTCAAAAACATTTGTTTCCTTCTTCAAAAAGAAAATTCGATTTTGTGCACTACTTGAAATCTCCAAAATACCCTTTTAATTTGGTAAAGAGACACTTTTTTGTGTAAACGAATAAATACACGAAAAGAGAGAGAGAGAGAGAGATAGAAAAGGAAAGAAAGAGAGAAGAAGAAGCTGCACATCACTCATCTGTTATCTTCCTCCTCTTCCTCTTCTTCTTCCTCTTCTTTTTTTTTTTTTTCTTCTTTTTCTCCTACATTTATCTTTTTATTTATTTTTATTTTATCTTATTCTGACACACACACACACGCCTCTCTCATCTTCTTCTCTTTCAATGGCGATGATGAAATCTCTTTCCCCTGTTCCTAAGCTTCTCTCCACGACACCAAGCTCTGTTCTTTCTTCTGACAAGAACTTCTTCTTCGTCGATTTCGTTGGATTGTACTGTAAGTCTAAGCGAACCAGACGCAGACTTCGTGGAGGAGGAGACTCCTCACGCTCTTCTTCCTCTTCTTCTTCTCGCTTATCCTCTGTTCGTGCTGTTCTCGACCTTGAACATGTCTCTCACAAAGATCTCTCTTCTCCTTCTGTTTTAAAACCTCAGGTTCTGTTTCCTTCACTGAGATTGATTGTTTTCATAAAAACCCTAACTTGTTGGAAATTTACGACCTTTTCTGTTTTTTGGGGGGTTTTGTATTGATTGATCTTTTTTGAAAAAAGCAGGTTGCTAATTTGGAAGATATATTGGCTGAGAGAGGAGCTTGTGGAGTTGGGTTTATAGCAAACTTAGATAACATACCTTCACATGGAGTCGTCAAGGATGCTCTTATCGCTCTTGGCTGTATGGAACATCGTGGAGGTTGTGGTGCTGACAATGATTCTGGTGATGGCTCTGGTCTTATGTCTTCCATTCCTTGGGATTACTTTAACGTCTGGGCCAAGGAACAAGGTCTTTCTCCCTTTGATAAGTTGCATACTGGTGTTGGTATGATCTTTCTTCCTCAAGAGGATACCTTTATGCAAGAAGCCAAACAAGGTGACCTCCTTAATCTTTAAATCAGTTGTTGCAGTAGATGGACCTAGCAATACAGATTCCGTATGTGTGCTAAAGTGTATGTTGTTTCCTTTTTGTTTTTTTCTTTGTAGTTATTGAAAACATATTTGAGAAAGAAGGATTACAAGTTCTTGGATGGAGGGAAGTTCCTGTAAATGCTCCTATCGTTGGTAAAAACGCTAAGGAGACAATGCCTAACATACAGCAAGTGTTTGTGAAAATTGCAAAGGAAGATAGTACTGATGACATTGAAAGGGAGCTTTACATCTGCAGGAAACTAATCGAAAGGGCTGTGGCTACTGAGAGTTGGGGAACTGAGCTTTACTTCTGTTCACTGTCCAATCAAACCATAGTGTACAAGGGCATGCTTCGATCCGAAGCTCTTGGATTGTTTTATCTTGACCTTCAGAATGAGCTTTATACGTCTCCTTTTGCTATATATCACCGAAGGTACAGTACAAACACAAGTCCTAGGTGGCCTCTTGCTCAACCAATGAGGTTTCTTGGACATAACGGAGAGATCAATACAATACAGGTTTCTACTATTTCTAGACATTTTTATGTATGACTCATCATTGTACTTCAACAATGAATGAAGGATCAAAGGTTAAGAAGATTCTTTTGTTTGAAATGTGCAGGGGAACTTAAACTGGATGCAGTCTCGAGAAGCTTCTTTGAAGTCTTCTGTTTGGAATGGCCGTGAAAATGAAATTCGCCCATTTGGTAATCCCAGAGGTTCAGACTCTGCTAATCTTGATAGTGCTGCAGAAGTAAGTGGTGCTGGCTTCTTTTATACGTTCTAATTTCTCTTAGTTTATTATGAGAATCATAGACCAGAATCTTCACTAGTCACAGAACAAGGTTAATACATTCTTTTTTGTATTAACTCTCTACTAATTTGGATATCCTGCAGATATTAATTAGAAGTGGCCGAACTCCAGAGGAAGCTCTTATGATTCTTGTCCCTGAGGCATACAAAAACCATCCAACTTTATCTGACAAATATCCTGAGGTACTGTTGATCATCAGATTTTATTAAACATGGCATCTGAGTCTTCTATTTGATTTGTTCTTCATTGAATCCATTACAAAACTCACCATTATCTTTCTCTGCTTCTTATTTCACTGCAGGTTGTAGATTTCTATGACTACTACAAAGGACAAATGGAGGCTTGGGATGGTCCTGCCTTACTTTTGTTCAGGTAAATCTATTTGAGTACTGGCTGTGAATTGTACCTTTTTACTAGAGCACGTTTTAGAAAAAGGTCATCTAATCAAGCTATTGTTTTGTGGAATGAGTCAAGGGATTAATTTCTTGTCAAACTGCAATCTTGTTGTTTGCCTGATGTCTCTGAAGCTCAGGCTTCTCTATTCCCTGTCGTTTTCTCCATTTTTTTTTCGGCTTCTCCTCAGGTTTATCTGACACTTGCTACTTGAATTCGTCACCTAGTGATGGAAAAACAGTTGGGGCTTGTCTTGACCGTAACGGACTTCGCCCTGCTCGATATTGGCGGACTAGTGACAATTTCGTCTATGTAGCATCTGAGGTATTCCACTTTTCTTTGAACTTATAGAGTTACATTTTTGATTGATACATCATGATGGTCCAATTCAGTCGTCTAGTACCAGATTTACTGGTTTTACAAGACACACTAGGTAAGAGAAGCCTATTCATCTTAGTAGTAACCTATCTTTTTTTTAGGTCGGAGTTGTACCAGTTGATGAGGCAAAAGTAACAATGAAAGGCCGTCTAGGACCTGGAATGATGATTGCTGCTGACCTAGTGAATGGCCAGGTCGGTAGATGAACAGTCCAAATCTTGATTCTTACATTTTCTGTATTAATAGCACCACCCGAGATATATATATAACTCTTTAGCTGACTCTTATAGCTTGTCCAACTTACAGGTATATGAGAATACAGAGGTAAAGAAGAGAATATCTTCATTTAATCCTTATGGGAAGTGGATCAAAGAAAATTCTAGGTCTTTGAAGCCTGTGAATTTCAAATCCTCAACTGTCATGGAAAATGAAGAAATCCTAAGAAGCCAACAGTATATATTCCTGAACTTTCATCTTTTTTTACTAGATATGCCTCTAATCATCCAGTAGCTAATGCTTACAAATCTCATCTTCTCAGGGCATTTGGTTATTCAAGTGAGGATGTGCAAATGGTTATTGAGTCTATGGCTTCCCAAGGAAAGGAACCAACCTTCTGCATGGGAGATGATATTCCACTGGCTGGATTGTCTCAAAGACCACACATGCTTTACGATTACTTCAAACAAAGATTTGCCCAGGTACATTCATATCTAAATATTGCATTCATTAAATTGTGTTAGTATCTTCTTGACTTGAAAGGTACTTCTTTTAAGGCTAGATCCTCAACTAAAGTGTATGTCTTGGTTTCAGGTTACAAACCCTGCCATTGATCCCCTTAGGGAAGGTTTGGTTATGTCTCTTGAAGTAAATATTGGAAAACGTGGAAATATATTGGAGCTTGGGCCTGAGAACGCCTCACAGGTTTTTGACTCTTAATTACATTTCCTCTGTTTTCCCCATTTTTGTTTCATAACTATCTGTTTATGTATGGTTTCGTTTTTCATGAACCAGGTTATTCTGTCTAACCCTGTGTTAAACGAAGGAGCCCTGGAGGAGTTGATGAAGGATACATACTTGAAACCCAAGGTTCTGTCAACATATTTCGATATAAGAAAAGGAGTTGAAGGTTCCTTGCAAAAGGCTATATATTATCTTTGTGAAGCAGCTGATGATGCTGTCCGAAGTGGCTCTCAGCTCCTCGTTCTTTCAGACCGATCCGATAGCCTGGTAAGTGTCATATCACAACAATGTTACACTTTTTGTTCCAGATATCAAGAACTTACATAAAACTCTCAATCAATTTGGGTCTTATAGGAACCAACCCGGCCTTCAATTCCGATAATGTTAGCTGTTGGTGCTGTCCATCAGCATCTTATTCAGAACGGGTTGCGGATGTCAGCTTCCATTGTTGCTGATACCGCCCAGTGCTTCAGCACACATCATTTTGCATGTCTGGTTGGATATGGTGCAAGGTTAGTCTCTTTGGTGTGTTCTGAATTTTTCTAAAACTGTCCCTGCCAAGTGATAATAGCAAACAACTCTAAGTTAAATATTCATCAATAAGTATGCTTTGTTTTCCCACAGTGCTGTATGCCCATACTTGGCACTAGAGACATGTAGGCAATGGCGCTTAAGTAACAAAACTGTAGCCTTTATGCGGAATGGGAAAATTCCCACTGTGACCATTGAGCAAGCTCAGAAGAATTATACCAAGGTAAAAGAAAATTTCAGTACACGTTCTTAAGATGCTTGCAAAAGTTCCTAGAAAGACTCATATTTTAGTTGTTAAGACAATATTAAGGATTCTGATTTTACACATGGTTTATCTTTGAAGGCGGTTAATGCAGGACTTCTTAAAATCCTTTCTAAGATGGGCATCTCATTGCTTTCAAGGTTCCACTTTTATCCTCTAATAACTTATGTTATGTGCACTTCTACAACTACTGATCACTGACCATTTTCTTTGTTCAGTTATTGTGGTGCTCAGATATTTGAGATATATGGTTTGGGAAAGGAGGTTGTTGATCTTGCATTCACTGGAAGTGTGTCCAAAATCAGTGGACTCACCTTTGATGAGGTGAGAAAATACATCATATTGATGTTCTGATTACTTTTGGTGAGTTTCACATTTCTTCTAAGAAAATGCAATCTTCTTCTTTCAGTTGGCAAGGGAGACATTGTCTTTCTGGGTGAAGGCTTTCTCTGAGGATACAACTAAACGTTTAGAAAATTTTGGATTTATTCAATTTAGGCCTGGAGGTAAAAAAAATTTCTCAGTTTTTTTTTTTCAGTACAGTATGTTGTATATGCATTTTCATTTACACAAGTCTTGTTATACTTTAGGTGAGTATCATTCAAACAACCCAGAGATGTCAAAGTTGCTACACAAGGCTGTCCGTGAAAAGAGTGAAACTGCATATGCTGTCTATCAACAGCATCTCTCTAACCGACCTGTTAATGTGAGTATATACTAGTTTCTCTTCCTCAAGCCTTTTTAGTTTCTTGATTAAGTTCAGTAAATATGTCTGAACACTTGGGGCTGGCTCTCTCTGTTTAGGTCCTCCGTGATCTGCTTGAGTTCAAGAGTGACCGTGCACCAATCCCAGTAGGAAAAGTCGAACCAGCCGTTTCTATTGTTAAGAGATTTTGTACAGGTGGAATGTCACTTGGTGCTATTTCAAGAGAAACTCATGAAGCAATTGCTATTGCAATGAACAGGATTGGTGGTAAATCAAACTCTGGAGAAGGTGGAGAGGTAAGAATATCCATTTTCTTTTTCAGATTTGTAAGAAAATCAAAGTCTAATGCACCGTTTGTTATGTAGGATCCTATCCGTTGGAAGCCACTTACAGATGTGGTTGATGGATACTCACCAACATTGCCACATCTCAAAGGTCTTCAAAACGGAGATATTGCAACAAGTGCTATTAAGCAGGTAATGTTTTCATCTGTTAATATCACAGAGACTTTGTTCTGAGAGATGGTAGTTAGTAGTAGCTTTACATATTTTGTATGATCTCAGGTTGCTTCAGGGCGTTTTGGAGTCACACCAACATTCTTAGTGAATGCAGATCAGTTGGAAATCAAAGTGGCACAAGGTGCTAAGCCTGGAGAAGGTGGTCAGCTTCCAGGAAAGAAAGTTAGTGCGTATATTGCAAGGCTAAGAAGCTCTAAACCTGGTGTTCCGCTTATATCACCGCCTCCTCACCACGATATTTACTCTATAGAGGATCTTGCTCAGTTGATCTTTGATCTACACCAGGTGATTAATCTTTTCAGAACTCAATAAACAGTTAAGATTAACCAAAGGAGCTCTATTGTAATCTAATTATTCCAACTGAATTAACAAACAGATTAATCCAAATGCAAAAGTATCAGTCAAGCTGGTCGCAGAAGCTGGAATTGGAACAGTTGCTTCTGGAGTTGCAAAGGGTAACGCTGATATCATTCAGGTATCAACTTGATAACAAAACATTGCCTCTTGTTTCTCACATGTAGTCTTTGTGCCAAGAAGTTTCATTGTTCTTTTTGATATGATTTTCAGATATCAGGGCATGATGGTGGAACCGGTGCTAGTCCAATAAGCTCCATTAAACATGCTGGTGGACCATGGGAACTTGGACTAACAGAAACTCACCAAGTAAACATATTGGCTACTAATTCTCTTGGACGTTCTGAGTTTTTTAATATAAAGACTCATTTCATCTATTTTTCTTTTGCAGACACTTATCGAAAACGGACTCAGAGAAAGAGTCATATTAAGAGTCGATGGAGGCCTAAAGAGTGGTGTTGATGTTCTAATGGCTGCAGCTATGGGTGCTGATGAATACGGATTTGGTTCCTTGGCCATGATTGCTACTGGCTGTGTTATGGCTCGTATTTGTCACACTAATAATTGCCCAGTGGGAGTAGCAAGTCAGGTAAAACTCAAAAAATATTTAGTAAATTTTCCTTGGCTTGTTAAACATATTCTCTTAAGTTTCACTAATGTTTGTATAACATTCTCTGTATGGTCACAGAGAGAAGAGTTACGTGCAAGATTCCCTGGTGTACCTGGTGATCTTGTCAATTACTTCTTATACGTAGCGGAAGAGGTTAGCTGACTTTGTACCATCTCAGTTATTAGAACTATTTCTGTCCTAATCTCATCTCAAGTATAAATATCTTTTCTCGGCAGGTGAGAGGAATCTTAGCACAGTTGGGATACAGCAAGTTAGATGATATCATTGGACGTACAGAGTTACTGAAACCACGGGACATTTCGCTAGTGAAGACTCAGCATCTTGACCTGAGTTATCTTCTTTCGGTATGTGCTTTGTATCCATACTCTTATCTCTTCTACATGAAATGAAGAATCATATTTATAGAAGTTGTTCTAATTTCTCCTTTTTTTTTTCACTGTATTAGTCTGTTGGAACACCTTCAATGAGCAGTACTGAAATCAGGAAGCAGGATGTTCATACAAATGGACCTGTTCTAGATGACGATATTCTTGCAGATCCATTGGTAACACAAGTCTTTTACTGCTGTTTCTCACCATCTGGTTCTGCTAATTATGTGGTTGCTAACAGAGTTTTATTAATATCTCTAGGTGATAGATGCAATAGAGAACGAAAAAGTGGTTGAGAAAACCGTCAAAATATGCAACGTAGACCGTGCGGCTTGTGGTCGCGTTGCTGGTGTTATCGCAAAGAAGTATGGAGACACTGGTTTTGCCGGACAAGTGAATCTAACGTGAGATATAAACAACACTAAAGCTTTGTATAAATTAATATGTTTTCAGTTCAGGTTATATATAGCTAAACCGAGTTTTTTTTACTCTCTTCTTGTTCTGCAGTTTTCTTGGGAGCGCAGGACAGTCCTTTGGATGCTTTTTGATTCCCGGTATGAACATCCGGCTCATAGGAGAGTCAAATGACTACGTTGGAAAGGTACATTAGCATCCATATGCATGGAAAACAGTTTTTGCAATCAACTGTTACTTGTTATGAAATCTTCTGCAATGGTTTGATCTTTTTGAAGGGAATGGCTGGTGGTGAAATAGTAGTAACTCCTGTTGATACAATCGGGTTTGTGCCCGAGGAAGCAACGATAGTCGGGAATACTTGTTTGTATGGTGCTACTGGAGGTCAGATATTTGCTAGAGGCAAAGCTGGAGAGAGATTTGCAGTGAGAAACTCACTTGCTGAAGCAGTAGTTGAAGGCACTGGAGACCATTGCTGTGAGTACATGACTGGTGGCTGTGTAGTCGTGCTTGGAAAGTGAGTAAAAACGCGACAATTCAAACCCGCCTGATAAAAACAAGATCTATATCTAATGATGATATTTGAAATGTTTTGTATTGTAACAGGGTTGGAAGAAACGTTGCTGCTGGTATGACAGGAGGCATAGCTTACCTTCTTGATGAAGATGACACTCTTCTTCCTAAGGTTTCTTTCTCTCTTTAAGGTAAAAATTAGATTATCTTCTTTCAACATTCATCTGAACAATCTCTATATTACAGATTAACCGAGAGATAGTGAAGATCCAAAGAGTAACTGCACCTGCAGGGGAATTGCAGCTGAAGAGCTTAATTGAATCCCATGTTGTAAGTCATCTCAAAGATTTGCAGTATACTTAAACTAGATATATCATCAGTCACTTTCTTGGCTCATATATAAAACTGTCTATTGTTTTGGTTAATAATATAGGAAAAAACCGGAAGCAGCAAAGGCGCAACGATTCTGAATGAATGGGACAAGTATCTACCTCTCTTCTGGCAACTGGTTCCACCGAGCGAGGAAGACACTCCTGAAGCTTCTGCTGCTTATGTAAGAACAGCCACAGGGGAAGTCACATTTCAATCGGCATAGAGATCATATTCAAGAAGCATGTTGGAAACACAAGGATTGATACATTAATGGTGGACTATGGAGGGGATCTAGAATCATTATCATTCATAGATCAATGTGTGTTTGTGACAATATTCTTTATTGTCCTTTGATCTTCAAACACTACCATGGTTGCTATAACTGTACAGTAAATTCAGTAAAGTAACTGCTTTCAAGTTTCAACTTGCATAAAATAATCATCCAATAAATTTGCATGTTCTCTTTATATAATAAGGTTTCCGAGTTGAATAATCATTTTTTTAAGAAGAAAAAGAAAATGTTACAGAACTAGAAGGATACAATATTAAAATCTGAGAAAGTCGTCTAACATTAACTAACAAAGATATGATTCTCTCTTTAGAAGATCTTCATCTCTCATTATGATTGGCGTAATCCCAAGAGCATACCATTGATGAGTTCCTCCAGTCTCACTTTGCAATCTCCTATCATCTGCACACAAAAGAAGAATAAAAAAAAACACGATTTTAGAATCTTTAATTATATGAGTTTCAAGTAAGAAGACCACTTTTTTTTATTATTATTATTAGACAAAGTACCTGAAGATGCAGAGTGTAAAAGATCCTTGCGGTGGAAGAAACTGAAGAAGAGACGCTTATGACATTAAGCCCGTTTTCTTGTAACGTAAGCAACATGTCAGAGATAGATGTATATTTCGATGTAGCGATCTGGACAGCAATCTCTGTGTCAGTGAGCCAGTTTGCTGATATCTGTTGGGAGGAACAAGAATCTATTGAGTCCATCGTTGCTTTGTCTCTGAGCCGTTCTTGGTTAGTTTTTCTCGAGATTCTCTTCAAAAGCTCTTCTTTTCTCCGAGACAAACGTTGAAGTTCATGCTTCTGCTCTGGTATATACTTCACCACTCTCGCTACCGTCATTGGAATGCTCAGCTTCCTCTGTATAATCACAGATCAAAAGGGTTTCTTTAGTATATATATCCATTTACATAACCTAAACCTCGATCATGTTACAAAAAGAAAAAGAGTTTTAAAGCACAAACCTTTTGATCAGCCGGAGGCAAGAGGTCACGAAGTGAAGAGTACAAGCCGTTAAGCTTTCTACGGCGGCCTCGTTCATTTGCGTTGTGATTCAGTTTCTTCTCCAAAACTGTTCCTTTATCTTCTTCTTGATCATTGTTACTAATAGTATTAGTACCATTGCTGTGACTAAGACTCGTATTGATGTTATAGTTCTTGGATTCATCTGATTGGGTGAAAGAAGGATAAAGGACAGAAGGAAGATATTGGAGAGTAGGAGCGAAGGAATCAACTTCAGACTGCAGCCATGGATACTCCATTGTTGAAGGAGAGTACCATGCTTGCTGCTTACTTGGAAATATTGGTGTTAATGCATACATTTTTCTATTGTCCTCTTACAGAAGTTAAGAGAGAGTAGATGAAAGAGAAAGAGAGAGTTTAATATGATGATGGTGAAGATAAAGGAGGAGGAGGAAGATGATAAGAACGAATTTGAGATGGAATCTATATCAATGTAGTTGATGCTCTAGTTGTGTCCCCGAGTAGTTTGTATTTATAGCTCCATGATTAGTGGAAGTTTCTTTAAGCATTTTTACACTCCACACGCAGTCTCGTGCTGGGACGAGTACGGCACGAGCTTTTCGTACAACATTATCTATTTCATATTCCTCTCAAAATAGTACTTAAATAACTCAATGATCGAGGTTTACTTCAAAGCTTGAACTTATGGACATTTATAGATTAGATTATACTATTCCAAAACGTAATGTTCTTTATACATAAGTTAGGTTAACCTTCTTTTGAAGTAAATAAATAAGCGTAATTGTACTAAAGTACAAAAGTATGTACTACCCTTAATTAATAAACATCCATCTTCTTCTTTTTTTTAATTAGTTATATTTTGAATGTGAACGCAGTTTAGTGAAGGTATCTGGTTTTTAATCCTTTCACTATCACCAAGTTAATTCTTACATGTATGCATACATCATATGAGATTTCTTCTAGATCTCATCGATGTTTTTATTTTAACTTATTAAAGTGTTGTTGATTTCCCACTTGAAATTGTCTGCATGATGTTTAGTAATTTATCACGCATCCAAATAAAATAGACAATGATTAATTCAAACGAACCGTCAAAGTTAAATTATGTTAAAACATAAGAAGTATTCTAGTATTCGTTACTAGAAACTTTGAAATTTTCTTTTAGTATCTTTCAAGTTATATACCCATCCATCCATAATATAATTCATACTTTTGTTTTTGTGTTCTTTCCGGAACAAAATGTATTATACGTTTGTATAGTTTCCCCTTCGTCATTTTTTAAAGAGACATTAAAGGTAGTGAATTAACAAATTAAACGAATAAGGTTGGAAGTAATGACAGTGATGATATTATCAAATTGACATTATGATCTAATCGATGACGTTTTAGAGTTCTTTTGTTTGTCATCACTTCATTTCATATTATTTCACTTAAAGTAGAGTGGTAAACGCAAATACCATCATATTATAGACATAGTGAATTTTTCTTTATACAATAATATAGACATAGAGAATTTAGAACTCGATCCATAAACTGATCATAGTTGATACTAATATATATATATATATATATATATATATATATATATATAAGCTTATGATTTTGATTTACTTTGTTTGTGTTATTGATTTCTCAATGCATGTTTGGGCTTATTGGTTTTACTAGCTAGGGTCTAGTTATGATCAGAATAGCACAATGTTTAAAAGGTCTTAGACTCTTAGCAATTAAAAAAAATGTAAATGATGAATAGAAGAGAAAGGTGACATTGGCAAAGACAAATTAGGTTCCAGGTCTGTTTAGTCCAAATAAATAATTATAAAACGAATTAAATTAAATTATACTATATGCGAGTGTGCATTTGAGGTGGGTCGTTTTCGATTTTTTTTGGATATACGCATCTTATAAAACAGTATATCCCCTTCATATTAATCTTTTCATATTTTTGTAAATATCAAACGACTAGAAAAGATTTAAGTATTCGTTTATTCAGTAATACTCAAAATATATTGTAAAATGGTTAATACTTAATACACAACAGGACTTGACATGTGAGACAGTCAAGTAAAAAAAGTAAAAACACATAAAAGGAGGAAGAGAGGGTAAAAAACGCACACGCCCTTTGGTCAACGCACGTGTTAGCCGCAGGGTCGAACCGAAGAACCACATCTTCCATGTACACATCATCATTTTTTATACTTTTACTTATTTTCTTGATATAACAGTAAACAGTTAATTATTTTTTTCCCAACCACAATAGAAAACGATTAACTCAAACTAGCTATGAGCCAATGAAAAAAATATTTTTTTATAAAGATAATCTGATGCGAGGATGACCGAACACATCGTGCCAAGTTATCTGCTTTACCATTCTGAGAATACGGAATTAAGCAGTTAATTAAAGTTTTTTTTTGGTTAGTTCTACCAAAATCCCTAAAACAATCTTCTCATTTTAACTTTTATCTTCCAAAATACTTTTGAGTTCTTCTTCTTGTAATCTTTAATTTGTAACCTTAAAATGAGTATATATAAAAACAACCAATTAAATTAAGACCCTAATAACAATATGTGGTAAGTTGCCTTTAGAATATAATCATTTTTTTTTTTAAGCATGTAGGCTTTACCTAAGGAAGGTCTCGCCTACGTTGACATATTAATAACTAATTGTGTTCCATAAAGTAACCAAAAATGAGGAAACGTTTTCATATCTTTACTTCTCCAATTCCTAAAAATATGCAAAACACTTTAAATTATACTAGTTGAGTTGTGATTTCTTTATTCATTTATATCTATATCAGGGGAAAATTATATATTTTGATTGTATGTATAGCCTTTATTAACAACCATATCACACTTGTATAAATAAGCTTACGTCTTTTTATCAGCCTCTTTGTCATATGTATATATTTTAAATCATAATGGAAATTTAGCTAATAAATTATGAGGATATATAGAAGCTAAGAGGCTATAAAAATGTTATCTTTTAAACTTCATCTAATTCCATGCTTAGTATCAAATTATTCTTTTATTTATCTAATAAATTACACGCTCAATTTGATTGAGAAGTTTTAATTTCAATCTTTTCATAAGTTTTTACTACAACCCTAATATTTTCAATATAAAAACCATTAAAACCTCCGATCCCATACAATTGCATTTTAAATAAAACACAATTATTGGTGGCATAGCATATAAAGGCTTGACTTAATAAGGTCTCTCCTACGTTGACATATTAATAATTACTAATGTTTCCAAAAGTAAAATAGCTTATTTTATTAAATATAATTCCTTATATAAATATACAACAACATAAGAAAATTGCAAAAAAAGAAGAGAATCTTCTCCACTTTGCTAATCATTGATGATTCTTTTCTTAGAAGAAAGTTATTAAAAACTAGTTATAAAGATCATCCTTCCCCTCTAGACAAAAATATAAGTACATAGCAGAAGACAAAGAAGGTTAATAATAACTTGATTATGGTTCGCACGTCGGCGACAAGCCAGTAAAACATATTCTCCTATATACTCATTACTATATGCATACAAGTAAGTAAATCGACACTGCAATTGTTGGTAAGCCGGCCATTTATTTTTCAACCATAGTGATATAAAAAGCTGTTTCGAAGCTTCTTAAGGGAATCGTCATGAGATTATACATTTTAAATTTTGATTAGCAATGTTTTCTTAAGCATATACATTATCTTTTTACGTTTATGTTACTAGCTATACTGTATTATACCAATTCTTTTTTTTTTAAACAAAGAAAACAACCTTTTTTGCAGTTTTTAAACCAAAAATAGCGCAAACATAACATAAATATCATGTCTTTTGTGTGTTCACAATCTATACAATATTCTATTTACTAAATTAGGTTTTTTTTTTGGTGACAAAAAAAGATAGAGAAAAAATAGACGCAAAACAACAAAAACAATTTGAGTTTGGGTTAAGCAAAGAAACATAATTGCTTGATACACTTGGTTGTTAAATAACCAAAATTGCATCTCATCCTTGGTCATAAACACACCCAAAAAAAAAAAAAAAATGATATCTCTCATCATGGGATCTAACATAGTCCAATACATATTACATAGTAATAAAGTTGCGTATATGATAGTTACAAAAAATCACTACTAAGAAATTCTCATCTCTTAATATCCCCAAAAACTTCAGGTCCTAATTATGAGTAATGAGGAGTGTTGAACAAAAGAAGAAACAAACATAGAGAAGCTATGTTGTGTCTTCCTTCAATGGATGTCTGAAAGTTCATCTAAATCTGCGTTTTGTCTCTCCATAAGCAACCACCCCAAGGACGGTTATGGAGTACCCACCAATTCCCATAACCGTAACCGGGTTTTGAAAGATCAAGATCGAAATCACCACTGCAACTGCTCCTTTAGCATTTCCAAGAACCTGCACAATGCGGAACACAATCAACATTATTAGTCTTGTTATCTCCACGATCGAGCTCTAAAAGGAGGGAGAGAGAGAGAGGGAAGCAAATAGGTGTACCTGGAGGGTGAGGGCGCTTGTGTGTTTCGTAACCAGAAAATTCAACAAATTGGCTGAATAAGCCATCACCGAGTTAACCAGAAGAAGTATCCACATGTACTGATGTTGTTTTGCAAGCGTCAAGGTCAAGCTAATCACGTCTGGTTCCATAACTAGCGTGACGGGAAGAAGAGCAATGACAGCTATTGGAGACATATACAACATCAAATTCATCGAGTTCAATTTCTCCCTGCAGGAACAACAGAGAGGTTATATATACATGTTGGTGTTTGTGGAGATGAATAATCTTTAGTTGGTAGCAATTTACTTATATGCGTTAAGATCTTAACCTGATAATAATGTATTGCAACATTCTACCTAAGAACCAACCATTTATGAGATTTCTTAATTAGGTAACAAAACTTTCCTGATTTGATCCTCTGACTGCTTTACAGAATCTAAAGATAAATGAAGGCGTGATATCTAATTATAGTTGGAAAATTGGCTAGCTAAGAAAAGGTTTTCAATCCAAAGCTTTGAAGAAAGAAGAAACTCATTATTTACCCCTCAGAAGAAAGTAGAATGCCTTGAAGAACAGATTTAAAGGCTCTTGCCGCCGTAGCACTAATGCACATAATGAACCCAAACCAGTGAAATCCTGGCTCACCCTGCAAAACAAAACTGGTGCTTTAGATCAACATCATACACACTAACACACACATAAAAATAAATAATAACACCAAGATCGTCTCTGCACAAAGGATATAACCAACCACTTGATTTAAGCTTATAAAGATATCACCTTGCAGGCGAAATAAGGAAGGTTAGATCCCAAATTGTTGTTCTACCAAAAATTCTACACCTGGTGATTAGACCATAAAAGTTCAGACCTTTTTAGATAACTCAACACTCAGATTTGCCCTGATTTCAAAGTTTACACCTTTGTCCAAGTTTTGGTCTTTCACACACAACATGAACATCTAACTACGAATCAGTATCTAAAATCCAAATCAGATCCTCCAAAAAATCATGAATTTCAAATCTAGGAAAGTCCAAATTTTGCTATTCGGCATTGTTAACAGAACTGAAAACAGAGGAAGAGAAGAATTGTGATTTTACCCCACTGGCGATAACAACACCGGCAACGACGGGGACGAGAGCACCATAAGTAACCCAAGCTTCTCTCTTAAAGGTCATAAGATAAGCGAACAGAGCGGTGAAAAACGGCGTCGTAGCACCGACGGCTTGATTAAAAGAGACAGGGAGGTAACGAAGCGAGATATTACCACCGACGACAGAAGCACAAAAGACAATGCTTAGCGTAGCAACCTTGAGAAACTGAGATCGAGATTTGAGGTGTTGGAGAGGAACAAGCTTGAGGAAAACGATTGAGATGTAGCTAAGGATAGCGCAAGCGGACATGTGACACATTGTGAGAAAAATCGGGAATTTGAATCCGTAATTGGAGAGGAGGAACTTGTTGAGGAGAAGAACACCAATGTTTGATGAGTACCATGATATGATTAGTGTCGATATGAATAGGGTTTGTTTCTTTGACGACGAAGACATTGTTTTTTTTCTCTGATCTGGTTGTTTCTTCTTCTTCTTCGTCGTCCAGATCGAGATTTCGATTGAGAGAATGAGAGAAGAAAGAAAGAGAGAAAGAGAAAGAAACAAAACGAGAGAAGTCAGGTCCTTGCTTTTAGCATGGGAACGGCAAATAAGCTTTCAGATGAGAAATAAAAATCAAACCTTTTTCTCTAAAGCTTTGATTTTTATTTTCTGTAACTTATACTTTGAGAAGATAATATCAAATCCCATATTTGTATTTATCAAAAGAGACCAAAAAAATTATTAAACTATATAGATTTGGTTTAATTTAAGAGCATACAATGTATAAATACGTTTTAAGATGTTTTTATGAAATCTGATTACTTCAAAACCGAACAGTCTAATTATGTAGTGTCGGTTAGACTTAGATCCACTATGCAATGGCATTGTTTGTAAATAGTTTGAAATCAGAGACAAAATTCTCAAGAGTGTCCTTTAAACAACAGAGCTTTGAATGATGATGAGGTCAACTTAAATCACATTCATTGACAAAAAAGAAAAACTCAAACTTTAAGATCTCTTCTAAAAGTTTCGATTTTTTTTTGCCTTTTCTTAATTGTAAAAACCGATGTCAGGGTACCCTCCGACGAGTCAAGGATACGGTTACGGTTACGGCGGTGGTGGCGGAGGAAATCAACCACCGCCACCTCAACCACCTTACTCATCTACCGGAAACAATCCTCCTTACGGATCATCGACGGCCACCTCAGCTCCTTACGCAGTTCCTTACGGAGCACCGAAACCACCGTCGTCCTCTTCCGCGCCTCCTTACGGATCTTCGAAGCCTCAGTCTTCGTCGTACGGAGCACCGCCTCCTTCAGCTCCGTACGCGCCTTCTCCTGGAGACTACAACAAGCCGCCAAAGGAGAAACCTTACGGAGATTACGGAGCTTATCCATCGTCTGGACCTTCGGATTACGGGAGTTACGGTGCTGGTCCTCGTCCGTCGCCGCCGTCTGGTCACGGTGGAGGATACGGAGCTACTCCACCGCCTTCTGAATACGGCGGTTACGGTGGTCAACCTCGTCCAGCGTCGTCTGGATATGGCGGCGGATACGGAGGTTATCCTCCGCAAGCTTCTTATGGAAGTCCTTTTGCTTCTCTGATTCCGTCAGGTTTTGCTCCGGGAACGGATCCGAATATAGTTGCTTGCTTTCAAGCTGCGGATCAAGATGGTAGTGGTTTCATTGATGATAAGGAGCTTCAAGGAGCTCTCTCTTCTTATCAGCAGAGGTTCAGTATGAGAACTGTTCATCTTCTTATGTATCTTTTCACCAACAGCAATGTCATGAAAATTGGTGAGCTTTCTTCTATATGCTTTTGATTGATTCGACTAGGAGTGTTGTTGTTAGTTTCTGAAGTTATCCATCTCTATGATTCTTGTTCAGTAACGTTATCATGTCCATCTCTGTCTTAGATGCAAAACTCAAAAGATTCATACTTTGTCAATGTTTTTGTATGACCATGTTGACAATTTTAACAATATTTGTATAATTTTCAATGAATAACGTGCTACCCCACTGTCTCTCTATCATCTTGTTGAATCTCTTGGTTTCATTATTTTAGTTCTAGTTGAATTTATAAATAATCATTCTAGTTACATTCATTACTCTTGCTAGCCTGGTTTTTTAATTGGTGTCCTGTACTGACTTGAGAAGTCTCCATGTTGTAGGACCTAAGGAGTTTACTGCACTTTTCTACAGTCTTCAGAACTGGAGGGTAAGTTTAAATGTATTGATGAATCTATTGGGTTTCTGCTTGTGATGTAGCATAGCAAGATTGTTTGTAAGTTCACTCATGTGGCTTGTTTTGTGAATGGTTCAGTCCATTTTTGAGAGGTCTGACAAGGATAGGAGCGGCAGAATAGATGTAAATGAGCTGAGAGATGCGCTTTTGAGCCTTGGGTTTTCGGTTCCTCCTGTGATTTTGGATCTGCTGGTTTCCAAGTTTGACAAAAGCGGAGGGAAGAACAGGGCCATCGAATATGACAATTTCATTGAGTATGTTATTTTTCTGTGCTCTCTTTTCTTCTTATTGCTGTGATCGTTGCTTATTTATTAACGGTATCTGTTTTGCTTTGATGCAGGTGCTGTCTCACTGTTAAGGTACGCTCCCATTTACTCTGTTGCTCTCTCATACAGCTCCTAGATAAGTTTGCCCAAATGAGTCTGAAACCTTATTAGTTATAGGAATTACTCAAACTCAAACTTGTCTCTCAACCCGTATATCTAACTCCGTAGTTTACATTATGCTAAGTTTGTTAATTTTCTCAAATGTGGTGAGATTAAGGGTTAGAACAGCAATGAGTTTGCCTTTCATTACTAATTGCATCTGAGACCGCAACAGTTCATAGTCGGTTCTTGTTACAATGTGGTTTGGTGATACAAGTGTCGTATTTAGAAGTTAGTAAACTGATCTATAATATGATGGAAACTGCAGGGGCTGACAGAGAAGTTCAAGGAGAAGGACACGTCGTACTCAGGATCAGCTACTTTCACCTACGAAACCTTCATGCTCACTGTCCTCCCTTTCCTCATCGCATAAGTTTTTTACGGTAACCTCAACCTGTTTGCGCATCTTGAGTTTCTTTGTATGTTCTTTGTTGTGTGAATGATGTTGTTAATGGAACTACAGAAAGCTTTTCCGGTTTAGTCGAACTTAAAAGTTTATAAAAAAAAAATGTGAAATGTATAGATCTTTGCATTATCA
Organism: Camelina laxa; assembly: GCA_024034495.1. Taxonomy (NCBI): domain Eukaryota; kingdom Viridiplantae; phylum Streptophyta; class Magnoliopsida; order Brassicales; family Brassicaceae; genus Camelina; species Camelina laxa. Next base: position 1,423,449 of record CM043881.1, read on the forward strand.
AATAATCAAACAACACATTATGGTTGGATATATTACATCTTATTTATTGGAGTACATTTATAGAAGAAAACTTTATGCATATAGTTTTAACTTTTAATGAAAAGAATAATAAAAAAAAATTAGTTATGGCCCCCAATTTACATGTTCTCGAATTTTCTTTGAATGAAAATTAGGGCTCGGAGTTGCCTTGTCCTATAAGACAGTCTCATTAAGGACTTGGACTGGACTGCTCATTTAAATAAACCAGACGTCCGTTAAGGGCTTGAGCCGGTCTTGCGTTCTTCTCATAACCCTAGTTAACAAGAAAACATGTTTGATTAAAAAAGCAGAAATTCAAATGTGTTCTTGGTAAATGTTTATGTGAGAGTCTCGTATAGTTCTTACACCGCGACGAGCATCGGTCAATAAATCAATTTGCTGACGCGAAACAGTCCCCACCTGCATTATTGAACAGGGAATCAGATTTGAGTCGGTTTTTTTTTATACATTCTGGATTCTTGAATTCAGTTACAATTTGATTATTACCTTGCTGATGATGGTCCACATGACATCTTCCGTGCAAGGAGGAGTCGTGAGCGAACCACTATATTCATAAAATTTGGTAAGATCCCATCCAAATTCTCTTGGATCTATCTTTCCAATGCTGATCTCTCCATCTTGTACATCAGCAATCTTGTTGATCTTGTCCATTATCTACCGAAATTGTAAGAAGATAAATTAGCAAACAAATAAGTAGAGAGTTTCTTGAAAAGGATATATAATTAACGGTATCCTAAATACAGTCGCACGCGGTAAAAATTACCCGTGAAATGAATGCATTTGGTTCGCCTTCTCTGAAGAGAACTCCAATAACTGCTAAGTGTCCTTCTGCACTTTTGTGTACCATGTGAAGTTCCATGGCGAATCTAGAACCAAATTTAGGTTTGATATGTATTAGCTCCTATATATTAGAAACGATATCAATGTTTTGTTTTGTTTTCCCTTACCTCTCTCCATTGAGCAAATGCTCTGAAGGTGCGTGCCAGTGGCTTTGAATCAATTTATAGTCGGTTTTATTGATCACGATCTTCCCTGCGTCCTCGTTCCATTTAACCTGATGTGCAACATATCAGTCTTGCGGACTAATATTGATAAAAAAATATATATATTAGGTTTTTCTTATTGGCTTGAATAATTTACCTTCATGTCGAATCCACGGTTCTTAAGAATAGCCTCTACTGGTTTGTAATATGTCTGAAGAATCTCTGTGGAATTGTGAACAATGCGTGCTACTTTTGGAGTAAGATCGACTGGTGATTGCTTCTTCCCCGTCCCGCAAATTTTCCATTCAGGCTTCATATCGCACCATTTTGCGGGATCGCCTATCTCACCGGGTTTGTAATGGAATTCAGTATCTGAATCATCTGGTAAAGATCAGGGAGAACAAGAGTCAAATATATATACTTCTCAAAGTTTTAGCATTAGTTATATGTATCAAATCATACGTTGCGTTAATGTTATATATATCTTGTGCTTATCAATACGTAGGAATCACAATGGTAACATATGATGATGTTCAAGGAGAGAACAAAAATTGAGATTTTAATTTACCTGCTAGAGATGAAGAAGAAAGAGCAAGAAATGTTACAAAAAGAATAACGGTTTTCATCTTTTGTTTTTTCTTAATTTTATTTTCTTCTTTTCACAGAAAAGGATAATGGTATTCTACATTCGTCAGTTTATTGATGTCTTATATAAAAATAATAATTTAGGCAAATTTAGGAGTCTGTCTAAAAAACCTCAATAGTTCCAAGGTTGAAATTTTTTGTTAATTTTAACTCACATTCTATTTTAATATGTGATAGTCTATTTTAGAAACCTTTTAATGGTTATATTGGGTTGTGACCTAGTCTATTACCTCATGAAGATGCCTATTGTTTAGCAATGAGGTCTAATTTAAGTCAAACGTTGCACTCCTTTTTTTTTTTTTTAAACAGCTTTAGATAGCAAGTTCTACAATTTGTGAGACACCAATTATGTTCACACTTTCTTTTGTCAACGAACTTATGTCAGTTTAGGTTATACATACAGATTATATATATAATACCTAAAACCCTAGTAGGCTACGAAAACAAGTAGGCACGCACACAATATTTAACATGAATGTGATACACTAATAGATCGGTTAGGCCAATTAATGTTTCAGAGTTCATACATTAAGTATTTGCTCTATATAAAGTATACCAAACAATAAGTTCTTACATTAAAAATGATGAAGTAAAAAAGTAGAAAACACCACACAATTGACAGCCTATGAACCCTAATCATGTTCGGAGCATTTGTCCGTTAAATGTCAAAATAGCATGCATTGTAATAGAATATATATGGACCCGATATTATTACAATGATGATTTCTTATCCTCTCTTTTGATCTGTCTCTTGTCGAATAGGAAGTAATCACTATTAAGATTTGTCACCTTCTTTTGAGTTATCTTTGTCTTGTTGCTTAAAAGCATCGTAAAAGAAGAACATAATAATGGAGAAGCCACATGGTCCGACTATGGCCTAGGGAAACCATCACGTTACCAGATTTGGAGATAGGGTGCAACAAAACTTTATGTTTCTTCTCATCTTTGAGATTATGACTTGGATACTGGTTAGTCTAATTTGTTGGGTCGGGTTTTTTCTATTGATGTGGATTGTTTTTGATAGATACAACTCAAAATTTCCTTTTTATATTTACGAAATTCTGAATTTTTAGTCTAAACATGACCACTCTTTGATTAACAGTCAATTGTGGCGTAGCCACACAATGTAAATCATACAAGTCAAGATTCTTTGTAAAGTTTATTAGCTTTTGGAATTAAGTAATTAACCTATAACACAAAGTCTTTAGGACCAAAATTTGAACGCTAAACCTTCACAACTTGCTTTGGACATACATACAGAGACTATAGACCAAATCACCAAAATCTTGGATTTTTGGAAAAGTATATGAAGCTAGACCAAAAAACCCTAAATGCTAATCCATTCCATTATTTGTTGATGATGACTGAAAATTTCTCGTATGGATTTTTTAATGTAAAAGTTGGGTTCCACAAAATCAAAATTTAAAATATAATTTGAAATTCATTATAAGTTATACCATTTAATACGTTAAGGAAATCCGTATAGGCCACTAATTTTTTTACATGTGTAAGAACGTCATCACATGACAATTAAACGAGGTAGATAGAACTTTCTCAGACATAACTAACTCATGACACTTCTCTCAAGTGTCACGTATATATATATTAGACACAAAGAGCGAGACTTGAGGCAGAGCACTGGACTAACTTGCAACTCTGTTTTTTCAACTTCCCTAAAAAGAAACAAAGAACCAAAAAGATACTTTAATGGCGCAAACTACTGTAACTGTAGTGGCGACCAAACGCGACGCTCTAGATCCTTACATCAAGATCCTTCAGAATCGATCAAACGACATCGATGTCTCCTTCTCCTCGTACCTCAAGCCAGACAACAACGAACAACGACAAAAAGAGCATGAAGATACTGAGCTAAGCATCTTCGAAGCTCGAAGTTACTTTAGCGAAAACGGAAGCAACGATAGATGCCAGACGAGGAATCTTAGTGGTCCAAGATTCTCTTCGGTTTCATCTGCAAAAGTGTCTTCTTGTACCGTAGGTCACACGGCATCCTCTGAAGCTAGCTGGAACAGCCAAACCGGGTTGCTCTCTAACAAAAACCGCCAAGGATCGGACCGAGGTGGACGTGGAACCAGCAAGAAAGGACCCAGATGGTTTTTTAGACGCAGGACTTGTCCCTGCTCTAGCTCTAAATCGGTTCAAGTCCAAGAATCCACACCAAGAATCGCAGTGCCCAAAACCGATTCTGACCGAGCCGTCTCTAACCGAGTCGTTCATCATCATCAGACGATATCTTCGCCTGAGCCAATAAGATTAACGATCCCTTCAAATACTGTGACTAGGTCCATCGATTACACCGCAAACAGAGAAGCTACAGTTCCAGTTAGTAATTTTAGCTTCCCAAATCTTAAGGAAACTACACAATCATCAGAGAAACCGGCTCTTAATCCGATTAAACCGGTTCTAAATCAAATTGAACCGGCTCTGCATCCGATTAAACCGGTTCTGAATCCCACCAGTCCTAAGGGAACCATCACAGACGAGGAAGCTACGAGCGACGCTAGCTCCGATCTCTTCGAGATAGAGAGCTTCTCTACTCAACCCACAGCTCGTCCATGGGTCCAACTTGCAACCCGAGACTCGATAGACGAGACCATGTCCGAGTATGGATACGAGCCGAGTGAAGCAAGTGTTACATGGAGCGTTATGACCGCGGAGCCAGCCTCGGCGGTTGCGGCTAACTTCTCCAGAATTGGTTTGTCGTCGTCTTCGTCGGTGGAGTTTAGCGGTTGCGATAAGAAGAGAACCGGGTTGATGAGCTGTCGTTATGAGAAAGCTGTTATGGTTAGCAGCGGTCAGCGTTTGGTGCAACCGCTTAAGAGCGTTAACGTTCAGAACGATGTCGCGGGAAAGGTGTTGTGAAACAATGGCAGTTCTAAATAATGCATGACAAGTCGAGATATGCTAGATACCAAATCTTCGTTCTTGGTTTAGGTCCGGTTTAGTCCAACTATGTGGTGTTTTGGGTGCTTCTCGTGTAAAACTGCTCTGTTTTTTTTCGTTTTGTTTATTTTCTTTTCTTGTTTCGGTATGAAAGATTGTGTTTTTGTGAGGTACTCAATGTGTCCTGTATAATGAGACACTAAATTTATCACGTTTTTTTCAATAACTGGGGTAGATTCTGAATTGAAACCCAAACTAATTCTCAATATCTGTACAAAACTAACGTAGTAACGTGTATTATTAATGATTTTAAATGATTTTATGGAATTTTTTAAAAAATAGATTTTGAGAGTTTTGAGTGGGTTTGTAGGATAACTTTGGTGGAATTGTGAGATTTTTTAATATAAAATGTAGAAAAATAGTTTGTGATTTGGTAGATTTAAAAGAAAAAACTTTGGGTGATTTTGGAAGATTATTAGAACATGTTTGAATGCTTTTTTGGGGTATAACTTAAAACTAAGGAAGTCATGAGTTAGGCTTGTAGAGTCGTAAATGATGTGAAGATGGTGCTAATATCATAAATGGTTCGTCTCAAAAATACTTTGCCGTTGCGTGCACGAAGTCGTTATGGTATTGACGGTTCTTTGGGACTAAGACAATTTCGTTTGGTAAATTGACATTATTTTTCAACAATTTATACGTTATATACGTTCGTATATTACAGAATAAAAAATGTCCCTCGTCTCCTACCTTAGATTAGCTAGATGGATTAGGTCAACATCTTTATGAAAATGACTTCAGTTTTGAAGTTATGTATACATCCAAGTTAACCAAAATTGATCATTAACTATCATATACAATCCTTGGGTTTTGTTTAACATTAAGCTTGAGGGATTACAAACTTTAAACACCATTACACTTCTGGTGGGACCATGAGTCCATGACTTAGGATTTAATTATGTCTATCTCAAAAGTCTGATTTAAGAGATAGTTTCTTGCTTGAAAGCATATTAATACTAAAGTCAAGTGTACGCCATTAAAAAATGTTCCATAGCTTGAAAGCAAACTAGACCTGTGAAATTATAAATATATATTAACATAGTGTGTATGTAACTTGACCCTCACTACAAGAAACCTCAATCATAAATAGTAAACACAGCACATGATAAACTAAACACACACAAAAACACCTCAAAAAACATTTTGCCTAATAAACTCCCCTTTAAAACCTTGTCGAAGGAATCAAATCAAGAAACTCAATAGATCCACGAGAGATGGTCGAGAGAAGACTAGCCGTTCTCGTCGGCTGCAACTACCCTAACACAAGGAACGAGCTTCACGGCTGCATCAATGATGTTTTAGCAATGAAAGAAACTCTTTTGACCCGTTTCGGATTCAAACAAGAGGATATTGAAGTGCTTACGGACGAGCCAGAATCAAAAGTGAAGCCGACAGGTGCCAACATCAAGGCTGCTTTACGTAGGATGGTGGATAAAGCTCAACCCGGAACTGGAGACGTCTTGTTGTTCCACTACAGTGGCCATGGAACTCGTATTCCTTCGGTTAAACCTGCTCACCCTTTCAAACAAGACGAAGCTATCGTTCCTTGTGATTTCAATCTCATCACAGATGTTGATTTCAGAGAATTGGTCAATCAACTTCCTAAAGGAACAAGCTTTACCATGATCTCTGATTCTTGTCATAGTGGTGGTCTCATTGACAAGGAGAAAGAACAGATCGGACCCTTTTCTGTCTCCAGCAACATATCTTCGGCCATAGAGACAACCAATAAGACTATAACATCACGTGCCTTGCCCTTCAAGGCAGTCCTTGACCACTTGATTTCTCTCACCGGAATCTCAACTTCCGACATCGGGACACACCTACTTGAGCTATTTGGCGGCGATGCTGGCCTTAAATTCCGGTTACCGGCGATGGATCTAATGGATCTTTTGGAGACTATGACGGCCCGTGAAAGACACGTGGATTCTGGGATACTGCTAAGCGGGTGTCAGGCGGATGAGACGTCTGCTGACGTCGGCGTTGGCAATGGGAAAGCGTACGGAGCGTTTAGCCACGCGATTCAGACGGTATTGAAGGAAAATGGAGCTGCCTTGAAGAACAAGCAACTAGTGATGATGGCTAGGGATGTGCTTGAGAGACTAGGGTTTCATCAACACCCTTGTCTCTACTGCAGTGACCAGAACGCGGACGCGACGTTCCTATCTCAACCTTGATTTGATGCGACCAATTTGATTAAGTTAATAAATTGAACCGTTGCCGTTGTTTTATCACGTTTGTGTTTGGGCTTGTGCCTTGTTGTGGTCTAAAAAGAAAAAGGACGAATAAAAGTTGTTGATAATTAATTAATTAAGTATGTTTAAAACAATAGTTTTTGCCCTTTTTGGTGCTATAGAAAAAGGTTTAAAGCTTTTCTAAAGAATGTCCTAATTGTGTTACCAAGTCTGTTGTATTGGAGCTTGTACCACCAACATCTTGGGTTGAAATGACAGCACAAATTCTCTGCTGCTGTTGGCTGAAAGTATCTTGAGCAGGTCCCAACAAGAGGTGAAACTTCATTTCATTAACTGTTTAAGAAGGCAGGATTATGCACCTGTTCTAATATATCCTCCTCACGATCACGACTAGACATTTGTAACGTGAAGTCTGTGGGATTGGATGGGTGAACCCGCAATCGAAATAAATTTTAATCCACAATAAGACATGTCATTTATATATATGCTACATAGGTAAAATATATATATATTTTTTTATGGAAAATTGCTTGTTGAGTCCAATCATGGGCTTGATATCATATTAGTAAACATTGGGCCAATTCAAAACCAATTGCCAAATGAGTGGACTGATACATGTAAATAACCCTATATATATAAATAAAACAGACCACTAGAATCTTTAGTTCCTCTTCTCTCTGTCTCGCCCAATCAAAAACCCTAGAATTTGTAATATTTTTCGCTCTCGTTCCCCTTCGAAAGCCGCGGTTTCTTCCAGTGTTAAGATTTCGTTGAATTCGTGAGAGGCTTGAAGAAATCTGTTGTTTGAATTGATCTTTTCTGCTCTGCTCGACAATGAAGAAGCTTGACCTAATTAGAGAGAATCTATACCTAGGCGATATATGCGCGGCTGCTGATGTTCTCGAGAAAGGAAGCTCTGAGATTTCTCACCTTCTTACTGTTTTTCACTGCCCTTACATGACTGAACTCTACGATAAGTGGCGCAACGCGAAACTAAACTCAAAAGTAATCAAGGAAGTGTATGTTGGTAATGGTGATGATGATGATGATCAACAAGGGAGAGAGTTTGCGACAGAGAGCGCGTTGCCATCAGGCAATCTTTTGTATTCTATTGAGAAAACTGGTAAAGATCTCAACTTTACAAGAATGGTTGTGTTTGCTCACGATAAGGAATGGGAGAATCTCCTTGATTTTTTCGATCTTTGCTTGGATTTTATCGATGCTGGTCGCAAAGAGAAAGGTGTTTTAGTTCATTGCTTTGCTGGACAATCTCGAAGGTTAGTTTTTTTTTTCTTTAACATCTTTATTCTCTGTTTTCCTCTGTTTTCCTCTGTTTTCTTTACGTTTATGTTTGAAGCTTTCTCTTTATTTTTTTTTCCTTCAGTGCTTCTGTGATCATTGCGTATCTGATGAGGACTGAAAAGCTTTCTAGCAAAGGTATGAACTACGATTTTTATAACTAAGAGTGGTATACTTGATATGATTACCTTAAATTGGTTGTATGGTTTTGTTCTGTTTTTACAGACGCTTTGGTATCACTCAGGCACAGTACTCACGCTAGTCCTAATCCTGGCTTCTTAAAACAGGTGCATACCATAGATAGCTTTTAGTTTACACAGCTTTGCAAAGTTATGTGTATGTTCATAATTAATAACTACTAATGTTGACATCTTGCAGTTGGATTTGTTTGAGAGAATGAACTTCAAAGTCGACCGTTCCAGCTCTATCTACAAGCACTTCCGTCTAAAAGCTTTAGGTATTGATTTCTTTAAACCATACTAGCTTTTTAGTTTATGCGCGTTCCCATTGGTCATGGATCTGATACAGTGAGACTGTGTGTTGTTTGTCTATTCCAGGTTACTTATATAGCAAGGATAACAAATTTGATAGATCGAAGTTAAGGGCTGATCCGGGATTGTTAAATGAGAGTTGTGGTAGTATGTACCAGTGCAAGAAATGCAGGAGAGTATTGTTGTCTCAGGAGCAAGTAATAGAGCATACTCCAGGTGAGGCTGATTCAGAGTTTGATGACATGTTTAAAAACATGTTTGGAGAGGTCAACAAGAATCTTGGTGAGGTGAACCAGTGTACTTCAATATTTGTAGAGCCTCTCAGTTGGATGAATGAAGGTACTAACTATATATATATATATATACATACTCTTCACACGCATTATATGTTGGCTTCTTGATTGGTCTTAATCATCTCTCTTGCTATTTCAGCTATGGAAGATGATGTGTCGGAAGGGAAGTTATTGTGTCCAAAATGTCAAGCTAAGGTTGGAAGCTTTGACTGGTCGGGAAGTTATTGTAGCTGTGGAAGCAAGATTGTTCCGGCGTTTCAACTTCAGATGAGTAGCGTCGATGTTATCACTGTGAAGGAAGATTAGGTGAACAAGATGAAGAAGAAGCATGAGAAGTAAAGAGTGTATAGGCTTTGCGCAGCTTGGCATCGAATCATATCATCATTCAATATGAAAAACATAATTGTATTTCTCTTAAACAATTAAGGCTAAACCGGTTATATTTCTCTTAAACATAATTTAGTTTGAGGGTAATTTTGTATTTTTGTCCTCATAACAAAATTGATTGTTGGGCTTTGAGCCCAGAGTCCATCAAAGTGATTAGATGATTCAGTTAATGACACGTGTACGGTCGATCGTTGCCCGATTCGCATTTTCCTCTGACGAAGAAAACTCAAGAGGAGCTGAACACTGAAGAAGAAGAAGAAGAAGAAGAAGAGTGGTATTCTCCGTAATTAAAGTCGAATACTTTGTCCGATTAATTGAAAGCTCAAAGGAAGCAATGAGTGACGCGTTTTGTTCAGACTGTAAGAGGCACACGGAGGTTGTGTTTGATCACTCTGCTGGAGACACGGTATGCTCTGAGTGTGGACTTGTGCTTGAGTCTCACTCCATTGATGAGACCTCTGAGTGGAGAACTTTCGCTAATGAGTCTGGTGACACTGATCCCGTCCGTGTCGGTGGACCAACTAATCCTCTTCTCCCCACTATCATTTCTAAGCCTAATGGCTCCTCCGGCGACTTTCTCTCTTCTTCTCTTGGTCGTTGGCAGAATCGTGGTTCTAACCCTGATCGTGGGCTCATTGTTGCTTTCAAGACCATTGCCACCATGGCTGATAGGTATTGTTCTATGCCCTTTTCTTAGAAGGTTTTCAGAATCTGGTTTTGTGGAGTTTTGGTCTATGGAAAGCACTAGTTTGAGAAGATTGCTGCAAACCGTGAAAGCAGCTCAAGAATCTCTGCACAAGTCGGAGGAGTTTGTTATTAGGTAAGTAGATCATAACCATGTCTCCTTGAACCCTATTCTTATTATCTGAATATATCGTCGTGTGGTTTATGCATTACAGTCGGTGCCCCATATCAATCGCAGCAGCTGTTATCAACATCATAACACAGCTTTCCGATGACAAGAAACTGCTTCGAGGTCAGTTTCATGCGCATTCCTTTTCACAAAACAAGATAATAATCTTTCCAACTGTGAAATTGAGCCTGCAGATATATCAGTAGCAACCGGAGTTGCAGAAGGGACAATAAGAAACTCATACAAGGATTTGTATCCTCACCTTCCTAAGATAAAAACCAGCTTGGTACGCCAAAGAGGAAGACCTCAAGAACCTCCAAAGCCCTTAGGTCTCGTTTATACTTGTCTCTGTATGAAACATTTTACCACTCATTCAATATGTACGTTGAATTTCAATTGAAATAATATGATTTAGATAGAGGTAACACAAGATTTTAATAAAAGCCCCACTAGAACAAAATTTCTGTTTTCAGTTTTGTTAACTAGTCGTCCAACGGATCTCAATGTGAATAATGCCGTTTCTGGAATTGATAAGATGGTATTTCTGGTTGATCCTTCCATTGACAACAACATCCTCCAGATTTATGTCTACATGTCCTAGTTCCTCCTACATAGAGATCAAGCAAAGGGGTAAGTTGACATGGGCCTGTCTGCTCCGGTTTACAGCCAACAAGACGTTAAACTGAGTTTTCTTCAGGTTTAGGTCAGGGCGTTAGATATTTTACCTTGGATCGAAAGTGAAAGCCAGTTCCTTTACTCATGACCTCAACACGTATACTCTCTTTCACTGGCGGCTCCTCGAGTGTAAACTGGAATTCCTCATTCCATCGAGGGTCTCGTGTTTTCTTCAGCATCTGATCAAGAAACGGTGGTCACTAAAACTGACATGATGCATTTGAGTTTAGTCTCATCATGACCCAAACAGTTCTGATGCAGGTTTAGAATGTACCTTTGTTTTCTTCTTTTCTCCTCCCAAGAGAACAACGGCATAAGGGTTCGAGTGTTTCTTCTTGCCTTCGACATCTTTGGCAGATTGGATTGTAACTGAGAGTAGACCGGCTTGACTGAGAAAATCATCGTCTTCTGATGATTTCTCGTCTGTGCTTTCTTTCCTCTGGTACTCATCCTTATTTGCGTTTCTACTCTTAAGGCTTTCTTCTCTAAATGGCACATACCTGAGTTCCAACTCTAACATTCCTCTTTTTTTCTTGTCCACAGAATCCACAACAACATTTGAGTTCTTGATCAGGTCAAGATTAAATTCTCTCTTCTCACCCGTGTTGAGCTTCTGCAAGGGGATCATCTGCATTCCTAATCTGTCGTGCCCTCCGACCTATGGAGATAAAGAGAGCAGCTTCAGTAAAAATAACACAAAATTTTTTACTAGAGAAGAAGCCGGATCATGAAATGCATAGACCTTGTCCCAGTCAAAGACTTCTAGTTGAAGGACTTGTGATTTTGGGTCCTTCACGATGAGCTTGAAGTGTTCATTCCATTCTGGGTTTAAGTTCCTCTTCTTTATGGTGGTTTTCTTTGCTGGAAGCTTTTCTCCTGTCAAGCTAAGCTTGACATAAGGGTCGGAAGTTCCCAGCAAATCCTTCTTTAGGAGATTACGAGCTCGAATAATGTTCACATGTAGTAATCCAACAGGCTTCTTTACAGACGCTCTACATCAGAAGTAAACTTTTACATCAGAGGAAAGAAACAGAGAGATCTCATGATTTCTAGTTACATTGTCCAAAAAGTTGATCGACACTTACGTTGAAGCATCAAGGATAGGTATCTCAAGCACTTGTGGCCAATGGTACATGCTTGAAACTTGCCTTTTAATAGTTTCCTGCAAAATCATGAGACAAAGATAAGTTTTTTTTGAAAAGATACTGATGAAGGAGTATCTCATTTGACTATAGATAAACACCATAATCCAACTCCTACCGATAGGAGGATCATCAATGCAGCACCTGAACATATCTGTAGAGACCCGGTATGGACATGAGATCTCCACCAAGCACTTTCAATCCAAAATCAACATGTGGCTGCATAGAGGAATCATGCTGATCAACATGTGGTAAAGCAAGTAACTTTCAAATCAGTTCTGAGTCACTTTTATGTGAGATGTAGCTACCTTTTCCATCAATGAAACTACAACCATTCCAAAACAAGGGAAGGTCGGCAGAAGAGGCTTCAGCGCTACACGCATTGTAGCAAAAAATTGGACATCTACGAGCTGCAAAGGTCAAGATGCTAAAACTTCGTGTTTATGGAACTAAGAGTAGTAAAGTTTTGCATTGCATTATCTGACAGTTTCGCTCTTACTGACCTGAACTCTAATTCGTAAAGACATCACCTTTAGCACCAAAACAATGTTGGGATTGCCTGCCCACTTTATTGATGGTTCTAGCAGAAGCTCCTTCTCGTTGGTCTCATAGTACTTAACACCTACAGGAGATTATACAAAATGTCATTAACCATTAGCACATTGAACACAACGGTAAGTGATCACAAGAACTAAACGGGACCAAGGGTTTACCGTGAACTGTTGGTGGAAGCGTTCCAAGACTCAATTTTTCAAACTCAATAGATTCTATACAGAACTTCCCAATATAATCTGCAAATATAGGTGTTGCAGAACTCCGGATGATCCTGCAAATAGCCTTATACAAGAAAAAGAAAACTAAAGCTTTAAACACAGTAACCAAATTAAATATAATCAAATCAGAGCAAGAACTTAAAAAACAGAACCTTGTCGAGGTAAGGCCACATGTATGAGAGAAATCTGTTAAACCAGTCCACCTTTAATGTAAAACCCACCATCAGTCAGTCATCGAGCTTAGTTGCTAAAGTCCAACAACATAATCCTAAAAAAAAAAAATGTGACTTACTCTTTCATAATCTGGATTCTTCATCCATAGTGGAATGTCTGGTAAAAGATCAAGAAGGACACTGATGCTAGTCTCAACAAGTGGTCTCGCAGGTGGATACTGCAATGTGTTCAATCAAAACAGTGAAACCAATTTAAAAGGTTCAAAATTGATGCCAGCTACATGATAAAGTAACATGCTTTAATACAAAACTAGGCTCTCAGAGTCAGATTCACCACCATCATGCTTTGTATATCCTCAAAATCAACCACTGAAATCGATCGACTAGAATCTTTTAAGCTTACCCAGATGGTGAAACAAAACAGAACAAGCCTCAAACATAACGAAAGAGAAAAGGTTTTTACCTCTTGGTGTTTAGGCTTAGAGTAAACCAAGACGAAGAATCCAATGATGAGACCAATAGGGATTCCGATTGTGAAACCAAAGATCCCCAACACACTGGTCAAAAAGCCCATCTTTTTTTTTGTTTCTCTCACGATGAAGAAGAAGAAGAAGAAAAAGTCAGTATGATTATTATGTGAAAGATGGCAACGAAGGAGAAGGAATCGGGTCCCAAAACGGTAACGAAGAAGAGAGCTTCTCTCTTTCTCTCTGTTTCAAACCGCCAAAATTGTGTTTCCGATTAGTATTTTATTTTCTTTTTCTTTGTTTTGTGTTTGTAGAGAGGATCAAAAAAATCACGAGATGTTTTTATTTACGTAGCCGACGTGAACATGAATTTTTATTATCCTTTCTTTACTTGTGTGTTTGTGCTTGCCCTCTGTGTTCTGTTTGTTGGTTGGCCTAATCAACTTGTGTTTTGATTTTTTAGCTTTCTTTGGAAATAATAAAAAAAAGAAGATCATCGGAGTTTAATTACGTTTTATGGTCCCAACTACAATTTGTTGGACTACTATTGGAACTACAAAATTCATATCTACGATTTTATTGGGTGAGTTAAGATACTTACCTTTTTACTGCTGATATTGTTTACATCAGATAATCGATTTTAATATAATTTCTTGTATATATACTTAAACATTATCAACTTATCTATAGAAGATTTAAACTATATTTCTTTTTAATGGTTTAATAAAACTTCTCTTTAAATACAATTAAACATAAGAGGTAATTTCGTAATTTGGTTTAATTGTAGATTTTAGTCTATATATTAAAGGTAATGCTTTTATTGTTATGGACAGTTTGTATTATAGGGATTGATAAGATGGTATTGGTTCCCATCTGGTTGGAAGAGTTGTCCTGTTGGTCCAGGCCAGGAATCAATTCTCCCCTGTAGAATTGCTACTCATTTACCATGTGGCCACATGGATATGGGCCCTTGCTTACGGCCCATTTGAATACCCGGAAAGAGGGTCTATCCGTGGGCTGCACCTCCCCTAGGGATTAGTCTCGGGTCCCTCCATAGGAGGGGGGTTTACCCTGAATTATCAAAAAAAAAAAAAAAAAAGATGGTATTTCTGGTTGATCCTTCTATTGATAACAACATCCTCCAGATTTATGTCTACATGTCCTAGTTCCTCCTACATAGAAAGGAAGCAAAGGTATAAGTTGGCATGAGTCTGTCTGCTTGAAAACTGGTTTACAGCCAACACGAATGTTGACTGAGTTTTGTTCAAGCTCAGGTCAGTAGGGTGTGAGATATTTACCTTGGATCGAAAGTGAAAGCCAGTTCCTTTACTCATAACCTCAACGCGTATACTCTCTTTCACTGGCGGCTCCTCGAGTGTAAACTGGAATTCCTCATTCCATCGAGGGTCTCGTGTTTTCTTCAGCATCTGATCAAGGAACGGTGGTCATTAGAACTCAGATGTTAAGCTTAGTCTCATCATGACCCAACCAGCTATTAAGTAGCTTATAAGCAACATGCATGATTAGAATGTACCTTTGTTTTCTTCTTTTCTCCTCCAAAGAGAACAACGGCATAAGGGTTCGAGTGTTTCTTCTTGCCCTCGACATCTTTGGCAGATTGTATTGCAACTGAGAGTAGACCGGCATGACTGAGAAAATCATCATCTTCTGATGATTTCTCGTCAGTGCTTTCTTTCCTCTCGTACTCATCCTTATTTGCGTTTCTACTCTTAAGGCTTTCTTCTCTGAATGGCACATACCTGAGGTCCAACTCTAATATTCCTCTTTTTTTCTTGTCCACAGAATCCACAACAACATTTGAGTTCTTGATCAGGTCAAGATTAAATTCTCTCTTCTCACCCGGGTTAAGTTTTTGCAAGGGGATCATCTGCATTCCCAATCTGTCGTGCCCTCCAACCTATGGAGATAAAGAGAGCAGCCTTAGTAAGAATAACACGAAGTTTTATACTAGAGAAGAAGCCGGAACATGAGATGCATAGACCTTGTCCCAGTCAAAGACTTCAAGTTGAAGGACTTGTGATTTTGGGTCCTTCAAGATGAGCTTGAAGTGTTCATTCCATTCTGGGTTTAAGTTCCTCTTCTTTATGGTTGTTTTCTTTGCTGGAAGCTTTTCTCCAGTCAAGCTAAGCTTGACATAAGGGTCGGAAGTTCCCAGCAAATCCTTCTTTAGGAGATTACGAGCTCGAATAATGTTCACATGTAGTAATCCAACAGGCTTCTTTACAGACGCTCTACATCAGAAGTAAACTTATACATCAGAGGAAAGAAAGTGAGAGATCTCATGATTTCTAGTTACATTGTTCAAAAGGTTGATCGACACTTACGTTGAAGCATCAAGAATAGGTATCTCAAGCACTTGTGGCCAATGGTACATGCTTGAAACTTGCCTTTTAATAGTTTCCTGCAAAATCATGAGACAGGTAAGTTTTTCGAAAAGATACTGATGAGAGAGAGCATCTCAGTTGACTAGATAAACAATCCAACTCCTACCGATAGGAGGATCATCAATGCAGCACCTGAACATATCTGTAGAGACCCGGTATGGACATGAGATCTCCACCAAGCACTTTCAATCCAAAATCAACATGTGGCTGCATAGAGGAATCATGCTGATCAACATGTGGTAAAGAAAGTAACTTTCAAATCAGTTCTGAGTCACTTTTATGTGAGATGTAGCTACCTTTTCCATTAATGAAACTACAACCATTCCAAAACAAGGGAAGGTCGGCAGAAGAGGCTTCAGCGCTACACGCATTGTAGCAAAAAATTGGAGATCTACGAGCTGCAAAGGTAAAGATGCTAAAACTTCATGTTTATGGAAACTAAGAGTAGTAAAGTTTTGCATTGCTTGTGTTCCATTATCACTCTTACTGACCTGAACTCTAATTCGTAAAGACATATCACCTTTAGCACCAAAACAATGTTGGGATTGCCTGCCCACTTTATTGATGGTTCTAACAGAAGCTCCTTCTCATTGGTCTCATAGTACTTAACACCTGCAGGAGATTAGACAAAATGTCGTTAACCATTAGTACATTGAACACAACGGTAAGAGATCACAAGAACTAGATGGAACCAAGGATTTACCGTGAACTGTTGGTGGAAGCGTTCCAAGACTCAATTTTTCAAACTCAATAGATTCTATACAAAACTTCCCAATATAATCTGCAAATATAGGCTGTGCAGAACTCCGGATGATCCTGCAAATAGCCTTATACAAGAAAAAGAAAACTAAAGCTTTAACAAATTAGCCAAATTTGATGTGTAAGCAAATCAGAACAAGAACTAAAAAACAGAACCTTGTCGAGGTAGGGCCACATGTATGAGAGAAATCTGTTAAACCAGTCCACCTTTAATGTAAAAAATCACCATCAGTCAGTCATCAAGCTTAGTTGCTTTGCATATTGGTATTATTTTCCATGTTCATATTATTCCGTATGTTTTAGATTTGAGTCTTGCATGACTCATACTGCAATTTTTTTTGGGGTTTTAAAAAGTTCAAGCTAACTCATTGTTTGCTTCTGTTATTTGTTTTTTTTTTATGCATTCAGTTTCGAAATCAACATCATAGTAACCGGTTCGGTACAGGTACGGGTTAGTGATAATATCCGATCGGTTTCTATCTTCTACTAAATCGGATATTCGTACCTGATTGATCGGGTAATATCCGATACCCGATATTAAACTGAATACACCCGAACATATATATACACATTAGCAAAGTTTGAATGTTATTTTGCTCAGCAAAGTTTGCTGCATGTTTGATTGTTTTTATCCTCTTATTCAATCGTTTTTTGTTTGTAATCTGTAATGTTTTGGTTTTTTTTTTTTTTTTTTTTTTTTGTAGTTAGTCTATGCTTCTTCTTCTTCTTGTTCAATCATAATCTGTAATTATATCTTCACACAAAGATTTTCTAAATGTTAATTTGCTGTAATGTTTGCTACATGTTCGATTGTTTTTTTTTTTTTGTCAACAAGAGGACTATGGTTTTCATTGGTGAGTTTCATCTAATCGCATGTGTTTTCAATTTTTTTTAGAAGATTATAGTTTGATGATAATTGCTTCAATGTTGATTTGGTTTTATTACTTAGTTTATTCCAATATATATGTAAGTGATGAATCATGATTGTTAGGTTGATATTCATACTCGTTTGCATCTGAAACTCAAACTGAAACATTAGTACTTAAGCATTGCTAGTAGCTATGTAAGTAGTTAGTTTTTATTAGTTGTAGTAATTGAAACCTGACTATAATCATTTGATTATTTAGCATTTTGACGACGGTTTCCGTTGAGGGATATAACACTTGGATGCCAAAGTATCTTGCCGTTTTCTCGTTGAGAAAACTTTTCGCTTCATCTGGACAGATTTTATTTTGTTTTGTTTCCATAAACAAGAGGTACTTTTCTTTTTACGGGGAATTTTCCTTTTTTTTTTCCATTTAGCTACAAATTCTGATTCAGACTCGGATTCTTATTCTGATTCTGATTGTTTTGTATGTGATCAGTCTCAAACAGCTCCGTTGAGCAACAATAACGATCAGAATCCGGGGAAAAACGTGGTTGGAGATGGAACTTGTGGTTCAAGTAATAATGGTCAAGAGGGTATAGAGAAGTCAAGTGAAGAAGGTTTAGTGTCTGAGGGGCCAAAGTGCGTGAATGATCCAAATGAAGATGAGAGGAAAGGGTCGAAAAACGTTTCTTCTGCTGATGAACAGAACCCTTTCCTAGGTTATCATGATATATTAGGTTTGTACGGTGCCCCCGAGAATGAAACGCAATATGATGTCACAGTACCGGATCAAAGAGATGATGAGGTTGAGAGTGATGTATTTAGAGAAATTAGGGAGCGAGAAGGGATTCCTGATTTGGAACCTGCTGAAAGTGATGATGGTAGTACTCTTATAAGGAAGAATCAAAGGAAGAAGAAGAAGAAGAATGTTGAAGCAAGCTCTTCAGTTGCTAGTGGAGCTGATAAGATAGATGTTGAAGCAAGCACTTTAATGGTCAATTTTTAGGTGAGGTTGATGATTCTAATGAAACTTGGGCGCATGAGACCGAAGAAACAACTCCAGAGAGTGTTACTGAAGAAGTGACAAGATCAGATGAGGAGGATGGTTCTGATGAAGCGTATGAGTCTTCTTCTTCTTTTTCGGAAACATCTGGTTTGTCCTTCACTGATCTTAGGAATGTAGTAGAAAGGATCAATCGTATAAGCGAGAAAGCTAAGAGTAATAATGATGAAGTCTCCGAGTTGCTTGAAGTTAGCAGAGTTGATGACGATCAAACTTTAGGATCACAGTTCAAGGGATTTGCCTCAAAGGTACTTGGTGGTTCCAAGAATTCGACTCGTGATTCACGCAGAAGAGAAGGTTCTCGTTTTCGCTTTGATGATATCGCTGGTACACTCTCCATGACATTTGAGAAGCTTTATATGTGGGAAAAGAAGCTTCATGCAGAAGTTAGAGATGAAGAGAAGCTAAGGGTTTCTTATGACAAAGCGTACAAGATTGTTCAGACTCTTGATAACAACGGAGCAGAATCGAGCGACATTGAAGAGGCCGAGGATGTGCTTAAAGGCTTGTTATCCAAGATTAATGACTCGGTTAGAGCAGTTGAATCGATTTCGATGAGAATCCATAAGATTAGAGACGAAGAGCTTTCGTTTCAGGTGATTGAGATCATCAACGGATTCCAAAAGATGTGGAGATTCTTGGCGAAATGTCACCACAAGCAGTTTCGAGTGATCACAAGAAGCAAGTCTTGTGTTCACATTGTTGAAAAAGGATCGAGCTCAAGGAAAGCAACGCAGAAGATTGAAGAACAAATTAGAAGCTACAGAGAATATTTGAGAGGTTACATCGATGCACAAAGAGGTTTCGTTAACCTCTTGAACATGTGGCTTAACCGAAACATCATGGAGGACGAAGATGAAACGGAGACCGAGGCTCCTAAGATATTTAAGGTTTGCAGCGATTGGTTAAGAGAGATTGAGAATGTTGATGAGATTAAAGTGTTGAGTGCTATTGAAGAAATGAGATCGAGATTTCAAGGGTTAGGGTTCAAGCAAGTAGAGGAAGAGAAACAGAGGAAGAGAACAGAGAGATTGTCTAAGGAGTTACAGAGGAAGACGAAAGAAGTGGAGGAGATTTGGGGAACCGCGGTTGTTTCTGGTCGGACGGCAAACATGATGCTTGGACCGGAGTTGTTGTCTTTGAGAGAGAGTGTGACGCAAGAAACAGAAAAGCATGGGAGAATGCTAAGAGAGTTAAACGACACCCTATCGATGAGTTTGCAAGAGTGTTTGGTTCCCATCTTTGAGGGTTTGGAGGAATTTTGTTTCGCTAATTTTAAAGCATATAAGAACATTAGAATCGTTTCCACATAAACTTTATAATTGCGTCAATCATAGAGAAATAAAGATGTAAAGATAACAAAATAAAGATTTTCATATGTTGATCAGCAGAAGAAACGTTTTTCGACCCTTTCCTCTCATCTTCATTTGTTCTTATTTTCAAATGATGAGAACAAAGACTGCATTTGTTCTTATTTTCAACAGAGGCGTTAAGTAGCCGATTACAAAACAACTGCCTCTTACATTCTCGGAGGTCTTTTACACGATTGAACCATCAATAACAAAAGGACCTACTCTGGTGCAACCACTGCTACACGATTGCAACTACTCCTACATACTCGGACCTTATTCTTGACTGAGTCTAAACAACTGAAACAACCAACAAATTCCTTCCCTAAACTGATTGCTAATAGCAAATCAGTTTTTACTTTGGTACCTCAACAAGACCCAGCAGCTCCCTCATTTTCTTCAAAGTGTCTAACTTCAGCGGTTTGGTCATGATGTCAGCGACTTGATCTTGTGTACCAGCTTCACTCTTCCTTAGCTAAGTCCCTTAAGTAGTGATAGCGTACCTCAATATGTTTGCTCCTACCGTGATGAACAGGTTTTTTTTTTATAACTGAATTTGTCGAGCTGTTATCACGCTTAATAGTGATGCATCCTTCATCGTCTTCTCCAATCTTGCTCAACACCCTTGACATCCAAATCCCTTGTGTGGCACACGATACTGCTGCTATGTTTAATATATAATCCCAAACTCTGTTGAATTCATCACATACCTGAGAATTTTTTTGACCACGGCAAAGTGAGCTTCTGTTGGATTTTCCATGTAGCGACTAGCAAGGCCAACTGCGTACGTTAGGTCTGGCCGAATTACCGTGAGATACATGAAGCTTCCAATGATCTGATGAGATCATCAACATATAAGCTCACAATTACCAGTAAAGATGAGATCATCAACATATAAGCTCACAATGAAAATCTGACCTTGTTTCTCTGTTTTGACAAAGAGAGTGCGCTCAAAGTCATTTGATTCTTGTTTGGAGCCTACAAATTTGTAGAACCCAATACGTAAGTAACAAGGGCTTCTGATAACACATCATTTTGAGCAGAAGAGTCGAGTTCGGGTAAAGCACATTTGGTGGGAACACAATAGATTTTCTGAAAATGAAGCATGAGATGAAGTTGATAAGCCGGTTGCAAGAACTGCATCTTTGGCTTGAAAAATCTGCTGATCCACATGATCAGCACAAAGTTACTCACCTTCCTGTTATTGGTGAGATTAAAAAGCACAATTCAATCTTAAAGACTAGAAAGCAAAACAAGGAACATATATATATAAGGCAGTAAAAAATATAACAGATATAAACTATCGAGCAAAGAGCACCCATACATTTTCCGTTTTCGGTATGCAAGGATTTATCAGGGCAGAATATTGGTGGGGGATTGCAGTTGACAGTGAAAAGGCACCAGCTAAAAGTGAGGGGTGGGAATTTCATTTATGTATCACACTGCCAACTATACACATATTCATTACCAACTCATCGATCGGTGCCATCAATCCTGCTTAACCCCACCCGTCTCCTCCGCAACAACAGGTTTAGCTATTGTTTCTGTAGCTTCAGTTCCAGTTTCAGCAGCCATCTATTTCAAAAAAAAAAAAAAAAAAAGTGTTTTTAGACGAAGATTCAAATGCATACACATTATAAGGACGAAAACTCAGAAACTGAATACAAAGTGAAATATTCTGAGGAAGGTAATGAACTTCATAGGAGCCAATGGAAAAATGGCATCACAGCTATGTTTTCACCAACCCAAGAAACAAGAGTCAACTAAGAAAGTAGTATATGTCTGGATAAAAAAAGCGCCAAACAAGTGAGTCAGTCTTTTCCACTTACTTTGGTAGCGCTGGTCGTTATTATTAGCAACAGGCTTGAAAGGACAAGCTGGAGGAACTCTCGCTGGCTTCCTGTACTCCCATCCAAGCCACGCGTATAATTTCGCCTAGTTATTAAGCATTAACAGTCAAAACTCAAAAGAGTTAACAAAATGATTATATTAGACGAAAACACTACCAGCAATATATATTTACTAGTAAAGCCATAACCTCTACAGAATGTTTTCTTTTCTTTTCTTTTCTCTACAGAATGTTTATTTATTAATATATGCATGCATTTATTATCGTACAACGACAAATATTCTTAACCTTAAATATCTTGTTTCTAACAAAGCCAAAACAACATCATATTTCCACGTAGTGAAGGTAAAACATTTGGACAATCCAAACGTGATTTAGTGAAATAAATGCTCAAAACCCTAAGTCTGTCGTCGTGACGAAAAAGAATACGCAACACACAAGATACCCAAAACTTATTTTTTTGTTTGGAATCAATCACAAGACCTCGAAAGACATTTGACATCACCACATCGTTATAACTAAATTTCAATAAAATGTGTTTCTCTTGAGTTTGATTCATGCATTGGTCATTTTCATTCCCACACACGCCAATTATGATTCATATTTTGACATATAAAATAATATTTGGTCAAATATCTAAATTTTGTCAACAGAGAACCATCTATTTGACCAATAAAATACCATACAAAAAGCTCAAGAACCTTATCGCTATTTTTTTTTGGTAGGACAAGAACCTTTATCGCTATATTTCTTAAACTTCCAAAAGTTTACACAATTGGGCCGCCGTCGTATTTTTTGTAAACCAAAAAAACTGGGCTTTTATGATTAATGCTTATAAAAACAAAAGTCCAAAAGTCTCAGTGGTCCGTAAGAGAGTCCGGTCCACGAACCGCCGCACCGCTGGGTTTATGTTACCTGACACTACGCGCACGTTAGTAAATGTTTAGCTATTTCACACTAACATGCACTAACGGAACGTTAAAATTATAATTTAGGAAATTTTAAAAGATTTAATATATTTCTCTCTCTCTCTCTCTCTCTCTCTCTCTCTCTCTCTCTCTCCTGCTTCTCCTTCTCCGTCTCTCCGTCGCTGCGCAACCGCACAGTTCATATCGTTTTCAATATTCTCTTTTCTTCTTCTTCTTCTTCTTCTTATGGGAGATTCCGTTGTCGTCGATCGTATCAGTACGTACAATTTCATTCTGTTGATTTCGTCTCGATTTTGAAGAATCCAATAAGATTTTAACAATTCAGTATCGGAATTTTCGAATCTAGGGTTTTAGAGTGCTGGGTTTCTTCTTCACTAGGATCTTGTTAATGGTGGGTTACATCTGATTTTGGTTTTTTAGAATTGAGATGGGTAATGTTGAGATTCCCAATTGGCTAAAGGTCTTGCCTTTAGCACCTGTGTTTAGACCTACAGACACTGAATTCGCAGATCCTATTGCTTATATATCGAAAATAGAGAAGGAAGCTAGTGCCTTTGGGATCTGCAAGATCATTCCTCCTTTACCTAAGCCATCGAAAAAGTATGTTTTTCATAACTTGAACAAGTCTCTATTAAAGTGTCCGGAATTGGTTTCGGTTGTTGACGTTTCCAAGGTGTGTAAAGATGATAGAGCTGTGTTCACCACTAGGCAGCAAGAGTTAGGCCAGACTGTGAAAAAAACGAAAGGAGAGAAAAGTAAGAGTTTTTCTCAAAGGAGTGGTGTTAAGCAGGTTTGGCAAAGTGGAGGGGTATATACATTGGAGCAGTTTGAAGCTAAGTCGAAAACTTTCTACAAAAGCCAGTTAGGAACGGTTAAAGAAGTGTCACCTGTTGTGGTTGAGGCATTGTTCTGGAAAGCGGCTTCAGAGAAGCCTATATATATAGAGTATGCTAATGATGTCCCTGGCTCTGCTTTCAGTGAGCCAGAGGGTAATTTCAGGCATTTCCGGCAGAGGAAGCGGAGGGGCAGGGGATTTTATCAGAGGAAGGCAGAAACCAATGATCCATCAAGGAAGAACAGTGAAAACTCATCGCATATGGTAGAAAAAGCACCCCTTGCTTCTACAAGTTTATTATCTCAGGGTTGTTCTAAGCAGAAGAGCATGGATATTCTTGATGAAATGGAAGGTACTGCGGGCTGGAAGCTCTCCAACAGTTCGTGGAACCTTCAGACGATTGCGCGTTCTCCTGGTTCTGTTACACGTTTCATGCCGGATGACATCCCTGGTGTTACATCTCCCATGGTTTATATTGGTATGCTGTTCAGCTGGTTTGCCTGGCACGTTGAGGATCATGAGCTTCACAGTATGAATTATCTTCACACTGGCTCACCCAAGACTTGGTACGCTGTCCCTTGTGATTATGCGCTTGAATTTGAAGAGGTTATCCGCAAAAATTCTTACGGCAGACACATTGACCAACTGGGTACGTTATTTTTGAAAACTACAGCTAAAGATGATATAGAGATATGTTGTTGTTATAAGCATGTGAAAAAATGAGATTTCATAGAATGATTACAGTTTCTTTCTTAGAATGATTACCGCATCGACTTTTTCTTTAATAGCACCAGTTTCCTACTTTTCAAGTGAAAAATGTGGCTTAACATTGACTATGGTATTACTCGTGGTTAAATGTCTTAGGTCTTATTGCTTTTACGCTATGATAGATAGAAGACACTGCAACACTTCTTAGGAAATGAATTGTCCTTTTGTTTCTCATTACATCTTCTCTGCTCGTTGTCACTGTCAGCTGCTCTCACCCAACTAGGCGAAAAGACAACTCTTGTATCACCTGAGATGATAGTTGCATCTGGCATTCCCTGCTGTAGGTAGGCCTTTTATTTTATTTTAATTTTAATTTTCTTATAACTACTTCCATGCTCAGCTACTATGTTTATTATTGTTTGTTTGCATACGTAGGTTGGTACAAAATCCTGGTGAATTTGTTGTGACTTTTCCGAGGTCTTATCACGTAGGATTCAGCCACGGTAAAATGCCTTTTTTTGTCTTTTCCAAACATTCTTTCACGTCTTAGTGATTCTATACATCCATTTGCACTCTCCAAAGTGGTTGAGAAAATGTGAAAATTGAATAAAGCTTTGGAGAGAAAGGGTGTTTATCGACGTAGCATTGAGGTGAGGATTGATCTTCTAATCAGAAGAATGAAGAATCATATTTCTGTTAAGTAGTTCTCTCAGTCGCATAGTAAAAGTGGATAGTTTGGCACAGATTAGGAATACGAATTACAAGCTTTTCAGAATCCGTAACTAAGCAGATTTAATCTAACGTTTTGTAGGTTTTAACTGTGGGGAAGCCGCTAATTTTGGAACTCCGCAGTGGCTCAATGTAGCTAAGGAAGCTGCTGTGCGTCGGGCAGCCATGAATTATCTCCCCATGCTTTCCCATCAGCAGCTGTTGTATCTCTTGACCATGTCCTTTGTTTCAAGGCAGGTTTCCATGGTCTCTTTGTACATATAACCTTAAAAGTTTTGATGGATCATGTCAAATTCTCATTTTCTTGTGAATATTAAATTTTCCAGAGTGCCACGATCATTGCTACCAGGTGGTCGTAGCTCCCGATTGAGAGATCGACAGAGAGAAGAAAGAGAGTTCCTTGTGAAAAAAGCTTTTGTTGAAGATATATTGAACGAAAACAAGAATTTGTCTGTTCTTCTTCGAGAGCCGAGTTCTCGTTTGGTGATGTGGGACCCTGATTTACTTCCGCGCCATACCGCACTGGCTCTTGCAGCTGTTGGGGGTGCTGCTACTTCTGCTGTTTCACATCCAGCAGAAGCAAAAAATGAACCCGAGGAGGTGCAGAATAGAGAGAAGACTACTCTTTTAGAGGAATTGAGTTTGTTCATGGAGAAGCTGAATGATGTATACTACGATGATGATGATGGACTGCTTAACGATTTCCAAGTTGATTCTGGAACCTTGCCATGTGTGGCGTGTGGCGTTCTTGGCTTCCCCTTTATGTCTGTGGTACAGCCTTATGAAGAAGCATTAAAGGATCTCTCAGAGAGAGAAGGAGAGATAGGTAACATACCATTTTATTATCCAAGCCGTGAACTGCGTTATATATATTAGCCTTTAAAGACTGTTAATTGTGTTTCTATTAACTGTACAGATGCTCAGGAATTTACGACACTGTCATCAGAAAAGTCTCACTGCGAATGGAAAACGTCTTCGAGATATATAAGGCCTCGCATTTTATGCCTCGAACACACTATTGAACTTCAGAGGCTGCTGCAATCCAGAGGTGGACTGAAGTTCCTTATAATTTGCCATAAAGGTACGTTTGCATCTTTACTTTATTTTTCGCCAAAACGACGTATAGGAGAGAATTATGAGTTTTACACCCACCTGAAAAACAAAAATGTCTAAAATTTGTTGATTATTGTTCATTCTGCTGTAACCTTTTGGAATTGTTGCAGACTTTCAAAAATTCAAGGCACATGCGGCTATCGTGGCAGAGGAGGTCAAAGTCCCTTTCAGCTATGATGATGTTCTGTTAGAAAGTGCATCTCAAGAAGAGTTGAGTCTAATTGATCTTGCAATTGAAGATGAAAAAAACTACAACCACGCCTTAGACTGGACGTCAGAACTTGGCATCAATTTACGGTACTGCGTTAAAGTGAGGAAAAATTCCCCTACTACGAAAATTCAGCATGCACTGTCACTAGGTGGCTTGTTCTCCGACAAAAGCTACATGCTAGATATTTCATCTGTCAGATGGCTGCAGAGAAAATCACGCTCAAAAGCTAAACCCAGTTCTACCTCAAGTTTCACACCTCGTGAACATCTCGAAGTAAAAGTAGATGGAAAATTAGGGGAGAGTTTGGATTCTCAAGCCGGAAGAAAG
The DNA here is from genome assembly GCA_024034495.1 of Camelina laxa. NCBI lineage: Eukaryota > Viridiplantae > Streptophyta > Magnoliopsida > Brassicales > Brassicaceae > Camelina > Camelina laxa. Next base: position 1,449,970 of record CM043881.1, read on the forward strand.
GAAGAAAAGATCATTCAGTACTCCAGAAAGAAAAAGTCGAATCCCAAGCTTTCTGCAGAACAAGGTCAGGAGCTAGCTCCCTTAGCTAAATCAAAAGATTTTGATAAGACATGCAATAACAATGCCAGTAAGTCACATCTGAATAGTGCAATTCGTTCTGAGTTGAACAATGAGATTGGAGACTCTGGAAGGGTCATTGGCAGGAATGAGAAATCATTTTCCAAAAGTCCTTGTAGCTCATCTTTCACTGGGGCACATGATCAAGAACATCCCGAGATTACTATCAAGTTTGGTTCAGCTTTAGATGGGAATGTCACAAATCGTTTTAGTATGGTGAATGGAGACTCTGCTGACCTATCTTCCGTATCTAGAGAGCACCGAGGACACTCGATGACCAGCAATAATAATGGCTCTAACTCAGGTAGTCATGTTGTGGCAAGTCAGACCATGCTTGTTTCTACAGGGGATAATTATGAAGGACCAGGAAAATTGTCTGGTGATTATATCTGCAGTGATGTGTCTGTACGTGGTGTTCAGGAAGCGGTTGAAATGAGTGACCAAGAGTTTGGAGAACCTAGGTCTACTGTCACTAATATCGAGGATGAACAGCAATCACAGATGGTGCAACCAACCAAAAGAGAAGCTGTATCTGGTGATCACGCTCAGGTGGAGAGAGCAGAAGCTGTGTGTACCAAAGGAAACTTGTGCTCTGATATTATACTGCACACTGAGCATTCTTCAGCACAAGTGGGTATGGAAATTCCTGAAATAAACACGGCCAGTGAGAACATGGTTGTTAACATGACCCATGAAGGTGAACCTTTGGAAAGTAGCGATATATTAAGTTCAAGCAACGGTGATCAAGCTTCTTCAAATGGATTGCAAGTTCCAGATGATGAGCTTAGCATGGAGAGCGAAGTTTCAAGCTCAGAAAACGCCGAGGTTATCGAGACTCCCAATCCTATGGGAGAAGCAAAGATGAAATGGAAAATAGAATCAGAGTCTGAGACAAATGATAATCTAGGGAGTAGCATTGGTTTCATAAGGAGTCCTTGCGAAGGGTTGAGGTCAAGGGGCAAGAGGAAAGCGACATGTGAAACTTCAGTTAAGCTCACTGAAACGAGTGATGAAGAGAAGAAACCCATTGCGAAAAGGCTCAAGAAAACTCCAAAGGCTCGCTCAGGGAGTCGTAATCAAGAAGTCCCCACGACAACTCACCCCAACCGTTGTTACCTAGAAGGATGCAAGATGACTTTCGAGAGTAAAGCGAAATTACAAACACACAAGAGAAACCGTTGCACACATGATGGGTGTGGAAAGAAATTCAGGGCTCACAAATATCTGGTGCTTCATCAACGTGTTCATAATGATGAAAGACCTTTTGAGTGCTCTTGGGAAGGATGTTCCATGACTTTCAAATGGCAATGGGCGAGAACTGAGCATTTGCGTCTGCACACGGGAGAACGACCGTACAAATGCAAGGTCGAGGGATGCGGGTTGTCGTTCAGGTTTGTGTCGGATTATAGTCGCCACAGACGGAAAACAGGGCATTATATCGCTTAAAGAAACCGGCATTGGATGCTGCAAAAATGTTGTGAGTTGTAAAATCTAATATATGGTTGGGTTTTAATAGTTCTTGTCTAGCGTTTTAGACCGTTGTTATGGATCGTTTTTTGTAGATGGTGACTTGTCTCCACGTTTGAAAAGGCCTCACACACTCTTGTTTTTTCTTTGTTGCTGAACTCGTAACCATTCGCTTCAAATTGTTAATATGCATTATTATTATTCACCCTTTAAATCCCAGACATCTTCTAATTAGGTTCATTGCTGTAGCCAGTTAAACCAACATTTCCAATTTGAAGGTTTTTTTCTTTCTTGATAAGTATCGACTTTGGTGCCAGGAAAACTACATCTGAATCCGAATCAAAACGCACTTTAGTGTTGTTGAACCAACCCGCAACCTTTCTCAAATTTATGTCTTATACGGAATTGTATTTTAATTGGAAACATATAACATTTTTGGGGGTACGTGAGCTGAATATTAAATGATGCTCGTGTGTCATATGGAATTGACGAACACGTGTGTAAGAAAACACTAGGAATCTATGTCAGATGTTGTTTACGTACACGTGAGTTCTCATCATTATCTAACGATGTCGACTACGTATCTTAAAATCGTAATATAATGCTAGGAATGTCACGAGTTTGGGACAAGACGAGTCGAGAGGTATGGAGAAAAAAAAAGAAACAGCTAAGGTAATTAAACTATTGTAATATTTGTAGAGATTATCCAATAAACCACCTCGTACCTCAGCGTGACAGCGACTCATAAATTTCCTAATTAAGGAACTAAATGCACCCACGACGACAAATAAGACAAATGGTGTTCCATTAAATTTTATACTACGAGATAGAGATATTATTTAAGTAAGCGTGATCTAATCAGGTTTTGGGAAAGTGAAGAAGACACGTGGACAAATCAGAAGGGGTTATTGGAAATAGAGAGCGAGGGGGTTTAAAGATTGTCTTATAGTAACCGACCTCCTCCGATTACTCCAACGCCGGTGTGAAACGGCGTTATATATATATCTGCCGGCTTTTTTGATCTCTCTCTCATTCTCTCTTCTTCTTTTTTTCAACGGCTGCGATTTCTTTCTCTCTTTGTGACCAAACCCATCTCTAAAGGCTTTCTCTTTCTATCTCTCTCTCTCTCTCGTTCCCTGATAAAAAAATTTCATCAAAGTTGATCTGATCTTCCCGAGGTTGGTGGGTTTTTCCAAATTCTCAATCTTTTTCCTTATTTTTCATATGTTTTTAATTCGTTTTGAATAGGTCAAAAAGTAAATATTTTTTAAGAATTTTATTTTATGTTGTTGGATTTGTTGGGAGCTTTTGTTGAATTTGGATTTGGTTAGTCTCCAGATGATCAAGTTACCATAGCTATTGAAACAATCCTCTTGCTTTATTATTTTTTCACACCATATGCGTTTTCCTTTTGTTGATGGGTCATGCGTTCCTTGTTTCCATCTTTTTTCAGGAAACTCAATATTTGACGCAATATCAAATTTCCAAAAAAACGCAATTTTGGTTGGTTGTTTCCATCTCTGAATTTTGAATAAGATAAATGGGGTATGAGCTTGATCGAGATGTTGTTCGTTGGGGTCTGAATGATCTCGAGGTTTGTACGCTTACCAATGCTGGTTCTTCCACTAGTGTAACGCGTTTTGAGCCAGATGCTGGTACTCAAGGCTATGTTAGAGAAGGTTATGTAGACAATGATGCTGCAATTGCTCAGTTTTATCAAGACGAGTTGTCTAGGCTTGATCAAGCTGAAGCATCCGGGATCAACAGTCCTAATCGGAATTCAGTTGTTGCACAGGAGTGGCCTCACTCTCATCAAGGTTGATTTTTGTTAATAGTTCTGACTTTTGAGAATTTTGTCTATATACATGAACCAGGTTTTAGTTTTTTGTGTGTTTTATCATTCATTATGAGTTTTGCTTATTGTCTCCAGGGCAGGATAATCAAGTGGATGCTATTGATATTACTCGGGAAAGTGATAATAATCATAACGGTGACATGGAAGATAAGAATGCTGCAAAGATAGGATTGAAAGGAGTGCAAAGTTCCCCATCTTGTGATGATGACTCTGTTTGTTCTGTAGAAGTAGAAGAAGAATCTTGGTCAGAGTTTGGGAAGCGACTTGACCAAATGATACCTATTGCTGTAAGTACCCTTTTCTATTGTGAGGTCTCTGATCAACTTATTAGAAGCATATATAAGTTTAATATCCCTGATCTTACTTGGTGGTGTGATGCAGCACGTGCCGAAAATTAATGGGGAACTACCGTCAGAGGATGAACAGATTTCTGATCATGAACGGCTTTTTCAGAGGTATGTTATAGAGTATCCAATACAAGCTAGAGCACAATTGCTTGTCACCATTTTCTTGGATTTGGTTTGTTTTAATTTGCTAGAACTTAGAATGCAATCAGATCTCTAGCCTCTCAAGTTTGCATGGTTAATTTATAAGTTTTCTCGATTGTTTTAACTTGGCAATCAATGATAGATTTATAGATTTATTTGAATGGATATTTAGAAATCACTTTTTCTGTATGCCAATTATACACTACAGATTACAACTTTATGGCTTGGTGGAGAATAAGATTGAAGGAGATGGAAACTGCCAGGTTTGTTTTCTCTTTTCCTCTTCTCATTTCTGGTTAAGGTTTTTGCAGAATAATATATAGCATTTTCTTACTGGTCTACATATTTTTTACAGTTTCGGTCACTATCAGACCAGCTTTACCGCTCTCCAGAACACCATAATTTTGTCAGAGAACAAGTTGTCAATCAGGTTGAGATATAATACCAAGAAAAGAATCTAATTTACTCCATTTCAGTCTGACATACTTCTCGCTTTCCTTATTTAACATTCTCATTTCAGCTTGCGTATAATAGAGAGATGTATGAAGGTTATGTTCCAATGGCGTTCAATGACTATCTTAAAACAATGAAACGGTCTGAAAGTTATTTCTTTTAATTCTTTTCACTAGAGTTTGTTGCTTTAGCTTACCACTAATGGTGAGATTTTCGCAATATTTTGGGAACATAGGAATGGAGAATGGGGTGATCATGTAACTCTTCAAGCTGCTGCGGATTGGGTACTTACAAAACTTAAGCTTTTTCTTTACTGTACATGAGTTTGTGTGTAAGAAAGGTTGAATCTTTACGGATGTTGCAATATAAATGAGGCAAGAGTTAGCCACTAAGTTACTTCTGTTTCTTTTCTGATGTAGTTTGGTGTTCGGATGTTTGTGATAACTTCATTCAAGGATACATGCTACATTGAGATCTTGCCGCATTTTCAGAAGTCTAATCGCCGTAAGTTACACACAATTGCAACTATTCTCTCTTTTGACGAAAAAAAATCTCAGATATGATAACATTTATGTATTCACCTTTGATCAGTTATATGTTTAAGCTTCTGGGCTGAGGTTCATTACAATTCAATCTATCCTGAGGGAGGTATGTGACAATTCTTATTATGGATTCTGTTAAATCAACTGTTAGATCAAATAAGTTTTGACTTATTGAGCTTGCTTTGTTCTTCTGTATAGAGCTGCCCATACCGGAAGGCAAGAAGAAGAAGAAATATTGGGTTTTCTGAGCTTCTGATGGAGGCACAAAGTTGATGAACTCTGCATATTATTATTAATAAGTTTATTCTTTTGACTAACTTAGAATATTTTAGTTGTAGAGAGCAATTTGTTCTTGTATATAGCGAACATAATCCCATTAACCATAGTTTGCTCTAGTTTTTAAATAAGCTTATTAATCTTATGAATAAAAGTTGTAGTTACATTTGTTGGAATCAATCAATAAAAAGGCAGGTTACAGTTCTTGCTTATAGATTAAAGCCTCTTTTGCCGGTAAACAGAAGGTGGTGTGAATGTTTTGAAGAGAAAAATATTACAATGCCAAAACCTCTGAAGGATTGAAATTGCAAAGTAATTCAGAAACTGTTTTACATGTGGAAGAAACAAAATACTTTACTAAGTTACTAACCACCAATCTATGTTACTAAACATATAACGAACTCCAGTTACAAAACTGATCCACAACAAGTTCAATCTTCCATCAAGAGAACAGCCACCCACATAACTGCAACATCATATAGAGGACCCAAAAAAACTATGAACAATCAGAGGAGAAGAGAGCAGAGTTCTGAGACTCTGAATATCAACTGATTGAATCGTTCTCTATCATCTCCCGTACTTCGTTAACCACAAAATGCGCTTTGTGGCCGCCGATAATATCAGCTTGTTTCTGTCCATCTCTCCATAGCTGCAGAGTGTATAAGAGATAAAGACACAAAATCAGTAACTGTTTTCAAGAGGGGTTTCAGAGTATAGACCTAAGTTATAAGTTTCATTGAAGATACAGGAAGGGATAAAACTAGACCTGTATTGTTGGCATTTTCTGCGTCCCCCACCAGTGTTCCAAACAATAGAATAAGTAATTGTTAGATCAGCAATCCATGGTTTTGACTAAAACTGATTCGAATGGAGTTGGTAGCAAAATGAAAAGATTCATACAATAGGCTTACCGTAACTCCTGCACGAGAAACAAGTCTGTATGGCACAGCGTTGACATCAACATGATAAAACCGCAGCCTGGAAAAAACATTTCCAATCAGAAAACCACAAGTAAGGTCTATATATGGACAGTGGACACCAGTTAGAATGAATGAAACTCACTGTCGAGATCCAAATCCATCACAATGAACATTCAATAAAAACAAGAATTGATGAAGTTACTCATAAAACCTTGGATAGAATTCAGCAGCAAGCTTTTCGAGTTTGGGTTTTAAGTAAATACATTTCCTGCACCAAGCTGCCATCCTACAAAATCCATGTAGCTAATCTTCACCAACCACAAATACACAATCAACAACATAAGAGACCAAAGGCTTGAGATTTATGAACAATTGGCAACTTGAGGAGAAACACCATGAGAACTCCAAGAACCTGGGAAGAATCTAAGTGGCAACTACTCTTATGTTTCTTTCATCGGATTTATATTGCCACCAGATCGAGAAACCAATTCTATATAAACAGATTTGATCTAAAATCTCATGGAACTAAATTTAAAAAAATCAAGGAAAAATACAAACTTTTTAACCTAGAAAACTCACCAGACGATTACAACTGATTCACCAAGCTTCTGAGCTTCCTCCATCACCTGATCGAAGTGACTCTCGCTACAGATTGGTCCGAGTTCAACAGACACCGGAGAGTCATCGAGCTCTTGCAAGCCACCGTCCTGCTTCAGGGCATCGACTGCTCTGATTCTCTCCGCTACCAAACATATGTTCTCGGGAAAGGAATGAAGTTTGAATTCCCTCGGTTGAGAGAAAGAGCTCGAGATTTGACGAGAGAGATATGGAGGAACCAAAGGTGAGATCTTTGGGTTTAAACATCTCAGAGATGATGACAAATTTATAATTTCGGACATTCTCTTTCACTGAAACAAGATTAGCAATAATGCTTTTTAACTTCCGTAGTCAAATATACCAATAAAGGAAACTCTTTTTAAATTTAGGGAATTGCCTCTATGTTTTGATGGTATTATCAGATTAAAGCCTTTACTTTTATATGAAACAATGAAACCCAACATTTTAGATGATCTTCACATCAAAAACCATACTTTCATTATCTTACAAAACTGTCACATCGTAAATATCAACCTTGTTTATAGCTCTATTTCATTTTCTACTCTCTCGGGCAAAATCTGATAGACATGATTGCTTCTGCTTCTGAGCTCAGAAGAAATGTACAAGTATTTGATTGAATTGTTGGGCTAATTCCCTAACCATATCCGAGCTGAAACTGTAACCGGAGTTTGGTGACTGAAGTTTTTAGCTAGCTATCTCTCGATGTAGAGAAGCTAAGAGCATCTTCAGGATTCCTAGTAAATGTGGGGCATAGCCATTTGATCATGTTATTGCCTAACACCTGTGAAAAGGATGAAGTTTTTTTTTAGTCAAGTTCTTGATCAGAAAAGATTTTCAAAGACACAACAGCGATGAAGTGACTCTAGAGTTCACGTTGTGACAGACGCCAAAGATTTAGGTCATTGTAGAGAAAGGTACCGAGGTGATGTTTTTGTAAACGCCCACATCAAATTGATGCCTATAGCTTTGTCCTGATTTTCTAGCTAACCACGAGGCCCGCTTTGAGTCATAATGCTAGTAAAAAAAAATTGCAGATTCACGCACTGTCAATTAATTTGCAACAAAAGCTTTACACGTTGTGCTTGAAGACTGTAGATGATATAAAGCATACCTCAATGGTGGTCATATTGTGTGCGATGAGGTAGATATGCCAGCAAAGGAGAGTCCCAAGTGTTATGGTCAGTCCGACCATGAAGATCCAACATGAAACCTTAACCGTAAACAAAACACATAAAGTTGTAACTTACTATCTCTACTAACAGATTACTCATCTTCAGTTTTCTATTCTCAGAAAAGGATGTGAAAAATCTGGTTGAAGCGATAGACAAGTAACATGTTTCTAATAGCGTGCAGCCTTATTTGGAGACTTTTGAATATCACGTATTTGCTCAAGCATCAAGTAATTGCTAAAGAAAGCTAGAAAAGAGTTTGCAGTAAACCAAACTTACAATGAAAATTTTGAGTGGAACATTTCCTGCATAGGAATCTCCATTCTTGAATGCGCAGCAAACCAGCAACACCTAAAATAACAGTCAATCAGTCATACACATAAGATGAAATTCACACCAAAAAACAAAATTTAGATTTAGAAATCGAGAATGGCATTTACGTACTGTGGAGTAGATGGAAGCCACAGTTGCATAAAACACAAGAATGAAGAATGCCTTATAGTTTGCATAACCAACACAGTTATTGATCCAAAGACAATGGTGGTCCTATCACATGTACATAGAAAAACCGTTTACAAACAGATCTCCATATACAAGGTTCTGGTAAAGCTTTGACACAAAAGTTCTTTAAATTATACCTACCATCTTCAAGACGCATCTTCTGCAAACTCGGCAATGGTGAGTCCTGGGAGGCTTATATGCAAAGCACTTATCACATTTCCTTGTTTCTGTAGGCTAATATATAAAATCAAATACACCGGAAACTCACATCAGAACAATACAATTACATGCAAACTTTGCAATCTCAATCATCAGAATTCGAGGATTTCAAAAATTAAACAGCTACTTTATATCAAACAGCACCAATGTGTGTAATCCAATCATCCTAAGGTTCTTAACATTAACATTTTGAAACCTTGCTTTGCTAACACCAAATAGAAAGAAGAAAAAGCCATGGACTTTCACCTATTGAACCTCTTCAAGATTCAAAGGATCAAACTTTCTCCAAGTAACATATAAGAATCTATTACCTATTGAGAATACAATTCAATAAACGCAAAAGGATCAAACTTTCTCCAAGTAACATATAAGAATCTGTACTGCCAACTCAATCATAAAGGCCATTTTCTTATCATATATATTCTAAAACCTCAATCGAACAGACATTACATTACAGTGAAACTTCCCCAAATGCGTGAAATTGAAAGGGAAACAGGGAGCTTACGTTACTATTGGACCAAGCAGAATCCTCAACATCAGGAGCATAAGTTGCAGGAACACGACCTGGATCTACAAGAACGCAGATTGAGAGCGAGAAGAGACAGTGAGACGCCAAGAAGCTGAAGAGGAAAGCGTTTAATTTCCCAGCTGAGCTTTGTAAACCAACCCAATCATCGATGAAAACGAAGAGTGTGACGTAGTAAACGAAACCCATCACCAGAATCACCGAAAGAACCGGGATCGATAAGAATCTCCGGCAACTCATCGCCATGATCTCTCCTCCGTACCGTCGCTCTCCAACTCACGACCGGTTTAATTCCTCGCCCGCCCAATTTGATGATGGTAACCGAATCGTAATTTCCATAAATGAAAAAAAAAGTCAAATTTACGAGAATAACACGTGGCGATACGTTATTCGTTACTTAATTACTTGAAAGTATGAAAGGGCTTGTTACAAATGGGCTTTATTGTGAGTTATTGGGCTTGAGGTATGGTCATGTAACGATGTGAAAAATGAGGAAAACAATTACATTTTTTTTTTTAACAGAGGACAAATTTAATATTTACTGCATAACATATTATTGATTTTCTTTTATCTGATCACTTTCCTAAAATAAATATTTCTTAAATAAAAACAATATTAAATCTGATTTTATCTTAATAAATATATAGAGGTTAAAAGTTATCGAAATTTACTAGCTAAATTAAAATATATTGAGTTTGAGGTGTTCATATTAATTCATGTTTTCCTTAAAAGAATTAATTGATTTCAGCAGGTATAACAAATTGTAGAAGTAACTAAATTACAACCATTTACGTTTTTTTTTTCAATATAAAGGGTATTTCTTACAATCACTTCTAGCATTATATTATTCATGGCATCGGTTGTGAGTTAGTCGTCGATGTTGTGTAATTTATGTCAAACTAATTATGTAACTGAGTAACTCTATAACACGGACTTTTCTTTCTTGGCCTTCACTAGTTAAATGTTATGTGTGGTTTTGTGAAATAGTCACAATCAATTAGTACGACAGAAAAATTCAAAATAACATATATGCAATGTATATATAGACATATATATAGTACACTAACATAATATCAAGATCGTACTATGAATGCATAGCTACCATAAGTTTATTATCTACCATGTGATTCGTGTCCCTTTGTATTTATTGGTACAACATGCTTCTACGTGTCTGATTCTATTTCGCTTTCGTCGTTTTGAATTGTATACTAGTAGCTAAAATTTCCATGATTAAATCAACCGAATTGTTAAATCACTTATACACAAACAAATTAATATTATTGAATAAGACATATGTACATATAACAGTACGCTATATTTCGTAAACTTCAAAGATTTCGTCAATCGGTTAATTAAATACATTTATCTATAAGTATTAGTTTTAGAAACAAAACGGATCAAGTGGAACTAAAACCCTAGAGTACTTCACTTGATGTGTAGACACGGCGAGCATACATTGCAGCCTAACTGAACAATACTTCCACACATATAATTCGATAAAGCTTGATAGAAACTTTTAAAAGTATCCTTCACATATGAAAGAACATACTCTTATTGCCATTACAGCAACTAGTCTTTGTGTCATCATGATGTAAACTTCAAAACTAGAATCACATATACAGACAGACAACGATCGAAATAACTCTAACTTTAGATAGGATAAGACTAACTCCTACTCTTTTTTTTTTCCTTTTTCCTGAGAAGTATTATCAATCTAGCGAATCAATCACTGATAGCGTCTACACTAGTCAATATACAATTAAGAGAAGATTATGAAATCCTAACCTAAATTCATAAACCAAATTAAATTTGATTAACTAAACGAAGAAGTTTCTTGTTGACTTTTTTTTATTGATTATGAAATGAAGTATACATATATATAGATTGTGTTTTACAAGGCTTATCCGACCACTGACAGGTTTTTAACTCTCTCTCTCTCTCTCTCTCTGTTTAAAAATCTCTAACAAACTAATTTATGAGTATACATTAACATTCGTCGCTCGAAATTTGATGTAGACTACTGGATTATAACTTTTTGGTTAACTCCTCCTACTTGTTCTTTGATTTGTGTTAGAACAAAAATATAATCCGCTAATAAAAGAAAGACACTCCTGCAACAATATATTTATGATATGGAATATTAACTCTTTTCTGTTTAATCTATGTTTGTACAAGTGGTGGAAAAGGGAAAAGTTACGGATAAAAATTGATTTTACGAGACGATTAACGTGAGCCTAAACTTCGGTATTTGACTTTTTACTCAGTCGGACATTTTTTTAATATTGTATGTATGAACTATGAAATTTAAACTAGTAAACATGTAGTAAAGTCCTGAAAATAAAATAAAAATGGTGGCCACCGGCCACGAAAAATGACCATTTATATATTTTTAGAAGTCAGGAAAAAAAAAAAAAAAAAAAAAAGTGGCCTTCTGAAAAGAAAGGAATGGTGGTCCGAAATCTTTGTTTATTCCGATTGTCCTCCGAGAACTTGTGTGCTTGCTAAGTGTGAATTGAGAATGTTACTGATATCAATACACTCTTCTTTGAATCTCTTGCTATGTAATTTGCCTTTCATCAGTGTTATGCTAAATTAAGGACAAAACAACCGATCAAAATTGTCCTTAATCGCAGGCCCCTACCTGACACAATATCTTTAGATTCTCCCATCTCCATCAGTCCATCTCTCTAATGGCTTTTTGTGGGGGCAAGGGCAAGCAACTCGCATTTAATTCTTCCTTAACTTAATTTCTTGTTGAAATCATACGGCACAGTTTTATCTATAAGTTTATAACCAATGTTCATTCCGCTAAGTGTTTTAATAAGATGGACATATCAAGAAAGTTTATGAAATGTCTTTTGATTCTTTATGATTTAGTTTACCAATGTAACCATGAGACCAAATTAATAAAAAAAAAAAAAACAAAATCAAATTCAAATACCATTGCAGATAAGAAAAAAAAATAAAAACTGAAAATTTTGTCCTGATTCACATCTAAAAAAAAGGTCGTTTCCACTTAAAAATACGTTGGAGTAGCTAACAATCTTTGACAAGAATCAAAATGCATACGTCGTTGCATAGATTGTAGATACTTAGCATATATATGTAATATTATGATCATGTATGCGTGGGATTGCATCAACCATTAATTTGAATGTATTGATGCCTTTTGATCTTCATTGTAATAGTCAATAGAGCGTATCATATGATTATGGCATGCACACAAATCAGTGCTCCACCTACTTCTCTTGTTCATGACTTGCTAGCTATACCAAGAGTAACTTACCAACTTAATATATTTTCCTAAATTATTTGGGTTACAAAATGTGTCCACATCTTTTCTTATACTATTTGTTTTAACAAATATTCAAATGGAAAGCGAAAGAGAAAAGACAAAAATTACTCAAGTTGAGCCACATGAAAACAAAGTTCTGGTACAATGTACAACACACCATAATGTTTGATTTGATTTGGCATGAAAACCAAATTTCTAATATTACGAAATTAGAACAAGAAGAAAAATGTAAGATCAAGTTATAACCCAGAAATAGAAGGTGACACCCTAATCAACTAAATGATACTACAAGACAGTCGTAAAACTGAAACTACAAATAGTCTGGACTGTGTACGAACTTTATAGTTATTATTCGATCTGTTTTCACGATCTTCGTGTTGTTCTTGATCATAGCATTATAAGGACCCGGTTTGAATGAATTGACAAAACAAAATCAAATGATCCTGGAAAATACAGTTAAGATATACATTACATAACATTATACATTCATTAATAAATATACACACAAGCCAATTCATTGTAATTAACGCCCTAATCCGTCAGTTACCCTATATTAATCCGAGAAAAAATATACAACACGCACCCACTGTGTATACATATATCGAGATGTAAAACAAAGGAAAAAAATATTGTGACTATTAAAACTAATTAAGAGAGAGATTTACCAAAGATTTAGACTTAGACGACGAGTATCTTCAAGTTTCTTTCTCCGACTATAGGTATTTTGTAGCCGTCGGTTGTTGATGCAGCATCATCAAGATTCTCATATATACATATCAAAACCCTAATTTTTAGGAGATTTTTCAATTTCCATGTGAATCTTAATGGTGCTGCACCCACAAACAACGACTGATGTGCTTTCTTCCATGGATCCGCGCGCCGAGAAAACTTGTATAAAATTTACACACACAAGATATAGAGATGTAGTACATATATATTATTATACAACTAATAGGAACTATGATTCAAGAAGCGAAAAATAATAACTCAAGGTATATAATATATAGATCTAATCTTATCGATCTCTCTCTATTTTATATGAGAAGAGCGAGAGAAGAGGAAACAGAAGAAGAGGACGAATAAGAAAAGTAGTCGGAGATGAGAGGAAAGTAGATAGGTGAAGTAGAGAGAAAACCTCAAGAGGCTAAGGGCTGACGTGTCAAATTATAAGTGGTCCTTTTGCGTCATAAGAAAAATGTGGAATATTCTCTTTTTAGACCGTAACAAACAAATTTTCACATTCTTCTATAAGGAAACAAATTGAAAATAATTGTGTGAAAATATAAGCGATGTACGTAATAGGTTATATGATGATATCCAAAACTGACGGTTAGTTAGTTTTTTTCGATCTGTGTCGATCAAACAACGTCTGATCAGACACAACAAACCAATCTTGTAAACTTTTCATATCATAAATGCAGCTAATAAAACTACTATTATCTATGCGACCAGAGTACGTACACACATACATGGGTGCAGTGTGTATACGCACACAAGACTAGTTGTTTAGAGAAAGAGAGTGAGAGGTGCAAGTGAAGGAGAGGCTGAAGTGAGGTATTTATAGAGACGAGCAGTGACTTAGGTATACTGAACCGGACCGAACCATGTTTCTGGTTCATTGTCTCTAAACCGATGATCTGAGAGTCCTACAAGTCCTTAATACCAAATATTAATTTTGCGCATATGTTTGTTGTTAAAAAAAAAAAAAAAAAACTTTTGATATATGATATAGTAATATATCAATAGTAAACTAAATTCCTCTAATGCATAACATGTATAAGTATAAACATGTTGGCAAAAAAAAAGACATACAACTATATGGACATAATTATATATATATATATAGTAGTATATGTTTATTTTTATGAAAATTCACATAACTAATTTGAATATTTTAAAACGTCATAAATTAAGGATGTGATTAACGAATTTAAATAGAATAAATATGTTTGTGTTACATGATGAAGTTCAAAGAGACATGTTGAGAAAGAAGAAAAAAAGTTAAAAGAGATAGCCATTAAACTACACTAAACTTACTAGTTTTCTGGTGAAGGTGGGTTTTAACTAATCATCGAATCTCAGCTCATCTAAGGCCTTGTCGAATATTCCTCCTGATACCAAGAGAGGTCATTAGTATTAGTGTAATTAACTAATTATACATCCACCAATTAGATAACATAATATACATATATATATATAATATCAGGTTTATACATATATCTGTTGACTTAGAACTGATGAATGTGTATACACGTAAAGTGCCTGAGCAAGTTGATAAAACATAGTACACATCAAGAAGAAAGAGAGATTCCTTGTCTCCCACACTTTCACCTGAAGATCATCAAAAGCCACAAGCCTATATAAAATTAGAAATCAAACCCACTATGCATTTTACTATTTGTCCTTCTTTTTTGTTAATAAACATAACTAAATTTTATCACTTTAAAAACTAAATAAATATACACAATAAAAGTGTTTCATTCTCATGGATCCCACTTCTTTCTTTTTTTCTTTTTTTTTCCAGTGAAAGTGATGTCTTTTCTCCTAAAGTTGAAATATTATTTAACAATTTTTACGGCTTTGCTGATGTGTAAAACTCTTTTTTAATAAGTAATAACAAACCAAAAACAAAAACAATACAAGAATAGTCAAAACAGTAGCAGTACTAACTAGATAAGATATCCGGTGAATTCGGATCTTAGAATAATAATCTTTTTTATAAAATCGAATAACTCGATTATTTAAGAATGATATGTGACGTCAAAAAGAGAGAAATGAACGGGTTACAGAAAAGACGAGATGAGTCCGCCGTACCTGAAGAGAAATGGCCATCGTGTTACAACTTACACGAATGTGGCAATTACGATTAGAAAACTTTTTGAAGTTGATTGATACTTCTCATATAATTTGTTAACTTTCCTATTTTTGTCATAGCCACCAAATTGAAAAGCAAAAACAAACAAAAAAAAAAAAAAACTTTGAGGTATAGAAAAATTGTTTTCTTCAACATTGTGACTTGTAATTTTTGTTCCAAACGTTATAAAAAAACGTCATGATGACGCAACGATACACTAGCCAAATGATAACTCAGAGATATTTATCATGGATATCATGACACCATGCATATAGTGGTTCAAGAGAAGTAAGTATTCGAATTTTCGACTGCAACTTCGATTCATGATTTTATTATTAATCACTAGCTAGAAATAGTTTAGTTAACAAAAAAAATATTTAATCCTCTGCAAACTTAAGTATTAACCTTAAGTATAAGATCATGCACCCCGGGCCTGTTACCTCAAATTTATTATGATTGATAAACATACTTAACTACTAAATTGTTCTCGTATGCATTCACGAGAGACAACACAATTGGTAAACATATAATCTTTGGAAGGCGGGACATTGGAGCTAGCATACGTCTTGAAATCATAGCATTTCGACTAGACTATAGTTTGTAAAATATTCAAAATGGTTAGAAATACTCGAAATTGTTATTAAAGTATTAAATAATTGTCGATAGTAAAAAGCTTCACAGACAATTATTTTGTTTGGGAAGATGAGTAATCTACCCAATACCCATATATATCATGGCAGACAACCTGGTACCTTTGCATCGGTCCACATTTCCATATATCATATATAATTGGTTTTCTATTCCATGTCTCCGTATTTTTCTACTTTAAATATTATTTACACAAAATTAGTATAGTATTTTTTTTTTTCGTTTCTTTAGGTTTAACTTTTTGATGACATAAAATAGATGGTATATTAGGTTAAGACTTAACAGGAATCACAAAGTAAAAGTATAATACTATAATAGATAAATGTCATATACTAAATCTACTTTTATCGGAATCTCTCGGAATGTGCAAAAGAATATTGGGTTAGGTTTTAAAAATGTTTAAGCACCAATCGAAATTTATTCAATAATCCAAGTGGTATTGAGATATTAATTTACAACTCAAATCTTTTTATGTGTATGTTAGATAACACTTTTTCTCCTATCTTGACAACATATATAGTCATTCTAAAGCAAACTCAAGCTAAGTTAAAAAGATTTTCTTTAGATGTGTGGATGACTATTTTTTACAAATCACAGTTTATTGACTTGATTATAAATAAATTCAAATAAAAAAATATCCATAGGTTGAATGTTTCTTCTTGAATTTTCAATTTGGTATAATTTTTTGTTTATATATAATATAATATTATTTTGTATCAAATTTAACTAATAGTCAATTAAATTATAGAACCCAAAATATGAATGTATTTTTTTATTAGACCATACAAATATTGTGTAAATCCAAACTTTTTGGTAATTTTGCTACCGTTTTGTTTAGATTAATTAATGATCGTAAGGTCAAGAAGTACATCTGTCCACATGGGAACATGGATGCTTATAACTAATCCACATGATTTATAGTATAGTTTTCTTTTCTTGTTTTAGTTTCGAAGTTTGTCTGCTACGGCTTCGCTTTCATATAATCACACATTACATGCAAGACCTGAAATGTGATATCTTTACCAGCAAATTTTCATATGTATTAAATGTGTCCCTCTAAAATATAGAGATTACGATTTATCGACAGGGCCGTGCCTAGCTTTAGTGTAACAAAAAAAAGGCATCAGCCTCAGGCCCCTACATAATATATCAAATTTTGGTTTGATGCTTCAAAATAAATTTCATTTATGTTTTCTACTTGAGTTCAAAACCAAATTCTTATATCAAAAAAAAAAAAAAAAAAAAATTCTATCTTTATTTTTATTTATTTAAGCTCTAAGTATCTTAACTAGTTTTGTTTTCTCAAATGTGTTTCTATGAAGTCTTCTTGTATTGGTATATTATATTTTATTTTTCATGTTTATAGTGGTGTAAAAACTGATGCTAGCTTAACTTGCTATATTTTGATTTTGTTTATAGCATATATAAAGACTGATACTTGTTTAGTTTTCCTGTTATATGAATATTGGTTAACATTTATGTTATCTGAATTTGTAAAAAAAATTCAGAGCATGCTTCTATATGAATATGGTGTTTAAGAAAAAAAAATACAAAATTTAAGATCTTTTAGACATATGATTGTTGTTTTAGACCTCTTTATTATTATTATTATTATTATATATATATATATGTTAATTATCAGTTTTTTTAAAAATTACACTTTAAAACTTGCCTTAATCCCCCAGAAAGGCTGGCACGGCACTGTTTATCGACTATTCAATCTACAGGTAAACTGTATATTGAAAAAGAAAATCTATAGCTAAAAAATCTACTCGCTTGAGATCGTTATCATACCATATATGCATTTAAAAATAGCAAAAGTAAACACAATTACGTTATATGTTAACATCACTATTTTCTTAGTTTTTGATTGAACATTTTGTTATTCTAGGCAGGTGCAAAATACTATTTATAAATAGGGAATATGTACTATGATAGTAGGTAATATGATATGAAATACAATTCCTCTCTAGATTGTATTGCTCCAAAACTGTGGGCTGGTTAAACTTCGTTTATTGATTAATTAATGCGTGATTAGGTTGTGACTTGGATCTCACGTGGAATCAAGCTTCTTGTATCTTATTTTATTGTAAAGCAAAACAAATTTTATCAACTAGAAATATTCGCACGTATTTTCTATAGGGATATATACATATTGTCAAGTTATAAAGTAAAAGCTGCTAGAGTGAAAAGAAAAACCTAAACTATTATTCTATTGTAAAACATCAAAACCCTAAACAACCATGAACCATGAAAAAATTGCTTTTGCGTACCCTCTAAGCAAAAAATAAAATAAAAAGAATTGCTTCTTGGTATGTAAAGATTAAACACGGTAATAAAAGAATTGCTTCTTTTTCAGATCTCTGGAATCTGTTCCGGGAAGTAATAGATCGATATTGTGTATTTTATCAGTCTTGGTTTTTTCCCCTTAGTTTGGTTTTAGCCTCCGGGAGTGTTTTTTTACTCGCCGGTTTTAGACTCCGGAAGGATTGATTTCCTTGCCGGCCCTTGTATTTTTCCTTGAAGTTTATCAATAAATCATTCAGACGAAAAGAAAAAAAAAATGTTCGAGCCAAATGACATGGTTTTACATTGACAAAGCAACATAAAATTAATAAAGTCGATAAGAAAAAAACCCTTATTTGACACGAAGAAGTGTAGAATATTAGAGTGATATCACATTCTGGATACGATGAGAACAATCTTAATGTGCATAAAATTCCAAAACAGAACAAAAAAATTTGCTTTGAGTCGAATTGGATATGTATAGTATCTGAAGACATTTTTAAATAGTGATGATCTGATCATTCTTAGAACATCTATGTACTGCTACTGCTAGCTAGAATTGTGAGACCGGTATGAAACAAAATGTGTCACAGATTGATTACAGTATTCTGTAGTTAGTTCGCAAGTCCCGATACTTTTGGGCCTGTAATATAAACATGGGCCTGGTTTTGGAACTGGGCCTCTCTAATGTTGATGTTTTAGCCCTTTAGGCACTTGTAGTGTGTTTCAACTTTCTCGTGCGTGGCGGAGCAAACTCAACCACCATTTTAGGGTTTCGTCTTGCCATTAATATTCTTGTGAGAGGCCAAAGGAAACAAAAAAAAATACGATTCAGATAATATATTTGGGAAAATTCAGAGTTCCGTCAACAAGAAGAAGAGAGAGAGAGAGATAGAGGTAACGTGATTCTAATTCGTATAATTCTCCGATAGTTTCTAGGTTTTGCTGAATCGTTTTAGATTTTTTTTTTGTATGTTTGATCGTTCACCTGAATCCTGCTTTGTTTTTTTGTTTTCCGTGAGTAGACGAGTGAAAAAAAAATGGCTGCGAAAGAAGGTAGTAGGATTTTTGTCGGTGGTTTATCGCCGGAGGTGACAGAGAGAGACCTTGAACGAGCTTTTACCCGCTTCGGAGATATTCTCGATTGTCAGGTACGAATACGATCTTGTCTTTGTTCTCTGGTGTGTATTAGGAAATTATAAGGTATAATTGCTGATATGAATTGAACATGATGAGTTTGTTTCAAGCTAAATGTGGTCTATCTACTTGTTGATTGTGATTAGTTAAAAAATAGCGATCACACTACTTCGTACGATTCCTCTTTTTCACCTATTGATTGTCTTCCCTTTTTGTTTTTTTTTTCCTGGATGCTGGTTTTTGTATCACTGAAACACTGTAGAGTGATGAATTAGGGATTGATATTGATCAGAGCTACATGGGTCAAAGTTGAGAAACTGCTCTGTGATTAAGAATTTTTGGAAATATACAGTAATGTTTTAGTCTCTCTCAGGCAAAATGATTCACAGTTTTGGGATTTGTTTCACGAGGTTGGGGTTGTTGTCACAGGCTACTTCAGTTTCTTCTATCATGAAAGAAGTTTTTTAGTTTGATCTGGGAGGGCAGATTGTTTTTCGTAACTCGTGATTGAGCTCTGTGTAATTCTTGAGTTCTCTAAGTATGCCGACACTGAGTTATGGTTTCCTTCCTGAAAAATGTTCCTTGTTGCTGCTCTTACATAATTTGTGAAGATCCTGAAATAAACAACTTTAGGAAGAAGGGCTAGTAATTAGATGTTTTTTAGCTGGGCTGGGATTCCTGATTTGGTTTTGAGTGGTCAATTTGAGATGCTACCCAGTTCAGGCCAGTGTCAGCGTTCTCCTTCAGGTGGTGAAGATGTTTAGTATCCTCATGCAGTTTATTCACTGGCTAAACGCACTCTTTTTGCTTCAGTAAGTACGTTTGTGTAGCCATAGTTCTGAATAAGCCCAGCACTCACTCAGCTGTCTTTCTGCAAGATTTTGTTTCCTCCTGGTACCCTCAACGTCAGTGCTAGCAGTTTAGGTACTTCAGCGAAGTATGACATGCCGAATGGAAAATTACACTTAGTTGAAGCAGAGATCTCAAGGTTTCTATGATCATTTGGGACTACCTCTCCTTTCTTCACCCAGATTTCTTACTTGTCTTTCTTGTCGGCTGTTAGTAGGAGTTACATGGATTTGATATTTTCCTTCCTTTTTGTTTCTTCGCCAGCCTAAGAAATGTCCTAATTCACTAATGCAAGCCAATTAAAATGATTTTGGTGCCTGGGCCACACATTTTCTAGATCCACAAACCCCAATTTTCTGCGCTCATCTTTTCTGGAAGCTTCTGAAACCTGATAAAGTTCTTTGTGTGAGATGGAGTTCTGTATTTCTGATCTGTTGGCTGTGGTGCTATGTAAGGAGTTGTCAGCTCCAGTAGATCTGAATGACTTTGGCTGGATCAACGTCAGATGATTTCTGCATATCGAGAAGAAACAGATGTTTGATGAGGAAACAAGTACAGCTAATTCACTGACTTCGTTTTGTCTGTAAATCTTCCTCTCTTTAATTTTCTAAATACATCACCTAGCTGTTGAGAATAGGGATGAACTAGTTTACTGTTTAAGGGCATTACTTGAGGAAGTTATACTTTTGAATTGAGAAAAAGTTGTTAGTGGTGTCTCCTACCTCTGCTTGAGATTGTAGACTTGCTTTAAAGCTGCTTCAGTTTCTGGGGATCTGTATTGTGTTATGCTCTGAAGTTGAGGTTGATTGACAATTTACTACACAAAGCAGGGTCACGGTGTAATGCAGTGAACCTTAAAACCGATGGGTGTTTCTTGATGTCACATGGACTTGATGTGATCTTTCAGATTTTGCAATCGTTTCATTTTACTACTGCCCTTCTAGTCAGTTTTAGCTACACGTATGCATATATCTTTGGGAAATCAGCTTTTGTGGTGTGTGTTGTGTATAGATCATGCTGGAAAGAGATACCGGTCGTTCACGTGGATTTGGGTTTATCACTTTTGCTGATCGCCGTGCTATGGATGAGTCCATCAGAGAGATGCATGGAAGGGACTTTGGTGATCGGGTTATCTCAGTGAACAGAGCTGAACCAAAAGTGGGGAGAGATGATGGAGAAAGTCATGGCTCTAGAGGTGGCAGAGACAGTGGCTATTCATTTGCTGGAAAGGGAAGCTTTGGTGGAGGAGCAGGTGGAGGTGGCCGTGTTGCTGAAGATGAATGCTTCAAATGTGGACGGGTTGGGCATTGGGCCCGTGATTGCCCGTCTGCTTCTGGTGGTCGTGGTGGACCTGTTGGTGGTTATTCTTCTCGTGCTCCTGCGTTTGGAGGATCTGATGGGCGTGTTGACCGTTATGCTGACCGTGACCGCTATGTGGACCGTGAACGCTATATAGATGATCGATATGATGGTGCTGCACGCTTTGGTGCTAGAGACAGGTTTGACAGCAGAGAAGCCTACATACCCCGTGATCGATACGGCAGTGACAGGTTAGATTTAAGCAACTCAATAACTGTATGTTTAAGGGTTATCAAATTGACTTGCTTTGTTACAGAACTTAAAAATATATGATTTGACAGGTATGGAGCCCCGGCTGATAGGTTTGCAGGTGGTGATAGATACAGCCGTGGGTCAGAACGTTATCCTCCAGCGAGCTATGACAAAGCCCGGTCGTTTGAGAGAGACATAGTCCCGAGTGCAGGCGGTGACAGGTACAGTGGTGGTAGAGCGGGTGGGCCCATACGTGGAGGAGATGAGGGAAGAGGGTTTAGAAGCAGAGCCGGTGCTCCTTATGAGAGGCCGAGCCGAAGTGGTGGTGGTGGTGGAGGAGCTTATCCGTCGTCCTCTACATTTGACCGTTACTAAGCCATGAATAAAGAGTGATTTGATGTTTCGTTAGGGTTTATATACACTCAGTCGTCTGTTCGTGTGTGTGCAATGAATGAACGTCTCTGTAAGCGTTCTAGGTGTAAAAACTTTTTTCATATATTATTAGTTTGAAGAACTGTTTAGCTTTGTATTTTGGTTTGTTTGGAAAACATTTACTTATGACTTTGAGCTTGAGTTGTTATGTTACCATGCACACATAATTTAGCCTATTTAATTGAGGTATACGCGCAGGCTTTTTTCCCAAAAAGGATTTGATTACTGTTTGATACGTATTGCTAGTTTTTTTTCCTTTTTAACAGCTGCTTTCATTAATGATGAATATTGCTAGTTTATGGGAAGATGATGCCTTCATATCTTTCCTTCTTTATTGGATTTAGGGATAAACCAAAAAGGTTTGATGAAAAAGTTGAGAAAAAAATCACATGGTCGAGAAGTTGAACAATAAAGAGAGTCCTGACGACAAAAAAAAAAAAAAACAATAAAGAGTCCAATTGCTTTTGGATAACAAAATAAAAGGCCCAATTGCTTTGGATAACAAAATAAAAGGCCCAAAAGAGTTAAAACAGAAATAAAAAAATAGAAAAAAAGGCAGTCAAAAAGTCGCAGAAACAATCGCATCACGCTCAAAGCGTTTTCTTCTTCACTCTCTCTGCTTCTTCTGTCTCTCTCTCTCAGGGAATGCAATCGTGAAAGCCCTAAACCCGCCGTGAAAGAAGATGGATCGCAAGGGAAAGGGTAAACAGGTCGCCGGAAATAGTTCGTCTTCCGGCGGAAAGAAAAGGAAAAACACCGTCGAATTCAGAGATGAAGGTTTGAGGATTAAGAAGCGGAAAAACCCTCAAGTTCTTCAGTTCTTCGAGGAATCCGCTGAAGTTGGCTACTACGGAGGCAGCTCCGACGAAGATGATGACGGATTAGGTTTCCTTAACGGTAATTTCTCTTTCTCTTGTTTCGTTGATTTTTCTTCTTCCTTGCATGTGTTCATTGCTTCGTTTCGTCTCTTCTGAGGACTCCTGTTTTCTCACATTTGATGGTCTTCGTCTTTTTTTTTTTTTCTTCTACTGAGATTTTTTACCTAGTAAACTAGCGATTTTAGGTCATCTCTGTGGAATCTAGGGTTTTTTGTTTGATTTTTGGAGCTGTTTTTTCTAGTTTTAAGGTTTACATACTCTTAGAGGTTGAACATTGCAGAAAGTTTCCACCTTTAGTTGACTACTCATCTGATGCAGATATGGAAAACGAACCTGAGGTTGAAGAGAGTGGTAAGGCTGGCAAGGGAGAAAAGGGCAACTCCTCTTTTGTTTTTCCAAAGGAAGAAGATATTAACGAGGAAGAGTTTGATAGGATAATGGAAGAAAGATACAAGCCAGGTTCTGGTTTTCTTAGATATGCTGATGATGATGTGAAAGATTCCATTGAGATGGATGCTCTTGCTCCAACTTCCAAGGATCCTCCAATTTGGAAAGTCAAGTGTACGGTATGTTGTTTTAGCTAAGGGTTTACTTATGCATTAACCCAGTTTGTTCCTACTTCTTCTGACTCCATTTTGATTTTCTCCTGTAGATTGGACGGGAAAAGCATTCGGTTATCTGTCTCATGCACAAATTTGTTGAGATGAAGAAGACAGGCACTAAATTGCAGATCATATCTGTCTTCTTTGCGGACCATGTCAAGGGTTTTATTTTCATAGAAGCGGAAAAAGAACGTGACGTTCTCGAGGTATTGAACATTTAGCGAACCATGTTGGAATATTGTCGTACTTATCTTACAGTTTGGAGGATGTTGCTTGGGGATAATCATTATGTGTTTGACATTCTGATTTGTCTTATTTTCCTAGGCATGCAACAATTTAACTGGTATATACGCTACTCGGATGGTGTTAGTTTCTAAAGAGGAAACTCCAAATCTGCTAACTGTCCAGAGAAAAACAAAAAAAGTTTCTGAGGGAACATGGGCTCGTGTTAAGAATGGTAAATACAAAGGAGATCTTGCTCAGGTACAATTTCCTTTGCT
The DNA here is from genome assembly GCA_024034495.1 of Camelina laxa. Classification (NCBI taxonomy): domain Eukaryota; kingdom Viridiplantae; phylum Streptophyta; class Magnoliopsida; order Brassicales; family Brassicaceae; genus Camelina; species Camelina laxa. The sequence continues at coordinate 1,474,153 of CM043881.1, forward strand.
GTATATATTTCTTTTTCAGCTTGTTGTCTTCGTAAGGGTAAGGCTAACTAATCTGTTTATGCTCTATATCCTTGTAGATTGTGGCTGTGAGTGACACTCGAAGAAAAGCATTAATAAAGTTAATTCCGAGGATTGATATTCAGGCCTTGACCCAGAAATATGTAGCTACCCTGTTTTCCCGCTCATTTATTTGTCTATGCCACTATTTTTTGTGTTTGTTCATGTCATCTCATTGTTTGCTCTGTGCTTTGTCGTTAACTTTCTTGCGCAGGGTGGGGGAGTTACTATCAAAAAATGCCAGACGCCAGCTCCAAGATTGATCAGTTCAAGCGAACTCGAGTAAAATGCTTGATCTTTTCGTCTTGTTTTGTAAATAATTACCAACTTTCTAAACTTTCTTGTCCCCTCTTTCATCACAGGGAGTTCAGACCTCTCATTCAAGTGAGGCGAGATCGTGATAGTGGAATGACGTTTGAGCATCTTGATAGCTTGATGCTGAAAGATGGGTATCTCTATAAAAAAGTATCCTTAGATTCATTATCTTCCTGGGGGGTTATACCATCGAAGGAGGAGATACTAAACTTTACGCCTGTAGACCGAAAAGAAACTGGTGATGTAGAGTGGATTTCTGAAATTTATGGTGAAGAAAAGAATAAAAAGATTCTTCCAACTGGCAGAGGGGGTGGGAAAGGAGAAGGATCAGGGGGTGGAAAAGGAGAAGGTTCATCAGAATCTAAGTCAGAAAGTAGCTATGAGTTATATAATCTAGTTTGTTTCAGGTGAGGCATCCATAACTGTACTTTTTGTAAGTCTAGATTGTAATTCACATGTTAAGCACTTCTTATCTTTCCCTTTGTAGTCGAAAAGACTTTGGTCTGATTGTGGGTGTGGATGACAAAGGTGACGGTTACAAGGTATGTAGTTATTCACCATCTCATTATACCCTATGGCCTGTCTCTAATGAGTTGCAAAATATTCCAGGTTCTGAAAGAAGGTTTAGATGGACCCGTTGTAGTCTCTGTTGGAAAAAAGGAAATGCAGAATGGACCATTTGATTCAAAATTTACTGCCTTGGATCTGAATAACAAACAAATATCAATTAATGATGTTGTGAAGATTTCCAAAGGCCCATCCGAGGTGTGATTATAAATTTCTTATTCTTCTTTGTTTCTGTTGCACTTTTCTTTCCCATAATTAGGTGAACAGTTTTGTGTAAAAACTTCTTACTTTTCATGCATAAATCACAAATTCAGGGTAAACAAGGAGTTGTAAGGCAAGTATACAGAGGGATCATATTTCTTTATGATGAGAGCGAGGAAGAAAATGGTGGATATTTCTGCTGCAAATCACAATCGTGTGAGAAAGTTAAACTCTTTACTGAAGATTCCAGTGAGAAGGTAAGATAGCACAGTCCCTGCAGCTATCTTTTGATACAATTGCAAGTTCTTTGTGTTCTGATGATATTCTGTTTTTTGCAGACTGGTGGATTTGATGCTTCAGCTTTTGGAGATTATGTATCCTCTCCAAAATCGCCGCTATCTCCTGCAAAAGAGTGGCAGCCCAGGGAAAGAAATAGTAATTGTATGTATGGAGGGTTATTATAATCTAGCTTCTTTTTACTACCTTAGGCTTCTCACAAATGATTATCGAATGCAGCCAACCAAGGAGACAGAGGTGGCATGTATTCTATTGGCCAAAGGCTGAGGATACGTGTTGGTCCATTGAAGGGGTATCTCTGCCGTGTAATAGCTTTACGCTATTCTGATGTTACAGTCAAGGTTGATTCCCAACATAAACTTTTAACAGGTTTGTTTTCATGCTTTTTCTCCTTTGATTCAATACTCTTCTGTTGCGCTTCTGAATATTTATAATGATGCATTTCAGTTAAAAGTGAGAATCTTGCTGAGGTTCGCGACAGAAACACTGTGTTAAGTACAAGGTAAGTTCACATGAATCTGTTCAGACTCTTGACTTCTTCCTTGCATGATTTCAGTGTCCTTTCTGTCAAATGCCAACTTCTCTAACACACTGTTTGTTTGTTATATAAGTGGGGATCCGGGGAGTGGTTCCTTTCAACCTTTTGACATGCTTGGAACAGAAGGCAGCTCTGGAGGTTGGTGTTTCTTGTGCACGTTCAAAGTTCTCTTCAATTCATCCGCTATTACTTATTGCATACTTGCGTTGTGGTTAAATGCCCTGAAGTATTTGAACATTTGCAAGTCACCTATCCCATTTCCTCATAACTATTCTCCTTTCTCATATGGTAGACTGGACGAAAGGAGTAGGCACGTCAGGAGAGGTTGGTAACTGGAATATAGGAGCTGCGTCTACTGATTTGTAAGTCTATTTTCCCTAAAGTAGATATAGTTCCTTCAGATTTTATTGCTGGGGTGTTAACAAACTATAGGTGTGATACGCTTTCTTCGACTGATATTTTTGTTGGTTCCTTCTCCGGTTGGTTTTTTTTATTTGTTGGATTTTGTCCGTTGGTATTAAAAGTTAAGGCAGGAGAGCCTCAATATTGAACGTATCATGGTTTAACTGTGCCGTGACGAGTGTGTTAATAATATATGAATTATGAATATCTTACTGACCTGATTTGTTGAAATCGCTGTTACAAAATTTTCATCTCATGTCGTTGTTACAGGAACACATGGGGCAGTAAACCTACGTCTGACATTTCAGTAAGTCTTGAACTTGATATTTTATGTTGTTACTTTTGTAGTAACTCCTCTTTGTAGTTTCAAGGGGCACAAGGAACTTGCAGATTCTAGATGTCTCAAGGTTTCTTACTTTGCAGTTTCAGCAGCCGGATGATAATACATCAACGTGGACCAAAGCAGCAGCTGAGAACAAATCTTCCTCGGCTAGTGATCAACCTGGTGGTTGGAACTCCTGGGATAAACCACCTGCTTCTGAAGCTGGTAAGTTTGGTGGGTGGGGAGATGCAGGTGCTTCAAAAGTTGAAGCTTCTTCGTGGGAACAAGGAGCTTCTACATCCAATGTTGCAGATTTAGGTTCCTGGGGCACGCAAGGTAGAAGCTCTGATGGTAATAAGCAAGCAGAGGACTCAGTATGGGGTAAACTATGTGAAGCTTCTGAATCTGGTTTGGAAAAGGGAAATGGAGAATCTAATTGGGGTAGCAAAGATGGAAATGTCAGCGCAAGTAACAAAGAAGGAGTTTCCTGGGGACAACAGGATAAAGGCTTAGACGGGAGCAAGGGACGCTGTGCATGGGATAATCAAGGTGGAGGTGTTGGTTCAGGAGAGAGAAAAGATGGTTCTTCTGGTTGGAACAAGTCAGCAGAAGATTCCAATGCCAGTAGTAAGGGAGTTCCTGGCTGGGGTAAACAATTAGGTGGGTCTTCATGGGGTAATCAGGATAAAGGAGGGTCCTCATGTGTTGAACCTGACGGTGGTTCTTCATGGAGTAAGCAAGACGGGGGATCATGGAACAAAAAGGACGACGGAGGATCATCATGGGGTAAGAAAGATGATGGTCATAAGGATGACGGAGGATCTTCATGGGGTAAAAAAGTTGATGGAGGATCATCATGGAGTAAGAAGGATGATGGTGGATCTTCTTGGGGGAAAACGGATGATGGAGGATCATCATGGGGTAAGAAGAATGACGGAGGATCATCATGGGGTGAGAAGAATGACGGAGGATCGTTGTGGGATAAGAAAGATGACGGTCACAAGGATAACGGAGGATCTTCATGGGCTAAAAATGTTGACGGAGGATCTTCTTGGGGAAAAAAGGATGATGGAGAATCATCATGGGGCAAGAAGGATGATGGAGGATCTTCATGGGCTAAAACTGTTGACGGAGGATCTTCTTGGGGTAAAAATGTTGACGGAGGATCTTCTTGGGGAAAAAAGGATGATGGTTCATCATGGGGCAAGGATGATGGAGGATCTTCATGGGATAAAACTGTTGACGGAGGATCTTCTTGGGGAAAAAAGGATGATGGAGGATCATCATGGGGCAAGAAGGATGATGGAGGATCTTCATGGGGCAAGAAGGATGATGGAGGATCTTCATGGGCTAAAAATGTTGACGGAGGATCTTCTTGGGGGAAAAAGGATGACGGAGGATCTTCTTGGGGCCAAAAGGATGATGGAGGATCTTCTTGGGGAAAAAAGGACGATGGAGGATCATCATGGGATAACAAGGATGATGGAGGATACTCGGGACAATCATTTGATAGGGGAGGACGTGGGTTTGGCGGGAGAAGAGGAGGAGGTCGTCGAGGTGGCAGGGATCAGTCTGGGAGGGGAAGATCCTTCAGTAATTCTGAGGTTCGTTTGAGAAAAAACTTTTTGATTTTGATTTTGTAGTCTATGTTGTAGTCTCTCATATTGTAAATTTCCAATGGTTGTAGGATCCAACTCCATGGAATAAACCAAGTGGCGGATCTAGCTGGGGCAAGCAAGACGGTATTGGTGGCAATGGTTCTGCCTGGGGTAAGCAGAATGATACTAGTGGTGGATCAAGCTGGGGCAGGCAGAATGATGGTGATTCCAAACCTTGGAATGATCACAATGGTGCTGGTCGTGGGTTTGGTGGATCTAGCTGGGGCAAGCAAGACGGTATTGGTGGCAATGGTTCTGCCTGGGGTAAGCAGAATGATACTAGTGGTGGATCAAGCTGGGGCAGGCAGACTGATGGTGATTCCAAACCTTGGAATGATCACAATGGTGCTGGTCGTGGGTTTGGTGGAAGAAGGGGAGGAGGGGGATTCCGAGGAGGTTTCCGTGGAGGTAGAAACCAATCAGGTAGAGAAGGAGGAAGGTCCTTTAATGGTGATCAATCATCTAGCTGGAAAACAGACAATCAAGAAAACACTTGGAAGAGCGACCAAAGTGGTGGATCAGACTGGAAAAAAGGTTGGGGAGAGAATTCAAACGGTAGCAAGCCGTCCGGTTCGTCCTCTGGTGGTTGTGCCGGTAACTGGCCTGGCTGGGATACTAACTCAAAGAAAGAAACCAATGATAAACCGGGAAACGAAAGCAAATCAGCTTGGGGAACCAGTAACGATCAGTCGAATACCGGTAACAACACTGACAGTTGGAACAAAAAGAGTGATGTTGGAACGAGTGGAGAAGCTGATAACGCATGGGGCGGCATTAGCGAGAAGCCTAACAGTGATGTTGGATCGAGTGGAGAAGCTGATAAAGCATGGGGCGGCCAAACTAATGCAGTATCGTCCTCACCTAGTGGCTCGGCAGCGTGGGGAACCGGTGACAAAAAATCTGGATGGTAAAAAACAAAATCCCGAATTGACTTGTAATTAAACCTTCACTATCTCTATCTCTATCTAAGTTTCCACTCTAAACTCTAGTCAAACGCCATGAGGTATGTCTTTATTAGTCTCTGGACTTTTTTTTTTTTTTTTGGCCCTCATGGTTCAGTTTGTTTATGCCGTGGCTAAGCCTGATCAAGGACCAATTTTTGTAGCTGTTTATTAAAACTTGGGTAACTCTTCTATATCTTTTATTAACGCTTACTTGACTAGTGACGCAACACCACTTAAACTATGTTGACAAAATCGAATTGAAACAGCATTATTGTTGTTTATAATTAATGATTAAAACATGACGAAAAACATTAAAGGAAGCTGAGAGCTTCTTGAAGTTGACTTGTTACCCAACTTAAGTTGGTCATCACTCCCATCAAACTCTGTTCCCTTATTTTATAATTGCAAATATAGTTTGTAGAAATTAAGAACAAATCATTCAGATGAAAGTCAACAATGAAGAAAAATAGCTAATTAGAAGTCCCCCTATTTCATATACCTCTCACTCTTTTTCCCCCTTTAAATTAAATCCAAACAGTATGAAGATTCCTCCAGCCAATTGATAAGCCCCAATTTGGGACCAAAAAAGTTAAAGGCATCAAACAAGAACAAAAATACTTTATATATTTCCCATATTTTACAACTTGCAAGTGCGTTTGTACCTTATATAATCTGTAATTCTGTATATAAATAAATACGTATATTCGATCTTTTTCATATTTCTTTTGTACTAAATATAATAAACCGGTGAACCAATAAATTAATTATCATCTCGTATGGTTTGGAATATACCAATATAAAATAACGATAAGTAGAATCGACCAGAGTACTTGTCCTGGCCTTGGAGCCACCGCACCGCTATTGTTACCGAATATCACTGAGAAAATGCCGTCATCACTGTCGCTGCTGCCGCCACCGCCGCCGGGTCCACTTTTACTGTAACCGCGTGTGATGGTCCCACCACCGTCCGTCATTCCGGAAAAACTTCCTCCCTGGCCGTTTCTTCCACTACACCACCGAACCCATATTAATATTATTATCAACAACCATAATAATGTTATTATAATAACACTAAATCGTTGTGAGTGTGTTTTGTCAAAAGATGCTATAACACAGTAACATGAGTCTTTGATCAAATGGACGAATCAATGTAAAAGTTCAAAAGTGGGAGTAAAGACGAAAAACAAGTTGCTCCATCACATGCATCGTATCATCCTTAACAAAATAGAGGTTTTATGAATTTTTAAGTTTATTTGAGTAAATAAGATTGAAATTGACGACCCCAACTAGCTTACTAAGTTAGCTACCTCCAGCAAACCGGTATTAATTAACTAAATAAGTAGTAGTAAATTCGGGGAAACTAAAGTAGTTTGACAACGAATATAGAACTTTTGAAAGCAAGAGAGGATCCTCCATCCTTCTTTTACTTTTGCAAAAGAGGGTCAAATGTTAAGTTCTAATTACAAATTAAGTTTTGAAAACGATAAAATACATGCATCAAGAAGGCCATGGAGACGCGTACACACATACTATATATACATGACTGTTTATTCCACCCTACATATAAGTAGATCGAATCTATATAATATATATAGTCTTCGAAAAGGTCCCACTAGGTATTGTCTTTCTTTTGCTAGAAAGCAGATGTTTTGAATAAGGGAATATATCAAAAATATAAACCCAATTATAAAGGCAATTTAATTGGTTTATTTGATCCGATAATCAAACTCTAATTAAATGTGTCTTCATATCTTAAATAATGTGAAGAAGAACTATTGCACAAGGAAATGAATCTTGTTTTCTGAGGGTTTAGAGATATACCAAGTTGCTAAAGAATGAAACACTAAACCCTAAATTGATGTAGAACTTGCTATTAAGGACATGAATCTTTTTTTTTTTTATATGTAGTTTTTGTTGGGATATAAAGATATTCCATATCGTCCAACAAAGAAAACCACTAAACCCTAATTTTGTGAAGAAATTGTATTAAGGAAATGAATATTTTTAATAGCTTCCATATCTCTATTTGCATGTAATTGAGAAAATACGATAAAGCATCAGGAAAAGCATATAGACACTATAGAATGACTTTTTGGTTTCTTTTTTTTTTTTCTCATCTTTTAGAAACTTAGATCTCCGATCCACACGCTTCGCACGTGGGAGATAAATATGAAAAAAGTGAAAAAGAAAGAAAGGCTTTATGCATGTTCATGTTAACGTCATGGTTCTCTTTTACGCCATTTTGTACATATATCTTCACACTTAAGTGTGAAACTCAACTAAAATCCGAAACATCCAAGACATGCATAATACTACTACACTATCCTGTTTTTATTTCCCTTTACGTCCGAGATATATATAGTTTTGGGGGGAAAAAAATTTACTCGCACAAAATAATATTTATATGTTTTTTAGTAGTAATCATTTTTGGAAGTCATTACTAAAAAATATCACCAAATTTTCGAAATTCTCACGAGTTAAGTGAAGAAGCTAATCTTCAGATTTTGAGAAAAAGTCAGTTAGGTAAAGCAAAAGTAAAGATAATATAACAATAGACAAACCAAACTTATTTTAGTAGTAAGCATTTTTGGAAGTCATTACTAAAAAATACCACCAAATTTTCGAAATTCTCACGAATTAAGTGAAAATATTAGGTATAAAATATGTTTCTATTATCATTCTAACAAACATATTTTATTTTTTTATAGATAAAATATGTTTGTAAGAATGATAATATTGTAAGAAAAAATCATTCTTGATTAGTATCAGTAAAAGAATAATAAATTAAAATAATAGAATAAAGAATAGGGGCAAAACCGTAATAAAAAATATGCTAGTTTGGGTGGAAGAAGCAATACTAGAGTAGGTAATAGTACGATTATCATACCTAGGATCGCCGAAAACGCCGGCGTTGACCGTGAGCTGGTCAATGATAGCGGCGGCTTTAGGCTGAACACTGGTGGCTTTGGCATAAGCTGGGCTCACTCCGTCACCTGACGGTACGAAAAACGCTCCATTAATCATCACGTCACCTTCCGTTCTCCAGTTCCATCCCGACCAATGTTTCTCGTTTGAGTCCACTCGCTTCGTCACCTTTCACAAACAACAACACAGCGCGTGTGAACCAAAGTGTCAACATCATAGACGACACAAATAATGTAACCGGCAAATAAGACTCCGCCGGCGCGTAGGGTTACAATATTGCATGACACGTCAGAAAATAAAGCACACACCGACCCCATAATATATACTTATCCAGTTTTTAAAAGTGAGCTTTTAGGACAAAACATTCAAAAAACATTTTATTTTGAAATTATTGGTTATGTTGTAATGTACATAATACACATATATGTACCTCTTTGGCATTAGGGTCAATAGGTGCGGTGTAACGGTTACCCTGACTGTTGATCGTAGGGCTAGCACTTCCGCCTATTGCATACATCTCCCAAGCCGTGAAATCGTTGTTCACCACGTGGATATAACCATGCCTACACCGTGGCATCCTCTGCACGAGCCCTTCCCCGAAATGGTTGAATGCTATTGTTACTTGCATCCCCTTGTCTGCCGTGTACCTTTTTAAAATTTAGATCAAAATCCACAAAATTTGGGTTTAAATTGATAAATTCGAAAAGTTTAACGTTTTAGTTAGAATATTAATGAAACTAAGGGGATTAAAGAGGAAATAATTACCGGTCGTCGTGACCTAAGAGCATAACCTCGTCGTGATGATAGAAATAGTTGTTGGAAACTGTGACGGCGGTGGAAGCGAGGATGACGTCGATAAGTCCGTCAGCACAGTACCCGAGAGAGCAGTGATCAATCCAAATGTGATGCGAAGCTGAAACTGAGATTCCGTCTCCATCAGAGAGTCCTCGGAACCCGACGTGAGTCGGCGACGAAGCGACAAGTGTGTTCCCCGAGGGTTTACAATGGTGAATGTGAACGTTGTGGATGATGACGTGGCTCACTTGCTGGATCGTGAGACAACCATGTCCGGTGATTTGGATGTTGGTGCCTCTCCCATCGATTGTTTTGTAGCTTCCTATGATGAGCTCGTGTTTGAGCTTGATTCCCATGTCGCCTGAGAAAACAATCCAGAGTGGTTCCGGCTGGATCACGGCGTGTCGAAGTGTTCCGGGAACTGGGTTCGCCGCGTCGTTGTCGGAAGAATCTGTTACGAGGTAAAAGCGACCGCCTTTTCCTCCGAGTGTTCCTTGTCCGAAACCAATTGAGCAATCGGCTAGTCGTTGGCGATTTGCCGCCCAGTTTGGGTCGCAGCGCCAACAATCATCGATTGGGTTTCCGGTGATGCAAGAAGGTATTGGCGACGACGCAGTCGTGCCGTCGTCTTGTTGGTAAGGTAGAAGATGTCTTCTTGATAAAGAGTCGTTGAGTTTTCTGCATTGAGAAACAGAGAACGTTAAAGAAACAGAGCAAATATATCCTCTGTTTCTGATAATGCCATTGGTAAAAAAAAAAAAAAAAAAGAGGTTTTTAAAGATTCAAACTTTTTTCAAAATTAAGTCGGATTACTTGATAATGACAAAGACCCAGAAGAATAAAACATGAAAAGGGATTAAACCCTGAAGTCATCATACCTTTGAAGATTAAGAACAACATGTTCAGGGAATGGGTGTTGGTGTGGGAGAGAAAGATTGAAGATTGATGTTGAGGTTGATGTTGATGCTCTTCCTTGGTGGGAGAGAGAAAGCAAGAGGCAAAACCAGATAATGCAAATGCTCCTCTCACGAGCCACCATTATTAATAAAAAAACCTCTTAAACTTTCTTCTCTCTCTCTCTCTCCTATTATCTCTTTCTGAAAAGACCAGCAGAATTTTAGAAACTGAAGTTTCTTAAATATCGGTTTTATGGGGATTTGTGCAAATTTGGGTTATATAAAGAATAAACAAAGGTCAAAAGAATGTTATTTTGTGTGTTCCTTCCTATCTCTCTCTCTCTCTCATTATCTCTAGTTTGTTTCAAGTAGAAGAAAAGTGTGTGAAAGGAGAGAGAATCCTTTAAAGTGCTTAAATCAAAACTATTTCTCTCTCCTTTCTCTCAATCTGATTCTTACTTTTGGAAGAGTGACTCAGTTTCTAACTTGCATTACCCAATCATCTACACATCATTCTCTCCAATACAATCTTTTCTATGGGTTTAGCCGCCTTTACATGTCATTCACTAGTTACGGGACAAAAATATGCTATTGTTGTTTTTCGATCGATATTGTTGTATGAAGGTATAAGAACGAACGACACATACCTCGGAAAAAACTCGAACGCAACGCAAGAATTCTCTTTTCGATTTTTGACCTGCAATACAAGCAAAAACCCTTAAAAAAAAAAAAATTGCAAACACACATAAGGACAGATTCGTTTGTGAAGACTACTGTATATCTTCATCACATATTTCCATTTAAACTTGTTTTCTAATGAAAATTTTCCCACACATGGAAAGTTTTTGTAAGATTACGGAATGTTTAGAGAACGGTAAAATTTGTAAATTTTCTTTTTAGTGAGTGCAAACGTTATAAGGGTTTAAATAAGGTAAGGCTTTTTGTCAGGAGGTTAAAAAAAAAGTGAGTTTTCTAACATAAAGGAATCTTTTAAGGATTCCTTTCCAGAAAACGATTACGTGCAGATTAGATAATTTTTATTGTGTAAAAGAGAAGGTGAAACAAGTTGAATGTACATATATGAACAGTTTGAATATTAGAAAGTTTACAATTGTATTTCGAAGTAAAAAAAATTATCACACAAAAATGCTATGGAAAACTAAATTGTCTCATTTTAACTAAATTATTATTTAAAATTTGACACAATCTTATAAGTTCGATCGACTAATCCAATGATTATTGTTTTGAATATCCGTCAAGTAAAATGTTAACAAAAAGAAAAAGAACAATAATCAATAAGTTTTGACCTAGAGATACTAATTTTACCTAACCCATAATGGTCATTGCTTATAACTTTGTCTTTTAATCGAGTGTTTTTAGCTGCAGTTGTTTTTCATCAAATGTATCTCTCGAGTTCAGTAATGAAATCGAATCAATTTAATAATTATTGTGAATAGTTTTGAATTTTGTTAAGCCAATAATATGCCGGATGCTAATTATAAATCGACAAAGGTGGCTCCCCTCCAACAACTTATCCGTATACTTGCATTAATTTATCGCAAATTTCAAATGGAGTATTTGTTTTTGAGAATGTATACAAAGAAAAGAACAAAAAAATAATGTTGAAATTGTGAAATAAAATGCATAAACAATCCGAGGAAAGTGATAGGTTTATATAAGAAAGAAATAATAAAGAGAAATAATGTACCATCAATTCAATAAAATCGGCTATGTATATATAACAGATCTGTACAACTTGGTATTTCTTTTGGTGAGATTCTAGGCCAACTTGTCATTGTTTATGAATTTTATTCATTAACACGGTTTTAGGCAACAAATATGTAATGTTTATAATTTATAATCTATAGTATTTTGTTTAAGAGAGAATACCTTTGACGTGAAACTACAACTACGTACATCACCAGCTGTATAATGATGTACACAGAGAGGTGTTCAATTCCCATAAACCCTAGTATTTCTAATTTCAACCAAATTTAAATTTTCGATTCAAAAAAATTATGGTTACAAAAATTTTATTTTATCTTGAAAACCGAAACTAAACATGAATTAAAATCAAACAATTGAAATGTCATTAATTCCAGAAAAATATGAAAAAGTGTCTTATGGGCTATGGCCAGTTTATTTCAAGCCCAATAAAGAAAAAGTAGTTAAGAGAAGAACCATGACTTGAACCAGCCCAAATAGAGGGCGAATGAATTGTGTAATCAGATGAGTGAACCGGTTATATTATATATAACTTGATGAACCAGCCCGGGTGAATTTTTTCGTAAATCAGATAAGAGAACCGGTTTGCCGCCGAACGAACCGTAACCTTTCAGTCTTCTTCGACAGAGGGAATCTAGGGCTTGCGGAAACGAGCAGTCGTTCGTTCTCGCCGGATCCGCAAGCGGAGCGACGGCTGTGTAAGTCTCTCAAAAATCTTGAATTCAGTGGCGTCGATTTGCTTGAGGAGACATTTGTTACGAAATCACGAATTCTGAAAGCTAGGAGGAGAGAGTCGATTCACAGTATCGTGTTACTCGTAAGTTAACTTCGTTTTCCCAATCGCGACTCCAAATTTGTTTAGATTTTGACTGGAATCGAAGTATGAGTGAGGTTTTTTGATTCATGTTTCCCTATTTTCAGAGCAAAGCGAAGGAAGTTCCCTTTTTGAATTGAGGATTCGTTGCTGTTTGTCTGATTTAGTCGCAGGGAGTCTCCAATTTCCGAAAAATCAGAGGTCAGCTAGGGTGTGGTAGATGAAAGGATGGTGCTAACTGAAATGAGCCTTGACTACTCAAATAGGGGTTTAGGTTCTCAAAAGGTTAAAAAAAATTTCAGACCTGAACCAACAATGCATTTTATTGCGCCGCTGCTGTTACTAATGGATTACAACTTGCAGGATCCTGTTAAAGAAATGAACAGAGAAGAGATGCAGCAGAAAGAAAATATGTTATTCTCTTCTCAGGAGTTTGCTCAAAAGCTTCAAAAGGTATTGCCTTTCACTTTGTTCTTGTTGATTCGTTCGTGGCATACTTTATGATTCTGATTCGGTTGCTGTGTTGACTTTGTTTTGCAGGAGAACATGACACTGATGAAAGCCTTAGCACACCGAAAGTAAATATCCTGTTTTCGTTGGAATGTGTAGGCTTTTGAGTTTCATAAACGTTTTTTTTTAAATTGGTAATCTTGGTTTTGTGGATACAGTAAAATAGTCGAGTTGAGTGGTATTGAGTTTCAGAAACTGAGGATCAACTTAAGGAGTGTGCAAGAAAAGAATTTGCAGCTTGCGCAAGCGAACAGTCAGATGTTGGCGGTGTGTTTCATCTTTCTATCGTTTGATTTGAGATGGTTTCTTGATTATTTGAAACTATATGATTAAATATGGCTTCATTGTCCTTTTTCTTGTTTTTTTCCTGCCAGGAACTCAATACAAATAGAGACAGAGTAAGCTTTTCTAGAACTGAAGTTTCTCAAACTGAGTCTTTCTTGATTTGTTATATCACAAGTTCCTCAATCAATTGGCATTGTATGTAATATTTTCAGCTTAAGGAACTCCAGCATGAACTTGGCTGCAAGAATGCATTACTTAAGGTCAAGAAACAGCTTGAGGCAAGTTATCCCCTTTGTCTGTAAATTTTCCATCGATTATAGTTTATCTGAGAAATTGTTAAAAACAATGAGAACTTTTTTTGTTATGTAATTTCGTCCAGGAGCAAACGCTTCCACGTACAGATCATGCATCGAAAGACAAGGTGCTTACTTGAATTTTTCTTACTGACATTCTCATAATATGAATCTATCACCTTTTGTTCAACATCGTTTTCACACTATTTGGCTTTGTTAATGACGTCAAGGTTTTAGCAAACGCTTCTGATGGGGATTGCAAAACCTTTCAGGTGCATGACATGAATCAAAAAGATACCAAAAGAAAGCGGACGTCGAGGATAAAACGTAAACTGTTTTGCTTAGATTCATTGTTGATCCTAGAAACCGCTTCGCATCCTTACTCTATATTGTTTCTTCTTCAGCTTCAGGAAGTGCCGACGTCAAGCCAATACACGTGAATGAGAAAGCTAAAAGTAAAAGGTCCTAATCTGCTTAACGTTTCATCCATGTTTTCTGTGAAAGCTTTTGGCAGTCATTTAAACCTGAATTGCTATTGTTTCTTTTGTAGGAGAGTTTCTGGAGTTATAGATACCACTGTTATACCTGAAGAGACCTGCCAAACTAAAGATGACATTGAAAAGGACGTTGTCTCTGGGGAGGAAAATCAAATTATTGACAATGTCGTCAACAAGAAGTTTGTTCTTGATGCAGCAACCCCGGGGAAAGACAGTGTGCATCGCAAGAGGTTCGTATATTCAATCCAAGAATTGCATGTTAACGTCAATTTCTACGCAAAAACAATGGGAATACAAGTGTATCTTATTCGTGCTTTTATTCCTTTTTGTTGTTGCTTTGTTGTAGGCATTGCACACGAAGGCAGTCTACCAGGTTTGCTGTTCAAGAAACTGAACAAACGGAAAAAATGCTTGAGATGGATGCTCCCAAAGAAACTAATGAAACGGCAAGGTTTGTTAGTGTTTTTTTCCTTCCTCTATCCACTTTAATCATAGACGTTGTTGCAAACTCTGAATGGACAGTAGTGTATTGCAATGACACTTCTTCTGCTTCGAACAGGCTCTCTATGAGAAGACGGTCTGCTCGTTTAAGGCCTGAAGAAGCTGAACCATGTACTAGCGTCAATGAGGGAAACAAAGTCAACATGGAGACAACAAAGAGGAGAAGGTTTGTAAGAGCCTAAATTACGTTGTATTATATAGATGTTACTAGAAGTGTGTTTGAGGTCACTAAGTTCTTGTACTACTGAGCAGACTCTCTTCAATACAACGGTCTGCAAGGTTTGATATCCAAGTACCGGAAGTGACTGAAACCTTGAATGCTGATGATGCAGGGTTTGTTAAAAACATATCTTTTTAAGATTTTCCCAATCCGTCGAGTGAAAACATAGCTAAGATATTTTCTCTCCTGTATTTTAGAAGTATAGTAATCGAAGAGTCTCTTGGATCAAGATCTGAAGCTGTGGAGGAACCATCTGAAAGCAGAGCTGACACAAAAGAGACAAACCAGAAACGCAGGTTTGTTAGTGACAGTGACACAAAAGAGACAGACCAGAAACACAGGTTTGTTAGTGACAGTAATTTTCCTGCATATCCTTTTCACTTATAAATATATCAAGTCTCAGTGATATAATGTTGTTGACTGTTAATCTCTGTGGTATACCTCGTCAGAGTCTCAACGAGAAGACAATCAAGAATGGGTAAATCTCAAATCGATGAAGCAATTAAAGAAATAGCGACAGACCCATCTTTGGACAACAACGTAGTTCAAGAGTGTGATCACGAAACCGAATCAAAGGACAAGCCTAAAGCTGACGAAAACGAAGGGACGACAAGAAGATCATCTGTGGGAAGACCATCGAGACATGCCGCAGAGAAAGTCCAGTCATACAAAGAAGTCTCACGTAAAGTGAAGCTGCGACGAAAATGCTAAATCTCCAGCATTTGGCTTAGTGCTATTTGTTCAAAAGCTTACTTCATGCTCTTGTATGATTTTGCATCCTACTTAAAACGATAGTGTAAGCTATATATATATCTACGCTTCTGTAATTTGTCATTACTTTCTTATGCTTATTTTCCTTGAATTAGTATACGTTACTTATAAGTTATATAACTTATAACTAAGTCGTTAAATTGGTACTGTTTTGATTTCTTGTTAGTAGATATCAATTTCCTCATTAATCAGATAATTATATTCATATTTTTATTATTTATATATATTATTAAAGTAGCTGTGAAAAAGTAATTTTTGCCCTTTTTGTAAAATTAACAATAGTAGTTGGATTTATTTATAATTATTTATTCATACAAATATATACTATTTTCATATAAATAAGTATTGACAGCTTGCAATAATAATTTTCTGAATTTACGGTTCTATGAGTTACTTACTCCTATTCCGAAAACTTTTGTTTTCAAAGGTGGAGGCTTCAAGAGACTATTGGGCAGAGCAGGCGCGTGGTCGGCACCGCCACCAAAGGAGTTGCCTTAGGAACGGTAAGACCCGGCCCTTCAACGGTGTCGACGTCACCAGATTTCATACCGTCCGGTAAACTCCACGTGAAGCAGTGTAAAAGATGAGCCATTGCAAGCTCAAACGCGTACAACCCGAGTTGCATGCCCGGGCAAGATCTCCGACCCGACCCGAACGGAATGAATTCGAAACTGTTCCCCTTCAGGTCCGGAGCGTCAGGGTCCAAAAACCTACCCGGGTTGAATATTTCCGGGTCGGACCAAGAATCCGGGTCACGCCCGAGAGCGTAGGTATTGACCATCACTCGCGATCCCTTGGGGATGAAGTAACCTGTGACCTCCGCGTCCTCCACCGTCTCGTGGAGGAGGAGAGGGAACGGCGGGTGTAGCCGTAAGGTTTCCTTTAGTGTACATTTTAAGAAGGTGAGTTTCTCGAGGTGCGTGTCCTCCACGGGCCGTAATTGCAGAATGCAAGATCGGAGCCCCCGTAGGTCAGGTAACGGATTGCAATTGTTGTGGGACGGTTTGAGAAAACATGGTCTTGCACTTGGAGGACTTGACGTGCGATGTCAGGAGAAGAAACAACAAAAACGTGGGAAAACGCGAGGCGGAGGTGGAGCAACCCACCGTATATACGGCTTAGCTTGGCCAGGCCGCGGTGGTTGAAGTGGTTCATCATGAGAATATTTCCAATGATGGGTAAGCCTTTGGGGCCGGGAGGGTAGGGTTTTGTAAGCCTCCGCCGCCGTGAAAGGAGGTGGCGGAAGAGAAAAATAAGAAGAGGGACAAGAAAGATGAGAGTCGTTAGAGTATGCATTTTGGTACAATTTTAGTGTCCAATTATGGGACTGTTTAAATAATATGTAATGTATTATATAAAGTTTTGGTTGTAATTGATAGGCCTCGTACGCTACTTTCCGTGGTTGTATATATATCTTTTGTGTTATTATATTGAAATTTGTAAACAACGTGTTACTCGTGAACCTGATTGGTACAAAGAAACAAGTAAAGAGGCTACAATGATTAGGATGATCACCGTGGATATACTCTAATTGTTTGTTTTGGTGTAAACGACATCGCCCTCATGTAGCTACGACATATATTTGCATTATTAAAGGACCAAACCAAGATACATTTTATAAGAATTGGGTTGAGAATTGTTTAGATAGGCTTTTTTGTTGAAGAAAGCACATGGAGTCCTGAGACAGAGAGTGAAGCAGACCGAGTTTAGTAGTGATCTCTCTCTACCAAAATAATGCTGATTTTTAAGATATACAGAATAGTGTTTATATATAAATTGTGAAGTGACTAATCTAATTATGACTTTGACGACCAATATGATTTCACTGTACAACATTTTTTAGCCTTTGATTTGATTGACATTGACACGCCTCGCAGTGCACGACGTTTTACCTATAGACTATAGTGTATCTTTCTGGCTATCCACAACGCAAAATCCAAAATGAATATAATCATCATCCATTGCTACTATAAGCTTTAATAATGTATAGACTTGGACACATGTAACTATACGGTAGGTCACCCATTTGTTGGCGAAAAAGCTCTTGAAAAACAATGGTGTTTTTGTTTAGTAATGTATATAAATCATGTGCTTTTATTTACGCAAAACAAAGCATATAGTTATTCTTTTAATTTGATTAATTAAAGAGTTTTTATGATGCGGAGGGGAAACTTAATTAACAAACAAACGGATTTTGCTTAAAACGTTGAAACTTGACGAAGAAACAATATAAATATAATCGAGATCAATTCTAATGAACGATATTGTCGTGGTTTTGCAAATTTTCCTTGCAAAGTTTGAACACAAATTCTTAAAGTTGAAAGTCATTCTTTCTACACATTACACAAAGCTATTTGAAACTGGTTTCTTTAATCCCAACTAGGGTATGTAAAAGACATTCAAGGTATAGAGTTGCCTGGTGCTCATTTAGTACCTCCTAATAATCAATAGATATCTATACATGTAAGTGTTCGATATCATGTATAACACCTTTTATGATAAATCAAATATAAAACTAAGGAAAGATATAAACACCAAATCTTTTTCAAAATAAATAATTATCAACTATAACAAACTAATAATTAATCGATCTGAATTCATAATCACTCACGTAAAGCCCAATATATGATGCATCATTTTAAGAGGAAGTTATTGGTTCTATGATTTTTATGGATTTGAAAATTCAAATAAAAATTATCTGTTATTCAATCATTAATTTTAAAATATATATCGAAATTATGTGTTATTGGTTCTATGATTTACAAATACTTGTTAAAATCTCATGTTATTCATTTAATGATTTGCTTTTGGATTTCAAAATCCAAATTATGTTTTAAATGAATTTGAATAGATTTGAAAATGTAAAATAGAATGATTCAAATCCAAGGATAAAACATGTTATTTCAAAATTTATGTATTTTGATTTTTAATATTTACAATTCCATATAGATTTAGAAATCATATATCCGTAGAAAATTTACCCAATAGATAGACAATATCGAACCTTGACTTTAAATATAACTCCTTTGGAAGGCCACAACTATCAATATAATTAACTATACAATATACTTGTTTTTGATATAATTGATAATGACATAAACAGGTTTAAGGACTCCCACTTAATTTTAAACCTTATAGTATATAATTAATGAACTAGTGTACGGAAATAATACTTACCCCTACAATTGCAAAAATATCAATTTCTACTTGTATAAATTCGTAATACTAATTTATATATGTATTTTTAAAAAATACAAATTTTATATTTCAATGATTAAAATCACGTTAATTTCCAAATTTAAATTAAATAAATATTAGTCAACTATTCAACGTTAATAAATGCTGATTCAGATGACACATATTTCATGAGATGACATCGTTTTGATTTAGTTAATTTTAAAAAATAAAGAATATTGTAACACCCAGACTAGAGTGAGAGACTTTTGAAATTGAATATAGTAATATTTATACAGCCATTTCTACTACATGATGGCCATGGAGCTATTTTTTATTTTTGATCTTCTTTAAATTAGTCTTCCACATTCAGCGTAACTTCATAAAAATGAATATAGGACAGATCTTGACGCATAACCTCAGATGACCATACACTAAAATTTACAATAAATACATAAAAAAAAAAAAAGCAAGAACAATCTAAGATCCCGAGAAAAAAATAATGAAATGTCTCATAATTTACTCTTTGTTTTTAGTGTTTTTCATTGGAGATGCATATGGCAGAAACGTATTAATGATAGTAAACAAGTTACCAAAAAAAGCAACCCTCACAGTCCACTGCCATTCAAGGGACGACGATTTCAAAGTCCAATACTTAGCGTCACAATCAACCACCACAATATTGGCGTTTCGACGATATAAAAAGACCGAACTTAAGTCGGCTATTAAACCACTCGTATTGTCTCTTTCATATTTTATCCAGTTAATATCTCTACTATTTCCAAGCTATATCGATACCAACGTACGTAACCTTTTTTGATTTTTGTTGGGCCTCACTTAAGAGACCCATATACGTTTATTAGGAGAGGCTTCGACCTCGGGTGCAAAGAAGGACTAGCCTCTAATGAACAAAAAATAAGACAGGAAGAAATTTAATTATTAACTTTGATACTCTTTAAGAAATTTTACTATATACCTAAGATAACTAAAACTAGACAATAGTTTAAAATTTACTCTTAATAAAATATAATTTTTCCTTTTTAAAATCCATTTACAAAATTCCTTTGATTCTCTTGAAAAAACTTTTAGTGGACAAAAATTGGTAACTTTAGCGAAATTGAAAAACATTGACCAAGCAATAGTAATAATCACTCAGCCATTTCTACATGATGGCCATCTTGAGTTATTTCTATTTATAATCTTCTTAAAATT
Source organism: Camelina laxa (assembly GCA_024034495.1). Taxonomy (NCBI): domain Eukaryota; kingdom Viridiplantae; phylum Streptophyta; class Magnoliopsida; order Brassicales; family Brassicaceae; genus Camelina; species Camelina laxa. Next base: position 1,494,072 of record CM043881.1, read on the forward strand.
GGCTTTTTACATTCAGCGTAACTTCATAAAAATGAATAGAAGAGAGATCTTGACGCCTAACCTCAAAAAAAAAAACCATATACTAAAATTTATATAAATACATCAAAATTACAATCCTTGTTAAGAAACAAGGACAATCTTACATCCCCAGAAATAAATAAATAAATAAAAATGAAACGTCTCATAATTACTCTCATTGCTTTAGTGTTTTGCATTGGAGATGCGTATGGCAAAAACGTATTAATGATAGTAAACAGGTTAACAAAAAATGCAATTCTCACAGTCCACTGCCATTCAAAGGACGACGATTTCAAAGTCCAATACTTGCATCCCAATCAACCACCACAATCTTGGCGTTTCAACGATGCTGTTTTTTTCCGTACGACAAAAATTACGTGCGATCTATCACATGAATATCGGGGGGTTCAGGACAGGCTTCACCGCTCGTTTACAGCTTACAAGTCAGCTATGAACCAGTCGAAGAAAAATAACGCAAATTCTACATGGTACGCCACGGATAAAGGACTGTACTGGTCGTTTAACCATGCCACTCCTGAATTTCTCTATCCCTGGGTGCTAAGAAATGATTGGTAAAATATGTTTAATCATCGCCAGTTGCTGGCGACAAATTAATAAACCCACGACTTGTTAATTTTGTGTTTAACATTCTTGATTTGATGTCAATACTATATATCTCTACCACAAAATGTAAGATTGTTCTCGTTTCTTTTATTTTATATTATATCTATATAAAAGATATATATATATATAGTTCAAGAAAAAACAAAATACTATACAACTAGAAAGAATCATTTTATCAATGAAGAGGAAGATATTAATCAAAATCGAAATTTGGAATGTACAGTAAAAAACAAATTCCCTATATAAGTTTCCCCCCCTAAGAAGACTTATGTTTGAGTTTCTTGGCCGGCATGGGACTCATCACCTCGTCTTCTCCGCTGACCATCGAGAATTCCGGTATCAGCGGGATGTTGAGGTCAAACCCACGGTGGCTGCTGCTGACGTGGCTCGTAGAACCCACACCTTCCGAATTCGACACGCTACTGCTTCCTCCGCCGCCACCTCCACCTCCACCTCCGGTCTTTCCTTCGTAATGGCAACGTTTGTGACCGCCAAGAGCTTGACCGGTGGCAAACGATTTATGACAGATGGAGCAAACGTGCGACTTCACAACACTTCGTCCTCCCCCGCCGCCGCCTGAGCTACCAGATGTAGTTATGGCCGACGACGTCGGTAGCTCATCTCCTCCGGCTGATTGAGTCACCGAAAAGTTTTTCCGGTGACTTGCCTTGTGTCCACCAAGGGCCTGGTAGGAGGAAAACGCCTTGTCACAGACGCCACACTTGTAGATCGGAGTAGGAGGAAGCAGAGCCGGTGAAGAAGTAGTAAGGTTAACGTCATGGGTTCGATCTCCGTCTCGAGCAAGAAGCATGAGACATAAAGCGATATACTCATCCTCCGTGAGACTGTGACGGTCGAATTCAGATCTTGATCGCTTAGAACGCTTGCCTTTACTCCCATGAAACCCTACTCCTGAATCTTGAAACAGAGTCGGCATCGGAGAGGCTAATCTTGGAGAAGTAAGAGCTTCAAGCGCCATTTATCTTGAGTTTTTTCTTTTTTGATAAGACTACTAAGTTGAGAAGATATTATTAGTAGTATTATATATGAAAGATTAGATTATGAAGAAACAAGAAACGAAAGTGTGCGTGTATATATATAGAGAGGAGTCTGAAGAGAGGAAGTTGCGTGTCAAGAGGTGAGAAAGTGTTGAAGAGGAGTGAACAAGTCGATAATCACTTTAATATTATTTTAGATATATGTTTGTGTGTGGACTAAAAGATGAAATCAAAGTATCTTCAGTTTTAGCTTAGGCACATTTGGTTTGACTTGGTACACGTGTTTGTACAAGTCGGCTGAGAAGACTTGTTCTCTCATTCTTTCTAGTAGTGTGCTACTGTACTAGTAAAATGCCGCCTTCTTAATTCTTATCAGTTAAGAATATTCGAGAGAGCTCTCTCAGTTTTAGGTGTTTTGCTGACCAACCAACCAAGTGGTGGAGATATAAAAAAGCCAAATTAAGTCGGCTACTACTAAACCACTCGTACTGTCTTTTTCATACTTTATCCAATTAATATCTCTTACCTATTTTTATCCAAGCCATATCAATCTTAACGTAACTTTTTTTCTTTCTTTAATGTTTGGGCCTCACCTCACTTGTCGAAGCACTGGTCTAGCACTCGTGGTTACCTCTGCGTTCATAAACAAACCACCGACTCCGATGCTGCTTCCACTAGCCATGGAGACTCTCAATTTGGAAGCAGAAGCAGATCGATCATACAGCTTCTTTGTTTTAGCTACGTTCCTCCGTCCGCTGTTCAACCAATAGATCGGTTGACCAATCGGAGCGACGAGAAAAAACCCCAGTTGAATTAAATATATATATAAAAAGATGAATTAATTTTATTGTTTCATTAATTTGGGTCAATTTGATATGATGAGTAGTTATATAAAGTATCTAAAATATTTAAGAAAATTGAGGGATTAAAAACAAATATATAGATATTTTTAAGAACAAACGGTCGAAGAAGAATAATAATCTGAAACTATCATAACTCAGTGGAAGAAGAAGAATGGCATTGAGACTGATATCAACAAGTTCCGTTCATCTTCTCAACTCCACCTCCGTCGCGCCTCCTCAGATCTTCGCCTCTCTTCGACCGCGGTGGCGGCGGCGTCGTCGGGCTGTTTCTTCGATCTCTATCTCCCGTCACAAACTTCCTTCGAGAACTTCGCTTCACTGCCTCTGTTCCTCGTCTTCCGCTTCATCTCCCATGTCGCTTGAAGTCTCCACTCCGAATTCTCAGGTTCACGCCTCTTGATTTTGTTATCTGAGGAGAATGTTACTGATTTTGCTTTTTTTTTTTTTTTTAACGTTTTTGTGTTGAAATTGTGATCAGTTTCTTCATTGTTTGATCTATTCAAGAGCGTATTGGGTTACCCAAGGCGTAATCGCTTGGAATGTGGATGTTGTTGGTGGTGAAGAATCTTGTTACTTGTATGCGAGCAAAATTGCTGGTTTATCATTCAGTGAAGATGGAATCGATGGTGGTGCCCTTAATCATATCTCTTTACTCTTTTTACCAGTGTCTCTGTGATTTTTTTTTTGTTTTAATTAGGTTAATTGGCTTTCAGGTTATGATTTAAGAATCAAGCTTGAAGCTGAATCCAGTCCACTTCCTGCAAACGTAAGTTGTGCACTCTCTGCTATGTGTTTGTTTCGTAAGAGTATAGAATTTGTTAGGAATTTTCTTGAAATTCTCAAAGTGGAAGGCTTAATTTCAGGTGATTGAGAAGTTTCCACATATTAGGGATTACAAAGCGTTCAAAGTTCCTTCAGATTTGGATATCAAGGATCTTGTCATAAGCCAGTTAGCTGTTGTTTGCTTTGATGGTTAGAGTTTTCTATACCATTTCGTTTGATTTATTTGTTTCCCTTTCTTGTTTAGGATAACTCATTGACAATGCAAAGAAACTACCGAGACTAACTTATTTAGTGGTTGTTTAATTCTCTGTAGCGAAAGGACGGCTGATTCAGGGAACTGGGTTGCAATTGCCTGGCGTCCTGGATGAACTGTTCTCATATGATGGTCCCCTAGGTGCACATTTTACACCAGAAGGTGTCTCTCTTCACCTTTGGGCTCCCACTGCTCAAGTATGATTCCCATATTGGAAATGGTTTATGCTGTCGCCTTTTATACCTGCCTGAAACATGTTTAACTCTCTGTGTGCTCATCTGTGCATTTGAAGTAGGCAGTATCTGTTTGCATCTATAAAAACCCACTTGACAAGAGTCCGATGGAAATCTGCCCGCTCAAAGAGGCAGACGGTGTGTGGAGCATTAAAGGGGCTTGTAGTTGGGAAGGATGCTATTATATGTATAAAGTATCAGTCTACCATCCAAGCACCATGAAAGTGGAAACTTGCTTTGCTAATGATCCTTATGCACGGGGGTAATTGTATTTTTCAATTAATGAATTGGCTTGAAAGTATATCCCCCATACAAACTTATTTGTATTTTCTCAAGCAGGCTTTCCGCAGATGGGAGCAAAACTTTTCTGGCTAATCTTGATTCTGATGATCTAAAACCTGAAGGATGGGACAACTTAGCAGATGAGAAGCCATGCCTAAAATCCTACTCAGATATAAGTATTTATGAGCTGCATGTGAGGGACTTCAGGTAACTAGACTCTATGGGCTAAAACTTGTCTAGTAGTTCTCGTCGAAATAGCTACACACACTCTCTCTTACTCATTATCTTCTTTCATCTTTCTTCCTCTCTTCCTGCAACCAAGAAATAACAACTTCTTATAATAGACTAACGAAAAGAATACGTAATGGAGTCGTTTACAATGCTCGTATAGATTTTTGGTTTCTTCTCGTTTGTCTAACTTTTTTACCTGCTATTATAGTGCCTATGATGAGACTGTCGAGCGTGAAATTCGTGGTGGATATTTGGCATTCACTTTAAAGGTGCAAATATCATTGTCCATGTGCATAACTTTATCATTTTAGTCGCTACAGGATGTCTAGATCCACATGTTTTACTGATGACCCCAAATAGTATTTGTACATGTATTATTTCTGTTACATCGCTTCTCCACAAAGATACTCGGATTCGTCGTGTTTTCTGTCATATCTCATTAGATCTATTGGCAGGATTCTGCAGGTGTGAAACATCTTCAGAAATTAGTTGATGCAGGTCTTACCCATCTACATCTTCTTCCAACATATCAGTTTGGTGATGTTGATGATGAGAAGGAGAATTGGAAGTCTGTAGGTAGGGTATATTTGATGTCTCAATCACACACTTAACAGAATGTGCACGATTCATGTTTGGGATGCCATTTTATCTTTAAATTTGGGGTTTTTTATTGAACTTAAGTTAGAGCTCAAAAGCCGGAAGGACCTTAAATCTTCAGACCAATAGAATCTATAAGCAAAAGTAACAAAGTCGTCTACCCTGTTTCTGTCTGGTATTTTGTATCTGGATTTTATTGTATTATAATTTTGACAATTTTTTGTTGTAGACACCAGTTTGTTGGATGGATTACCACCTGATTCAACTGAGGCACAAGCTCGTATTACAGAAATCCAGAATGATAATGGCTATAACTGGGGGTAATTTGTTATACACAAGATACTTCATCCTTATGAAGCATCACCTTCACAAGTTTCCTGTTTTGTGAAGGTATAATCCTGTGCTCTGGGGAGTCCCAAAAGGAAGCTATGCTAGTGATCCGACTGGTCCATACCGCATAATTGAATTTAGAAAAATGGTTCAGGTTTGCATCTACCCATGTTTGGATATTGTAAATTGGATAGTGTATACTTGTCCTTTGTGATTTGCGATACTAGGAAGCTCATTGAAGGTAGAATTTTGTAGTGATTCATATAAGGTGTTGATGATTGCATGGTAAACCCTCATGCTATTTTTATGTTGGCTCTTTATGTAGCTTATTTTGGCAGGCTCTTAATTGTATTGGTCTTAGTGTCATCTTAGACGTTGTTTACAACCACTTGCATGCAAATGGGCCACACGACAAAGACTCTGTTCTTGATAAGGTATGTAGCTAACTGATATTTTATTCAGTATGACAACTAAATGTCTTGCCTGACTTCTTAAACTGTATTTTCTTAGATAGTTCCAGGTTACTATTTGAGAAGGAACAATGATGGCTTTATTGAAAACAGTACATGTGTAAACAACACTGCCAGCGAGCATTATATGGTTGATCGTCTAATACGGGATGATCTATTAAATTGGGTCGTTAATTATAAGGTACATGCTTGTCATCTATTCTGATTATTTCCATTTGGTACTTCTTTCCCGTCCCACAGAAAATAAATATTAGCTTTACTCATGTATCTTTCAACCTTTGATCTACTGACCATGACTAGGTTTATTGTATTCTGCATTATATAAAAGTATTTTTTGTCCTCGTAAATACAGGCTGGCTGATCATGTATTGATTCTTTCAGGTTGATGGTTTTCGTTTTGATCTTATGGGTCATATAATGAAAGCTACAATGGTAAGCAACTTTGTTACTCGCTTGTTTTGTTTGTATAATTGATAGTTAGTATGTTGTTTCATTAGGTTTTTGTGTAATATTACAATAGTTCTTATGTGAATTGCAATATCTATGTTCCACAGGTAAACGCAAAATCTGCAATTGGTAGCTTGAGAAAGGAAAAAGATGGAGTGGATGGTTCAAGAATCTACTTGTAAGTCTTGGCTATTAATCGAGCTTACATGCAAGTTTTCCAACATTAGTTGTCTTTTGACTTATTGTGAAATTTAGCCATATTATTTCTTGTGTTGTTATCAGATATGGCGAAGGATGGAACTTTGGTGAAGTTGCTAACAATGGACGTGGAATAAATGCTTCACAGGTCAACTTATGCGGGACTGGAATTGGAAGGTTTGAAAGTTCATTGCTTCAATACATTTGGAAAAAATAAAATTTCGTCACTTTTTCCTCTTTTAGTTAATAAATTGGAAATCTTGTTACTTTCTTCAACAATTGTTCCACATTCCCCTGATTTATTTTGTTATAATCTATATTCAGTTTTAACGACCGTATACGAGATGCAATTCTTGGGGGGTCTCCATTTGGTCATCCTCTTCAACAAGGATTTATTACAGGTTTATTGTTACAGGTATGTTGGTTTTTATTTTGTGCAGTTACCAATCAAGATATTGAATCAAACTATACTGTTTTAGCTCTAACCAAAGTTTTAAAAAATAATAATATGTATACCACATCATCACATGACATATTTTTCCATGAATTTACCAACAATACATGTTTGTAGCGTTGTCTGGAATATACATCACATTATTCGTATTGCAGGCTGTATTGCCCATTTAAGTGTTTTTTTCTTCAATCTGAGATCCCTGTTTGCCAATGCTAAACTATTATTTCAAGTGGAGATATATCTTAGAAACATGTACATTTCTTATCTTCACTTTTAATTTCCCTGTTCTTGACAGCCTAACGGTCATGACCATGGTTCAGAAGCTACCCAGGAACTTATGCTTTCTACCGCGAAAGATCACATACAGGTAATTTATCATCGTTAGATATCTTATGCAATATGGTATTCATGTATCTGTGATCAAGCCATATATGGATGCCCAAACCCAACCTTGCTCTCAAACTCGCTTCACAGTTGTTCCCAATGCTTTCTCCTATCTTTCTACGTTCTACTATCTTACGAGTTGATATGCCACAGAGGTGTCTATACTGTAACACTAACTTCAAGAAAGCATTTTCCTAATATATTCATTATACTTCCATCATGGACTAGATTGGTATGGCAGCAAATCTGAAGGATTATATGCTGACCAATCACGAAGGAAAGGAGGTATGCAAGTAGAGACACTTTATTATGTAAGTATGTAACCAATCACAAAGAATTTTGTGCTCAGCTTTTATGATGTATGGCTCTTGTTATGTAGGTGAATGGATCAGAGGTTTTAATGCATGATGCTACACCTGTTGCATATGCTTCACAGCCAACAGAAACTGTACGTAACATCATTTCTACTACTTTCATCATTTTAATTGAATTAAGCCCCCCAATTTATCTGTGATCCTCATACCGGCATTTTTTCTGTGTTTTCAGATTAACTACGTCTCTGCCCATGACAATGAAACTCTCTTTGACATTATCAGTTTGAAGGTAATAAAACAATATTTTGTCTGAATGTTTATGGAGACATCCAAAATTTCAATTCTTTAGCTTAATGATTTTTTCTGCTTGATTAAAATTCACTTCTGATTAACAAACGTGTATCCCTCTGTCTATTTATTTGCATCATATTCTTACTTGAGGTTATGTGTAGACTTATTTCTGCTTTGCTCTTGCAGACTCCGATGGAAATATCTGTTGATGAAAGGTGTCGAATCAATCATTTGGCGTCAAGTATGATTGCCCTCTCTCAGGTTCTCTACTGTCTCCCAACTTTAGTTAGACTTAGAGATAGATCACTCGTAGACTAAGGGACTGCAGACTAGGGCAATCAGGGCATTAGTATTGAATCTATTACACCGAGTAGACATCTTGTTTGACTCATTATCTTAAAAATAAAAATTTATAATGTTTATTCTGCATGTGAAGGGTATTCCATTCTTCCATGCTGGGGACGAGATTCTACGCTCAAAATCACTTGATCGTGATTCTTACAACTCCGATGATTGGTTCAATAGGTTTGCCTTCTCTCTCTTGTAATAAACATTTGTCCTCGGATTATAGATTTTAACCTACTGATTGACATGAACGGCAACAAGTTAGGCTAGACTTCAGCTACAGTTCCAACAATTGGGGTGTTGGGCTTCCTCCAAAAGGGAAAAATGAACACAATTGGCCACTGTAAGTACTGATCGAATCGCCTTCAATCAATCCGATTACAAGTTGGAACCATATACCCATTGCATGTTTCTGAAACCAGTCAGCTCTTGCTGACTCTGTCTGTAGGATCAAACCGAGGCTACAAGATCCATCCTTCAAGCCTCAAAGCAGTCACATAGTTGCCACGCTGCACAATTTCTTAGATTTGTTACGCATCAGATACTCTTCACCACTCTTTCGTTTAGATACAGCGAAGGCTATCCAGGTAAGGATGACTACTGTTAGATAATTCTCTTCCACTGGGTTCTCTGCCCTTTTATGAATTTTTTTCATGTAGTATCCTTCTTTTGCAATGCCGTAAAATACTACCAGAAAGCTCGTGCAGGTTCTAAGTAACTTAGCGGTGATTGTATCAACTAATTCACAATCTCCACAAAATCACAAAAGAAGTAAGAGATCTCAAAATCTTGTGACTTATACCTCTGTTTCTTTTTCAGGAGCGAGTGCGATTTCATAATACAGGCCCCTCATCAATCCCTGGAGCCATTGTCATGAGCATTGAAGATGGTCATAAGAGCATCCTCCCGAGTGTATCTCAGATCGATACAGTGTAAGCCAAAAAAACAACAACTGGGAAAATCTTTCAAACCTTCATAAAGTGTATACATTGTTCAGTAATGGTGCTGTTACTACTACAGCTACTCACTCATTGTGGTAATCTTCAATGCACGCCCATCTGAGTTCTCATTTCTCAGTCCCGCTCTAAAAGACAGGAATCTCGAATTACACCCGGTACAGGTGAATCATCAAAAGAATCATAAGCTTGTACCTTTCAGTTTGTTGTTGTTTCTAGAAAAGTCTTAAGCTCTGTAAGCGATGATTTAACACTGAGTGACTCACACAGATGATGTCAGGCGATGAAACAGTCAAGAAATCAGTTTATGAGTCGTTTTCCGGCGGCTTCACTGTACCGGCAAGAACAACGGCGGTGTTTGTTGAATCGCGGAATGGTTGAAACTTTCCCTTAAAGGAAACAGGTAAGCATATGCTCTGTCCCATAATATTCTCTCAAGAACATGGCTAATGGCTTGTCTTATTTCTTTTAACCTAATTTATAAATAAACTCTATATAAAGATTGTCAGATTGTGTACGCCAATGGCAATATAAGCTCAAATTTAAAATTGAAATTGTGTATTGCAACAACTCAGCGTTTAAAGTCAATTCACACATGCAAATTTAAGGAAATCTGCACGAAACCCATCGTAGCAGGTATATCTTAAGAGATTTGTTTTCTTAAAAACCTAAACCTGCAATTTACAACAAAACATTAAATATACAAAGAGGACTATGTTGCCACGGAAAGTAAAGAACGAACACTAATGAAGATAACACAAAAGACTTGCGACATTTGAGAAAACATATAATATACACTAAATAGCATTTGCATATTAAAAGATAAGTCTCGAGCCCTTTTACAAACACATGTCTACTACAACTCTTTTTTTTTTTTTTATTTTATCGAGAATATCATGTCTATTTGAGAATATTATGGGGTCTCATACTTATTCTTCAATCTTCATGATCTTGATCACTATTATTATTCTACTTTACAACCAATATCAATTTGCATTGTCTTCTGATTCTCTTAAGTCTTATCTATGAATAGAGAGCGTACGATATGAGCAATTTCAAAGCATCACGAATTTCTCATCGAAAAAAAAGAACACTACTCTTATATTTCATCTTATAGAGAAAGTGAGAAACACTTAATTACTTCTTCCTTTTTTTTTTTTGCTTCTTTATTTCTTTGATAAATTATATTAATCTCTCTAGCTAGTATCATTATTGATGATTGCCGCCAGATTGGGTAAGACCAAATGTGGAATTTTCGTATCGCAACAACTCGGCGTGATTCACGTTGAAGATATATGTCCCACCTTCTATAAATAAAGTGAATGAGAGAGGTAGGAGGCTCCTCAAACAACATATCTTGATAATAGCTGGTTGCGACATATGGATTCAAGATTCATCCATTCCACATCTTTCTTAAGGTTCTTCTCACCAATTCATATCTCCACATCATATGATTTGTATATGTGAATATTTGACATATATATATGCATATATGATATATGTATGATTGTTTACGTATTTGTTTCTATATATGTGATGCAGGTGTAATGATAAGAGTGAACATGAGAGGAATAATGGAGATGAAGAAAGAATTAGTAAAAACTCTTTTGGGAGTCCTCTTTGTATGAGTGGTGGAGATGGAGACAACAGTTACTCCACAAATTCTCTTCTTCAGGTTCTTTTTTTAATAACTTCTGCATAGTTCTTTTTTTTTTTTTTTTTTTTTCTTATACAACACATATCCATGCAGAAATTAGGAGTAGGAGGAGTCTAGAATTACACCATAAACGGAATACATAAAAATAATTAATTAATTATATAGGCCAAGAATCAATCTGGATACATAATGGCGATTTTAATAGTAACTAACAAGTTCTTAATTTGATTTTCTTTTTTTACAGAGAAGAGTGTTATCAAAGGCTAAGCCAATTTTAATTAAGAACACAAAGGAGCTGATGATAAACTTAAACTTTCCTAGATACATTAAAGTAGCTGATTTAGGTTGTTCTTCGGGACAAAACACTTTCTTGGCAATGTCTGAAATTATCAATACAATCAATGTATTATGTCAAGAAAGGAACCAAGATCCACCAGAAATAGATTGTTGTCTAAATGATCTCCCTAATAACGATTTTAACACAACGTTCAAATTCATACAATTCTTCAACGAGAAGAACACCACGAGCAAAGAATTATACTTTGTCTCTGGAGTCCCCGGTTCATTCTACTCGAGGCTCTTCCCTCGGAGGAGTCTTCATTTCGTTCATTCCTCTTATGGTCTCCATTGGCTCTCTAAGGTATGATAATTGTTGAGACTTCTTCATTAATTTATAACATTTTGTATATAGAATTTGATACTTTGAAATTGATTTTATGTTGGAAATATTTGTTTGTAAGGTTCCTGAAGGGCTTGAGGAAAATAAGATGAGTGTGTACATCAAAAATTCAAGTCCTCTAAGTACATACAAAGCTTATTTAAATCAATTCCAAAGAGATTTCACGACATTTCTGAAACTGCGTGCTGAAGAAATGGTTTCCAATGGATGCATGGTTCTCACTTTCATCGGTAGAAGTACTATTGATAATCCACTGCATAGAGATTGTTGTCACTTTTGGACATTATTATCCAAAGCTCTCTGTGACCTTGTCGTCGAGGTATTCATCTAAATCAAACATTTTTTCGTCTACATAATAAATATTTACGAACGTAGTTTTACATTAATTTGTGAAGAATAATTATGAGTTCAAACTCAAAACCAATTGATAATGTATGGAATGGTCTTTGTACATCATCATATACTAGTGTTGGTTTTTCCATACTCTCAATGTGACGATCTAATTACAATTTTGTCATCATATTCTTTTATATATAGGGTCTTGTGAGTGCATCGAAGGTTAATTCTTTCTACATACCATTTTATGACCCGAACGAAAAAGAAGTGAAGGAGATGGTGGAGAAAGAAGGTTCCTTTGAAATCAAAGACTTGGAGACACATGGATATGATCTTGGTCATTGTAACCAAGACGAGACAAAGAGAAGTAAATCAGGGAAAAATGAAGCCAATTACATCAGAGCGGTGAGTGAACCTCTGCTAGTGGCTCACTTTGGAGATGCTATTATCAACATATTGTTTAATAAGTTCGCAGATCATGTGTCTCAACATGCTAATTGCAAGAACAAAACGACCGTCAGCCTAGTCGTTTCATTGACTAGAAAAAAAACTTCTCTCATGTCCTAAAGTTTAACCTTGGCGAGTCGTGGGGTATATTCTTTTTGAAATTTGAAGTATACTATAGTTTCTAATTAAGTTTTCTTGGAATAAATATACAGACTACATTGACATTTGTCTAGTGATGCGTGTTCGTGATATCCTTTCTGCCACTATCAGAATTATATGTGGATTAAGAGGTATGGAAGATATGGGACAAAAAGCTATAATGAACGAGAGAACGCACGTTTGTTTGGCCCAAAAATGTAGTGATGTTAGACAACCAATAATTAACTATTAAATCACATACTAGTTTTAGAATAATTAACCCCTTAATATCAAAATTCTATTCGAACAAAATAGTATTATATATCTTTATCAATAAAATTAAAATAATACAGTAATATTCTTTTTCTTGGAACACTTGTATGGTTTTCATTGATAACTCAGTTAAGAAGTTTTATTTTATGTTCATAAATTGCAAGGTACCAAAGTAATGTGAAAAGCATTTGTTTAGTGAGTATTTCATTTATAGATAACACTAAGATTCAAGAACTTTATGAAAAGTTGGAAATAGTCATTTATTTATAAACAAAAAATGTCTAAACCCCATCAAATGTAACACATTTGTTCCAACTTTTCACAAAGTTCTTGAATCCTAGTGTTATCAATGAATGTAATACTCACTAAATGAAGCTATTCAAATTACTATGGTATGGTGTAGTTTTTGAACATAAATAAACAAATAAATATCTTTTTAACCAAGTTATCAATAATGACCATTCAAGTGTCCCAAGTGACATTATTGATAGAATAAATTGAGTATATACATTCGATTATCAAAATATATACAATTGTCCAGCTATCTCTCGATCAATTTTTTATATATCTAATTGTCCAGCATCGGTAGGTATACATGGCTTTTCTCTACCGCTAGAGTCTATGACATCCAAAAAGCTGCTTCATCAACGTATCTTAGAACAACAACCAGCACCAGCGCTTAATGTGAATGATAATTTATGGACCGCAATGGCTGTTACTTTCGTTGATTTTGCCGAAAGTCAAGGTGTTTTTGGAAGGATGGAGCCTTTTGAAATCGTAGGTGAAATAGCGTACGGTGAAGTTAAAATCCTGTCAGCTACAAGGTGGAATCGTGATACTTGTGGTCCAGATCCAGCATCGTACGTTCCTCGTACGCAAAGATGTGTTTTTTGCTTTGGAGGCAACAAATACGACACTAATGACATTAATGTTTTCATCGAACTCCCTTGTCAACATATATTCCATAAGAGGTGTACTCTTCCGTGGGTATGGGCTAACAATGTTTATAACGAAAATAAAACCGATCATCGAGTGATTTGTCCATTATGCAACGCAGAAGCATTGTGAGAAAATATGGTGTACCACTCTAAAACAAGGGACAAAGGTTTTTTTTTTTTTCTCATATTTATTTAGTAGGGTAATTTTTTTTTGGATTTGTTTGATTTGGTTTGAGATATTGTTGTCTGTATTTTCTGGAATTATCACTTGAACATTAGTTTTAATTTGGTTGGAATGTTTTCTTGTGACCTTGGTTTAAGAACTGGATAACTTGTGTTGATTTGTTAGTATGTGACTAATTTTTAATTTAATTCCATTAGACTTTAAATTTAATTAGTCCAAAAATTTACCCACATATACACCATCCCTATATATATTATTATTATATTAACCAGTTCACATATATTTTAATTTAATTAATCCAAAACTTTTCTTTCAATTTAGTTTTGGAACAAAAATGGTAATGAAGAGAATCAAAAGAGGCATTTAATATGCTGACAGATTTTATAGGATAACTTCTTCTTCTTCTTTTTTCTCATCAAAATAGGATTTCATTTATGAATTAAGTATTAACAAAGTCATGATATACAGATGATCCAGAAGCCATATAGGGACTAACTATTATGAATCCTAAAGGTCTAACTATATATAATTCAATATGTGATAACTTTATAATTTATCATATGACGATATATATCAACTGGTTGAGAAGATTTTAATACTAGTTGCCAACATTTGAATTTATATTTTATTACATAAATTTATATTGGATATTCCTAAATATTTATAGTCAATGTATATACTAAACAAGTAGGCAAATAATAGAGTACAATTTTTTTCAATTTTTTTTTTTTTATATCAATTTCAATCTAAACAAGTGTATTACTATTTCAAGCTATCAGTATGCATTTTGTCAACTTCACTTCTTACAATTCACGCTGATCAGATTTTTAAGTATCAACTAAAGTCTGTTCCCCCCCAATTATATCTAACTAACTAACTATAGTTTCCTTGATTGATTAAGATCTATCATATAGAGAATGATTTACAATTACAGTACATTGTTTACAACAAAAAAACACATTAGATTTTAAAAAAGTTTTAAAGTATATCACATTGGATCCATAATACTAATCTAAGTATATCTTGTACAGTCAAAACGTATTTACTAAAAGGATAGCCGATGTGATATACATAGATAGGGGGTCGAGAGTACGTACTTAGATTAGGATCCGTAATCCTAATCTACGGAACCATTGGAGGCTACTTTGGACGTATGAAGAAGAAGAGATGCTATAGTGTATATAATAAACATACACTAGCTGTATTTTCATGATCTGGAGGAGAGAGTTGTTGTTGATATATGCATTTGGCTCGGGTGGGGAATGGAGAAATTTTGCAGCAGAAGCAAACAAGAACATGCCATGGAAAAAAACTCTGGAAATGGAAGAGAAGGTGTTCCACGAAACACGCACTCCAGCTGATCTCAAGGACAAATGGCTAGAGTATACCTACCTACTATACATATTCAATTTCTTTTTTTTTTTTGAATGAATACATATTCAATTTCACTTACAAATGGCTATAACAAAACATCAAGGCTAACTCAAAATTTTCTTTTCTTGAGATACAAGGCAACCAATTCTAAACACACAAATGCTAACGGCTTCAACAGAAATTTCTAAATTCCAAGAGAAGATACCAAGGAGAACAAGGAGTTGAGGGAGAATAGTACCAAGAGAAGATACCAAGGAGAACAAGGAGTTGAGGGAGAATAGTACCAAGAGAAGATACCAAGGAGAACAAGGAGTTGAGGGAGAATAGTACCAAGAGAAGATACCGTTGAGGGAGAATAGTACCAAGAGAAGGAGTTGAGGGAGAAGATACCGATTTTGAACTCACTCTGTTGTCTGTGGGGCGGAGAACTTGAAGGTCGGGGACGAAGACCCAATCCAACCTACAAATGAAAAACAAAAAACACATGGTTAGTTAATCGAAAATATCCTATTAAGTATATATCAAAGTTTGAAACTTTCATAATGTTGTAATTAAACAGTGAACATGTTTCATTAGTTTTAGATGGAGAGACAAAAAAGTTTCACCTTTAGGAGGACCGTGTTGAATGAGTCGAACCATGTGTTTAATTCAGTTAATTTTGTTATATCCAAATTCCAAAAAGTTGCTAATAAATCAATTGAGGTCACCAAGAAAATTTTGTTTAATTACAACATTATTCTACTCAACACAATTTACCACAAAATATACAAGTTCCAAAATCAAACGAACGTGAACTTTGGCCGTACGGAGACTGCGTCGTATTTGGATGTCTCTGTGGCGAAAAGGCAGCGTGCTAAGTCCGTCGAGTTTGCCACCACCGTTGAGCGGCCCCAAACCCGAGTCACCACCGTCCTCTCTCTCTCTCTTTCTCTCGTTATGGTTGTTCTTCATTTTCTGAAGTATTGATTTCCTGTCTGCTTCGGTATTTTGAGATCTTCCAACGCACAAAATACACAAACCAAATCCGCACAATTTAGAACAGAACAAAGAGACTTTTAGAAGCAGTAGAACTGTAGAAGAAGACGAGAAGAAGGGTCAACGGAGAAAGTGTATTGTGGTTAAAGTTAAAAGAGGCCCAATGGGCCAGGAACTAGTAAATCTCACTTAAGATGGTTTCGTTTGTTAAAGTAAAAGTAACTCGGTTAAGGGTGAAAGTTGGAAACTAGTATAAATATGTAATGGAAAACAAGAGAGATTAATGAGAAAAGAGTGCTAAAACCTAGCTAAAACCAACAGCGACTTGATAGAGAAGTAAAGACGGAATGGTAAATATGATCTGTGATTTGCCCGACGATTTGCTCTTGCAGATCTTGCTCTTTGTCCCGACAAAAGACGCAGTCGCCACAACAGTCTTGTCTAAACGATGGCGTTTTGTTTGGACGATGCTTTATCAACTCGAATTCAAAGACGATGGCAGTGAGAGCTTTGGGTGGTTTATTGAGCAGTCATTGCAACTCCATAAGGCACTCAGACTAGCGGTCTTGATTGTCGAACTCGGTCCACGTTGTACTATTGACGACATAGATATCAGAAAGTGGGTTGAGAACGCAGTTAGTCGTGGTGTGTACTTGTTAGATTTCAGTCTCCTATGGACCACGCCGGAGCCCACAAGCTTTCCTCAGAGCCTTTACACATGCGACACGCTCGCTCACTTGACTCTTTCCAACGACATTCTCGTGGATGTTTCCTCCCCGGCTAGCCTACCATCTCTCATAGGTCTGACTCTTCGCCACGTGGTGTATAAAGACGAAGACTCACTTGTTAGACTTTTATCGACTTCTCCTGTTCTCAAGAATCTATGGGTTGAACGACATGAGGATGACAACTTGAAAACATTTACCGTGAAAGTGCCTTCTTTAAAAATGTTATATTATGTGACTACTTGGCGCAATGATGATGATGATGAAGTAGTGGAGGATGATCGCAATGGGTTGTTGGTAATAGATGCCCCTGAATTAGTAACACTGGACTTAACCGACGTTTTAGACGACTATTGCTTGCTAGAGAATATGTCTTGTCTAAATGAGGCTTGCATAACCTTTGCCCCTAACCCCCATGACAAGTTTCTGAGATCTCTATCTTCTGTCAAATATATGCTCTTGTGTTTGACCCCACCCATGGTAGTTTTTTCATATATCTCTCTCTCTCTCTCTCTCTCTCTCTCTCTCTCTCTCTCTCTCTCTCTCTCTCTCTTCTTCTTCTTTTTTTTTTTTTTTTTTTTACCCTTCTCTCTCTGTTCTCTCTCTCTCTCTTCTTCTTCTCTCTCTCTCTTTATTTCTTCTCTCTCTCTCTTCTTTGATTCTTTCTCCAAAATCTTTTTGCTTCAAAAATCTCCAAAACTAAAAACTCTAATGATCAACACGGTAAGCACCCTCATCCCTTCAAACAAGATATTCGATAAATTAAGATCAATACTCCTTCCGTTTCAATATATTGGATGTTTTAAGTTTTATTTGGTGTTTCAAAATATTAGATGTTTTCAAGTTTCTATACAGCTTTTAGATTAATTTAATACTTTATATTATACAGTCTTGTTTATGATTGGTTGAACTTTTATAAAGTAGTGTTTTTTTAATCTTTGTGTTTTACTTAAAACATCCTATATTTTGAAACGGAGGAAGTATATTTTTTCAGTTCCAAATTGGTTTTTCGGCTCTACTTATATTTATATTATACTATTGATAAATTAATTAACTCTATAAATTATTAAATTATCATAGTCGCAACGTTATTAATATATATAGTGGTTTAATTTAAATTGTAGTTTGATGAACTTACTTAATGTAGAATAATGTATTTGTATCAGATCCCCGAGTGCCTCCCACCTTCCTGGAACCAGCCGAGTTCTATTCCCGAATGCTTGTCATCTCATCTAGACAAGTTTGGATGGAGAGACTATGGAGGAAGAGAAGATGAGAAACAACTAGTAACATACATTCTCGCTAATTCAAAGTGTTTAAAGACAGTGGAGATCTCCTTCATAACAACTTCCAATCTTGAAGAGGCAACCCCAAATCTTGAAGAGAAACAAAAAGAGTTAGAATGTTTGCCTAGGATTTCAACATCATCTCAGCTTCTATTCCCCACTCAAGTAGAATGGCGTTTTCGAAGTTGACGGATGAGCAAGCGGTTGGATTAAAAAAGTATCGTGTTCTGTTTTTGTGAATAGAGAGAATATGATTGTATTATTATTGTTGTTGTATTATCAAATGGAATGATACAACTTATATATAAACATAAATCATAATCAAATGACATAATTAAAGGGATTACATAGAATAATATAATTAATGTATATTAGAGTGATATATGGAATTTGAGTAATCATAGGTGATATGATGATTCTCTTTCCTTAATACGCCCCGTCAATATCAAGGGGTGATGAAGCGAAGCGAAAATAACGGCTTGAGATTGACTAGTCCAAGTGTTGAGAAGAAGAGCCGGGTATGAATTGAGAAGATGAGTTGTTGTTGTAGCAAGATTTGCTAAAGATCCGATCCGGTGAAGAGTTGTGTGATGTTGAGGTGGCCGACATCAAGGATGGTTAGAGTCTGCCTTTTTCTTGTTTATTTCAAAAAAAAAAATCATCTTGATTCAGAGGCTTATGATAACCTTGAATAATAGAAGCACCTTTGGCTTGAGAAAAAAAAAATTATAAAGAAAAACACTTGGTTTAGATTCAGAGGTCTAACATGGTAGACTTGAATAAGAGAAGCTCTATGGCTTAGATTCAGAGGTTCATAATGAACTTGAATGTGGAAGCACTTGGCTTAAAACAAAAATAAACGAAAGAAGCACATAGCTTAGAAACAGGAACGAAGCCGATCGTTAGATCATTGTGGCTCTGATACCATGTGAATAGAGAGAATATGATTGTATCATTATTGTTGTTGTATTATAAAATGGAATGATACAACTTATATATAAACATAAATCATAATCAAATGACATAATTAAAGGGATTACATAGAATAATATAATTAATGTATATTAGAGTGATATATGGAATTTGAGTAATCATAGGTGATATGATGATTCTCTTTCCTTAATAGTTTTTACATCTTTTTGTTTTTTGTTTATTGTTTTGTGTCATAAAAAAAAAACTGAGACAACAACATGATTCTGTCCTTTTTTAACAGTATCTTCTCTTGTTACTATTCTCCCTCAACTCCTTGTTCTCCTCACACAACGCGTTGATCCTGTGGATCTCCGTCGTCTGATATCAGACTATATACGTTTCTTCTTTCACCAGTTTATTAAGCTTACACACTTATCTTTCTCCGCAAGAATTTGTTGATTCTCCTTCTGCATGCAGATCGTTGATGAGCTTGGTTGGCATATTGTAGCAACAATACATCTGTCTTCTGCTGATTATTCTCTCTTTAGTGAGTGGCTCAGCATCAGTTTTTATTTATTTTATTTCCCATGTTCCTGTTGGTGTGGATTGAATGTTATCAATCATCGGACAATGAGGGGTTCTTGCTCTGCATACCCATAAAAACACAAGTACCATAGATGAAAAAGAGATGACCAAATCCAGTTCTAGTGGATAAAAGAGTCTTGAAACCAGTTCTGATATATAAACACCTGAAGGGCTTGAATCTTTTCTGGTTCTTATTGAACGAAGCGATTCTCATGCATCATCCAATTTGCTTTCTGAACGTGTGGATCATTCCCAGTCTGATGGAACACAAGATCCCTTTTTCTAACCAGTTAACTGATCGTCGCCGCATTTCACTGTCTTTATTTATTATTTGCTTGCTCTCTAGTAGCCGTCTTTTGCTTTTCGGCCCATATTATTGTTATTGTCACCGGTGCAGGACTTCTAATACATCATGGTAATCATGTAACGTACGATTCTGATAGATTCACGATCTGCAGAAGGAGAATCAACAAATTGTTGCGGAGAAAGATAAGTGTGTAAGCTTAATAAACTGGTGAAAGAAGAAACGTATGTAGTCTTATATCAGGCGGAGATCCACAGGATCAACGCGTTGTGTGAGGAGAACAAGGAGTTGAGGGAGAATAGTACCAAGAGAAGATACCGTTAAAAAAGGAGTTTAGGGAGAATAGTACGTACCAAGAGAAGATACCAAGGAGAACAAGGAGTTGAGGGAACATGTTTTCCTTGGTATATAGGAATGGTCTGAAACAAAATTTACTTACAAATGGCTATAACAAAACATCAAGGCTAACTCAAAATTTTCTTTTCTTGAGATACAAGGCAACCAATTCTAAACACACAAATGCTAACGGCTTCAACAGAAATACTAAAAGAAATTTTGAATTACATTATTGGTTTAGCACTTACTTCTCATTAATCTCTCTTGTTTCCATCACACGTTATACTTTAAATTGAATCTCTGTGTTTGTTTTTCTCGCAGGCGGATTTGGTTTGTGCATTTGTGCGTTTAACTGAATTAAATTTGTATGCAGAATATCCCAAAATGAATGTTAATAGAAATTAAATTAGTGATTAACACATTCCTATAAACATTGCTAGATCGTATAAAGAATAAACGCCCCAATTATATCATCATACTAATATTTATTTGTTTTTAATGCTAGATATTGCATACCAAACCTAATAAGCATGTAGATTGAAAAGTCACTTATTTATAACCACAAAATGTCTAAAACCCACACTGAACAGCAAGAATATAAGAGGCGTCACTAAACCACAATAAAATCGTAAATCAACACATCATCAATATAAGAGGCGTCTCAAATGAACAGCAAGAATATAAGAGGCGTCCCTAAACCACAATAAAATCGTAAATCAACACATCATCAATATAAGAGGCGTCTCTAATGAACAGCAAGAAGCTCTTCACATTCACATTGCTCTGGTACCCTACAATTTTTAGAACAGAAACAAAAATTATTATAAAACAAATAAAACAAAAAGCTTGTTAACTACTGAGTTATGAGAGAAATACCTTTGGCTGCACTTCACTTGTAGGTATCTTTTCAGCTTCAAGTAGTTCTGCTTCCTAACATCTTTCTTAACTACGGCCTGGCTGAAGCAATCCACTTCTCTGAACAGAGTGAGCAGAGGCGGTCACCTTCTTCTTACCCTTTCCATTCTTCTCAGCCTGAATCCGCTGCTGAACAAGAAGGCAGCGTTCTGCTACGGTGGGCTCATGAAACAGGGCAGCAAGGGCAGGTAGGATGTCATCGATAGCCTGAAACAAAGAGAGAGAGAAGTGAGCACTTTTCACAACAATCGCGCAGACGCACAACAACAACAACTACAACAGCAACCTAAAAAACTCTATATCGCATCTACACTAACTTATCATCATCAACAGTAACCTATAGGCTAGCAACAGTAACCAGCTACGAAGCAATTTCAAAAAAGCAATTTCCGAACATTTAAAAAATTCATATTTTTTCCATCTTAAAATTTCAAATAATCCCCACATATCTTTGACAATTATATATGTCGTCACTACTACTCACCAGTATTAGAGTTTTTTTTGTAGAATTCTTGAGTATTTTTAAAAAATATATCGAGAGAGAGCTGGACAATTGTATATATTTTGTTAATCTAGTGAGTATTACATTCATTGATAACACTAGGATTCAAGAACTTTGTGAAAAGTTGGAACAAATGTGTTACATTTGATGGGGTTTAGACATTTTTTGTTTAGAAATAAATGACTATTTCCAACTTTTCATAAAGCTCTTGTATCTTAGTGTTATCTATAAATGAAATACTCACTGAACAACAAGATGCTTACATTACTTTGGTACCTTTGCAATTTATGAACAGAAAATAAAACTTCTTAACTGAGTTATCAATGAAAACCATTCAAGTGTTCCAAGAAAGAGAATATTACTGTATTATTTCAATTTTATTGATAAAAATATATAATACTATTTTGTTCCAATAGAATTTCGATATTAAAGGGTTAATTATTCTAAAACTAATATGTGATTTAATAGTTAATTATTGGTTGTCTAACATCAATACATTTTGGGCCATACCTAAACTAAGAGGACCATATTATTCTTTCGCATATTTTTGTACCAGAGTCCCAATTTTTAAACATACGCCTACCTTTTTTCTTAGTTTTCTGATTATCCAATCCTAACCATTTTAGACTGTAGTAAAAACAGGAAACAACATGCCGTCTTCGAGCCAACAATCACTTTTGATCTAGGAAAGCAAATACTCTCTATTGATAACAATGATATATATATATATATATATCATTGTTGTATTTTTTTCCAGCATATCGATTGTTGTTAATTTTGTAAATATGGGGCTATTAGAGAATAGAGTTGTGTGCTTTAAAACAATTGTGTGTGGTAGTAAAGGAATTGAAATAGACGGCGACACAAGAATAAGGAGAAGAGGCTTACACTCGATAATGGTCAGAGAACAGACTTGTGCTCCTTAACTCTCCCACCACCTTCTCTCACTCTAATAATCAATTACAATCAAACAAGATTGTGATTAAATAAATATAACTTAGTTGATAGCAACTAAAGCTTTGTAGTAACGTTTTTATATTAATATTGTTGTTATCTTATAAACTATAGTTTAAATCTGGTAATGTGACTTAGAGTCATAACTCATAAGTTATGATAATGACATATACATTTACATGCACGCAGTCCATTTTATCTAGTCGGTACTCTTCCCTCATCATTGGGATTAAGCAATAAATTAGCAACGCTCTTTTCCGTTAGCTAATTAATTTAGCTACCAACCAAGTCACCTCTGAATAAGTAGACTTCATATTATAAGTAAATTTGCTAGCGTCAATTCAACTATAATTTAAAAAACACATTTTCCATCTTAAAATTTCAAATAATCCCCACATATCTTTGATAATTATATATGTCGTCACTACTACTCACCAGTATTAGAGATTTTGTAGAATTCTTAAGTATTTCTAAAAAAAATCGATCGACAGAGAGCTAGACAATTGTATATATTTTGATAATCGAGTGTATATACTCAATTTATTCTATCGTAAAAGTAGAAAATAGAAAATAACTCTTGAAGATACGATGAGCTGCACTTGTTGATTGCATGGTGCTTAATTAGTAATATTCTTGACGTGGAATGGGTGCTCTTCACATCATGCATACATTAACAGAATCTGTATATACTTCCCATCTGCACATAGACACGCCAACAAGTGTTTATTTATGATGTAAAAAATAAAAATTGTATTTATCTCTATACTTATTAACTTCGTATTCCATACTTATAAATGTGTTATTTTCTATATTCTGATGGAGGTAATTCTATTTAAAGAAGCTAGAAAATATATTTACCGGCTTAGTTGTAATATGTATTATTGGCACTACTTGTATTATTGACTTATTGTGTCTCAACTCTCAAGACTTGCTTTGAAGTCTTATCGTAGCGTCAAGACAAGTTAGTTGGACACCAGAGGGTTTTTGAGTCAATTTTACACAATTTTGGATAATCAAAATAATGGTATTTCAAATGTATATACATACATTTACGTATAGATGTGTACGTATACCGTATACGCAGAAATAAAATATACGAAAAAATGAAGATGGAGTGGAGTAATGGTAGAGAGAGAGAGAGACGTAGATTCCGTGAGAGACAGGCTTGCATGTATGACTCCTTCCTACCTTTCTTCACCCAAACCTTTCTCTTAATCTTTTGCATTTTCACCATTCTTTTTCTTCAATTTTACCTTTTTTAAAGATTTATTTAATAAACATCACTCGCCAGTCCACACAAATGAAAATGAAAATGAAATTCATATTTATTACTAGAAAAATCAATATATGATTAAACGAATCTCATTTTAGGTTGGTTTAATTTTTGTAGGTGTTTATAGTGAATTCGTGGTGAACATATTAAAATAATAAATTTAAGTGAATATTAATCATCTAAAATTGTAAAACTAATAATATTTCTAAATAATTAATAACTAGAGCTAAAAATATAATGTTGAATCATATAATTAGAAATACGTTAGTGATATTTTTATCTCTTAACGTTCTATTTTGAAGTGATCGATATATGCCTACATAGCTAAAATTTGTTAGAAAATATTACTCATCAATGAAACTAATTTAAACAAAAAAAAAAACTAATTAAAGAAACTATTTTACATGTGATCACACCCCGAATAAATCGTTATACAGAGTAAAAAAAACGGGATAACGAGTGGAACAAACATATATTACTAAAGCAATTGTCTAAAATTATACATTTTTCGTTGCAAATGGGTTACACACACACTCTTTCTCTCTCTTTATCTCATTGTAATGTGATTAGTTTGCCAAGTTGGGCAAATGATAGAAGAGCGACAATAACAGAAGTACTAAAATTTAAGAGGCTACAAAAGGACAAGTCCAAACATATTCACACACTTAAAAAGCTTTCTCATATATTTTTGTTCTATATGTGTGGTGTCTCTCTTTGACTCCTCTCTTCCTAAATCACTCACTATTTATGTATCCATCTCTCCACACATCTCTCTCCATCCCACACACATCTTCTTCTTAACACATTACTATATATGCATCTCTCATCCTTAACTTCCTTATAATCAACAACACAAATCCTCTTCCCTCCAGCTGATTCGATCTTAATCTTTGATATTGAATTTCCGGCTAATGGAAGCGTTCGAAGAGGCCACAAAGGAGCAATCTTTGATCCTTAAAGGGAAGCGGACGAAGCGACAACGTACACAATCTCCCATTCCTTTCTCTATCGCCCTTCCTATAGTTTCTTCCTTGGCACGTGACATGGAAGGAGAATCCATTGATCTTGATTCCAAGGACAATGCTTTAGGAAACGATCAGGGAAACCTCAAAAAGGATGGTATGATCACGTCTTCATCTTCATCAGCCTCTTGGTCCTCCCGAAACAACCCAACATTGAAGACCGCAGAAGACGAGGAAGATCAAGACATAGCCAATTGTTTGATTCTCCTTGCCCAAGGACACTTTCTTCCCCACAGCAACAACCACTTAACAAACAGCAACAACAACAACAACAACAACAACAATAACGCGTATAGATTTACCAGCAGGAAATTTCTAGAGACTTCTTCTTCTAACGGTGGTGGTAAAGCCGGTTACTACGTTTATCAGTGCAAGACATGTGACCGGACCTTCCCTTCGTTCCAGGCTTTAGGTGGCCATAGAGCTAGCCACAAGAAACCTAAAGCCACCTCTTTTTACACTAACCTTGACATCAAGAAGAACATTTATGCAAACGACGCCGCTTCACTCGTCACAACCACAACTGTTTACAATAACAACAAGAACAATAACAATAGATCGCTTGTCGTGTATGGTAAGGCAAGTAACTACAATAAGGTTCATGAATGTGGAATCTGTGGAGCCGAGTTTACGTCCGGACAAGCCTTAGGTGGCCACATGAGACGGCACAGAGGTGCGGTGGTAGTCACGGCGGCGGTAGCCCCGACGGTGACGGTGGCCACGACTCCGGCCAACACGGAGCTATCACTGTCTTCGATGTCGTTCGATCAAATATCGGACGGTCAGGATCATCTGGTGATGCCAGCGAAAAAGAAAGCAAGGAAGACGGTTGTGTCACTGGATTTGGATCTGAATCTACCCGCACCGGAAGATGAGATTCGGGTCAACGGATTCAGCTTAGCTTCAAAGCAAAATCACGAACAAGAACTTCAACAGAAGAAGCAAAGAGAAGAACCAAAGTCTCTTCTCTTGTCTGCTCCTACTTTAGTGGATTGCCACTACTGAATATATTATTACATCATTACTTAACCCGAAAACAAAAAATCATTTTTAAAATTTTTGGTTTATTGATCATTCATTGTTTCTCTATCAAACGTGTATTTTTTTTCTTGTCTAACCAATTCTTTGCTTGTTCAAGAATTTTTTTGGTCCTTTTACAGAAATACTAAAATATAAGCAATTCGATAGTTTCGATTTGCTGTTACAAAAGAAAATTGTATTAAAAAAACTGATGTCACGTTCTTTTTTAATACTTTTGATCAAGAATTTCTTTTTTTTTTCTCCCCAACGAAAAAGTAAACTTCATGAAGAGGGCGTGACGATTTTTTTTTCTGTTGACAATAAAGTTTAAATTGAGAAAGAATAAAAAAAAAAAAAGCATAAACTGAGAGTAAGGGAAAAATCTAAGCGTTTTGTTTATATTCCCACTAATGATTTTGATTCCCATAATGTTGTTGTCATATCTATTCACATTCTGTTTACTTGCAATGAATGTTTTCCCTTGATTCCAGGATCTCTACTGAAAGACAAATTTATTTTTTTATTTTTAAAATTTTATAGTAATCTAAAGTTTAAAATTATTACTTTCAACTCTTAAGAAAATTTGTCTTAAATCAAAATAATACACGGCCAACTCCTTCAGTTCTTAAATATTCCTATATTAATAGCTCATAACATTATTTCCTTTATTTGTCATTTTTAAAAATATTTACATTTATTTACCATTGTATTTTCCACAATTTAACACAAAATTAAATTTTATATTATCTTTCTAACTTAATTATATCCTTTAATTATATTTTCATAAAATCTTTAAAATGAATGTTAAGAACCATTTGTTTATATGTTCATATGATATAATAATATAAGATTGATATTATAATAATTCTTACGAGTTAAATTTTAATTATTATACAAAATTTTTTTATAGATATATACTACACAATAGAATTTTAAATATTTCAATTACCCATAAATATAATAGATTTTGTAAATAAAAATTACAGTAAAAACATTAAATAATTATTTTATACCGCACTATGTGCGGATTGTTACCTAGTAAGTTGTAAAACAAACATAAAACTGAATTATCCAGAAAATTTATAAACAGCAACCTAAATTGTAGTGCGATTTTAGAAAGTTTTCTAAACAGTGATGCGAAACGAGGACACTCTCATTCTCATAGCAACAACCACAAATTACAGCATAATTTTCATAGACAAACATCATTACTCATCAGGAATCAGGATACACGCTTTGAATTGCTTGTTTTAAACAAAAACAAAGAACATCAAATACGTACAATGAACTTCGTACGGTATGGCCTAAACCATTTCAGTTGTGAATTTGGGATTTGCAAAATTGAAAACCATGTCGGGTTTTTTTTTTTGGCCTTCTTGAGTTAACTGTTTTATTTTGAAGTAAAATTTTTGGAAAACTGAAATTGAAATATTACGTGTGTATTAAATTTTGATAATTAAAAAATGCTGGTTTCAGCGTTGACACTTGACACAATTACATAGACTAGTGTTAGTTATATACTCCCTCCGTTCAAAATTAGAAAACATTGAAATATACATATATGCCTTATTTAATAAGCTTTTAATAGATTGTTTTAGTTATAATTAGTACTAGAAATATAAGGTAAAGATGCATTGGAAATATAAAATAATGCATTAATTGTAAATGACACTCTTTGAAACAGAAAAATTTAGAATCTTTGAAACAGAGTATTTTTAGATACCGTAAAGTTAATTGTTTTTTTATTTACCGCATAAAACAACTCTTGCACCCAAAATAAAAAAAAAGTACTGAAACAGAACGACAAGAAATAAAAACCCAATCTCGAAAAAAAGTTGTTTATAAAAGGTCTGCGGAGTCAGAAACTAAGTTTCTTGCGATCTAAGGTACTCTTTTCTTGGACTTTTCATATCATTCTTTCCTCTGTCAGTCAAATCAAGAGAAAGAGATTGGGAAAAGTGATTCAAGAACACAAGAACGATTTTTCTCGTTAATGGATCGCGACTCCAAGAAACCTTGTGGAGCTTTGCCGGCGCCGAGGGAAGTTCAAGTGAACGCTGCGGCGGTGACATCTCTCGCTCCTGGTTTCCGATATCATCCAACCGATGAAGAACTCATTACCTACTTGAAGAGGAAGGTTCAGGGCAAACCCATGCGTTTGGATGCTATTGGAGAAGTCGATTTTTACAAGCACGAGCCCTGGAACTTACCAGGTAAAAATCTTCCGCTGTTTCTTGGCTTTTTGATTCTCGAGTGTTAGATTTCGTGTCCTTCAAGTTTGTGTGATCAGTGAGATAACTCTACGGGCAGGGTTTTAACTCTATGGGTTCTGGGGATTTCAGTCGCTTTTGCTATGCATACTTGAAATCTGAAACATTACTCGCATATTCATGCTGTGGAATTGGTTGCTTGTAACTCAAGAAATGTAGTCTTTGTGGTTTTTTTTGTTGTTGTTGCAGAGCATTCGAAGTTGAAGACAAGAGACAAAGAATGGTACTTCTTCAGTGCCTTGAATAAGAAGTATTCAACTGGTATAAAGCGAGTAACAAAGCAAGGCTACTGGAATGCCACTGGAAAAGACAAGGAAATCCGCAGAGGAGATGGTGAGGTGAGCATTGCAATTGGTATGATGAAGATTCTTGTCTTTTACAAGGGGCGGCGTTCTTCAAACGGTCGGCGAACTGATTGGGTGATGCATGAGTATCGCCTCGCTGACAATGACGAAGGCCTTCAGGTAATATACACATATATATATATATATATATTCTCTGTATTACATTCTTTTGAGTTGATTGTGTTTCAGGATCCTTACACTATTAGAAATGGTTTCTTATGCTTCTTGAATTGTTTTAGAGTTAAGATGGCCGCTGCTTATATATATTATTTAAATAGTCTCTCTCTGGTTTTCTTATTGTGTTGAAGGTCACTAGAACTGGATTTGGTAAGCTCTTTTGATTCTGGATTCTGTGACTTTGTGTTTATGGGATGCAGGTAGATGCGTACGTATTGTGTAAAGTTTTCCGCAAGCAAAACCCTGGGGAACCCATTGAAAGCAGATATGCAACATTCTTAGAACAAGAGTGGGATGATGATGGTGAAAGAGCTATGAGCCCTGTTCCAGTTGTTGTGGATGCCAATAGAACCAACGAGACTCAACAGGTTTTTGCTTCTTCATATATACTCTGTTTTCGTTTTTTGCTCTTATGCTTTACATTGCAGCAAACGTGAACCTATGAAAACTTTGTGTAGATCGATGGCAACAACAAGGAACATGATGATGAGGCACTGAAGAGAGCACCAATATCGCCTCATTGTGACATCGACAAAGAAGCTCCATTGCCTTTTTGTGTCCTCAACAAACAAGCTCCATTGCCTCTCGTCCAATACAAACGCAAGCGTCGATTCGACTCTAGTGGAAACTCCAACAGCGCAAGTCAAATGACTCAGAACCATTGTTGTTCATCCACAGCATTAGCAACGATTGTTGACAGTGGTGCCGCTGAGCCTGAGCCGCTGACAAACTCAGAACAAGATGCTATAAGTGTGCTTAAGAGCGGCCTCGGAAGTATGATCGAAGATCTGGGGAACAAACAAGAAGAAACACTAGCTGAAAAGGTACCTGCAACAACAAGCTCCCTCACCAAGAGTATCCAGGATCTGATGAAGGAGAAGGACGAGATGGTTGTGCTCAGAGAGACGCAAATGCGTGAAACGATAGAGGCAGAAATATTGATAAACTACCTTGAAGATCAGATTAAAACGTTGCGTAAGGAGAATTGAGGAGCTGAGCTAGGAAGAACAAAACTAAACAAGGGACAAATGGGACAGATCATCAAAAACCACTAGTCATGTTTCTTCCTTCTCTTGTACTTCTTTTCGCATAAATATGTTTCCATGGAGACTTTACTTAGTCATGTGAGCTATGGGTTGATGAATATGTGAAAACTCTATTGCACAATTAGGATCAAGTACTCTCTGTTCTACGGTTTGCAATTTTATCATCTAAAACCAAGATAGAAACTTATCATATTATTAAAATGCAAAATATAAAATTACAAAATTTATGTATATATTTAGTAATATTATGATCAGTTGGATTTTGTATATTTGAGTAAGATATTATTTGTCAACGAAAAATAAATAGATTGAAAAAACAGATACATTAGTTGCCTACCATATGGCATATATCCCAACGACCTACCCTCTTGTTAGAATGTTCTAGAATCAGAAAATATTAGCTAGCTAAGGTGTTGACGTGTCACCTAACTAGATTAGACCGTCACTAAAGCCAATATCACCGCACCGTCACTTAGAAGATTTCACCAATCTCTTCCTTCGTGGAAGATTTTAAAACCTTCGCTGCGTGATTTCTTCTTTTTTTCTTTTTTCTTTTTTTTTTTTTCTTTTCTAAAGGTTTGGTTTTTGCTTTTGCTTATTTCTAATGGCATCATCGTGATCGATTCATCTCTCTCTCTCTCTCTCTCTCTCTCAAATTTTTCCCAATTCTTTTTTTTAAAAAACCCTAATTTTGCGATATCTTAATTTTTATCATCTAGTCTCGAAATCTGCACCCACCGGATAAAAACCCTAACTTTCTTGTGTTCTTCTGGTTCACCGATTGATGGGTCGTGACTCAGTGACGACGTCGCTTGCTCCTGGGTTCCGATTTCATCCTACGGATGAGGAACTCGTTCGTTACTACCTTAAGCGTAAGGTCTGTAACAAACCCTTTAAGTTCGATGCTATCTCCGTCACCGACATATACAAATCCGAGCCTTGGGATCTACCAGGTTACTTTCTCTCTCTCTTCTTTCTTTATTGTTTTCTGGTTAGATCGAATTATACAAATCTAGAATTGTGATTGATTTGATTGATTTTGTGTGTTTATAGATAAGTCGAAGCTGAAAAGTAGAGACTTGGAATGGTACTTCTTTAGTATGCTGGATAAGAAGTATAGTAATGGTTCTAAGACGAATCGTGCCACGGAGAAAGGGTATTGGAAGACGACTGGTAAAGATCGGGAGATTCGTAATGGTTCGAGAGTCGTTGGGATGAAGAAGACACTTGTTTATCACAAGGGTCGAGCTCCTCGTGGTGAAAGGACCAACTGGGTTATGCATGAGTATCGGCTTTCTGATGAGGACTTGAAGAAAGCTGGTGTGCCACAAGTAAGGTTTTTCTAGCAATTGGGTTTGTTTTGTTTTGAAAGTTTTTATCTTTAATGCCTATGGATTGAGTTATTGACTTTGTTGAGTTGTTTTTTTTTGGTGGTGTGTGGAGAAGGAAGCATATGTGTTATGTAGGATATTTCAGAAGAGTGGTACCGGGCCTAAGAATGGGGAGCAGTACGGTGCTCCATTCCTTGAGGAGGAGTGGGAAGAAGATGCAATGACATATGTACCTGATCAAGATGCTTTCAGTGAAGGATTGGCTGTCGATGACGATGTCTATGTCGATATTGATGAAATTGATGAGGTTTGTGTTAGAAGTAGATCCTACCTCGCTCTTCAACAATATAGAAATTATTTCTCTTTGTGAATACTGTGTAGTGTTAAAGTGATCAGTGATGTGGTTAGATAGATGGTGTTGAATACTGCAAATGCAAAAGAGTGATGAGGGGAGTGTTTTGTGTTAGGCATGAACACTAATAGCGAGTGTTGGGTGCCTTTTCCTTACTTCTGGAATAGTATACCTGTTTAGATTTAAGATGAGGGATGGATGTTAGTTAGTAGGTCCTGCCATATTCGTGATGATTTACATCTTTACATCTTCTTATTGTTTGTATTCGTTCATGATTTTATCTTTTGCGTGAGCGTCTGAATTTGATTTCCTTTCGCAGAAGCCCGAAAATCTGGTGATCTATGATGCTGTTCCTATTCTACCCAACTATTGTCATGGAGAATCAAGCAACAATGTTGAATCAGGCAATCACTCAGACTCTGGAAATTACATTCAACCAGGAAACTACGTTGTCGACTCTGGTGGCTACTTTGAACAACCAGTTGAAACTTTTGAGGAAGATAAGAAGCCTATTATACGGGATGGTAGCATACAGCCTTGTTCTCTATTTCCGGAGGAACATATTGACTGTGGCGTGCAAGACGAGAATGCGGTGAATCTGGACTCATCCAACAATAATGTGTTTGTGGCTGATGCATGTTACAGTGACATTCCTATTGATACTAACTATTTGCCTGATGAGCCGTTCATGGATCCTAACAACAGTCTTCCACTCAACGATGGTCTGTACCTGGAAACGAATGATCTCAGCTGTGCTCAACAAGATGATTTTAACTTCGAAGATTATCTTAATGATTTTAACTTTGACGATGATGGTTTTACTCTTGATGATCCTGAATTAGATGCTCTCCTCGACCAAAAAGTAAGACTTGTGCCTTCAACGTGCTTAGTTTTTTCTGTATGTTAGAACTCCTCTTTAACTCACCTTTATACAAACAGCCTGCCCCTGAAGAATTGGAGAAGGAGGTCGCAGAAGGCAAAGAGATGGTGGAGAAAAAGGAAAGTGGTGAAGGATCTTCCTCAAAACAAGATGCAGATCTCACGGACTTTGATTCAGGTAACACAGTTAGATATTCTATTGATTCATCGTAAACCAAATTATTTGATGATCGATTCTGACGCCTTCTGAAACTAAATCCTGCAGCTTCAAAGTACCCTTTTCTCAAAAAGACAAGCCACATGCTTGGAGCTATTCCTGCTCCATCTTCATTTGCTTCACAGTTCAAATCAAAGGACGCAGCAATCAGGCTACACTCAGCGCAGTCTTCTGGTTCAGTTCACGTGACTGCAGGTATGATCAGAATATCAAACATGAATCTAGCAGCGGATAGCAGTATGGGCTGGTCATATGACAAGAACGGTAACCTCAACGTAGTCCTTTCGTTTGGAGTGGTCCAACGGGATGATGGGCTAAATGCCTCGGGAAGTAAGACAGGAACTACGGAGACAAGAGCAATGTTGATCTTCATGTGTTTATGGGTTCTCTTACTCTCTGTTAGCTTCAAAATAGGAACCCTGGTCTCTGCCCGGTAGTAGCATCAAAAGTTGAATCGTCTCAAAAAGACTTTTTTTGGTGTTTGTATGTCTTCAATTATATAGCGTTTACTCTGGCAGTGCTTTGCTGCTCAATATTTATTTTCATCTTTTCAAAAGGGATTTTGTGTAGTTTGAAATTCTCTTTATGATTCCATACAAGTGACTAGTAAGTCTTATTTTTTTCTTGTCGATGATGATAATTAATTGACATCTAAAGAAAGTAAAAAGGGATATCGTTTCTGATATTAAAACTACACCAATGATTGAACAATAATAAACTTAGATTTAATCTACCTTAAAGATTCGTTTCAAAAGCAGTCGAAGTCACACTCCCATGCACGATTATTAACAGAAGGAATCTTGGCTGTTACTGAAGGGATACACTACTATATTAACTGCGATAGATAAATGTTGTGAAAAATCTCCAATAATTAAAAGGAAACAAGCATTCATATTTCATAAACAAACAACTGATTCTAAATCTTTGATAATAAAATAAGAAAGAACATATTCCCCACACTTAGCTCTCTCATTCTCAAAAATAGTACTTATAAACCAAATGTTTGATTCTCTGTCTTTGTCGGATTCAACGGTGAGCTTCTTCAAAAGCTCATGTATTTTGTGTAGCTATATTGTTTGGGAGTTACTTTCCAAATAAACCCCACACACCACCAGAGCCTTGCCTTTGCACAGTCCCGCCTTCTCCTTCATCAGATGCTGACTTTTGTCTTCTAAGCATCTCAACTTCAGCTTCAATGGATTGCCCTGACTCCAATGCTTTCTGCAATTCCGCTATTTGTGCCTGAGACATGCCATTACATATAATCGCGATTGAGTTGGAGATTTTGGAAAGAGACATAATAGAAAGAAAAAAAAGCTTCAGCAGGCTTTTAGTAACCTCGAGTTTAAAGCATCTTGATCGTTCTGAAATAAGTTGACCTTGTACAGACTGGAGTTCCTGCGATAATGTTAAAGAGTGTCAATCGTGTTCACAGAAACGCGAAAAGGGATAACTATAATTAGCTTGACAGTTGGAGATAACGTACTTGAGATAGTTCAGTGTGACTGCTATTGACTTCATCTATCTTTTCCCTGAGCTTCCCGTTTTCTACTTGGGTTTCTGCAACAGATGACTCCAATGTTCTTTTCTCTTCTTTAATTGCATCGATTCTGTTCCTAATATCTCTCTCAGGGTTACTGCCTCCAATTCCATTGAGAGTTGGATTTGCAGGTGGGGGATAATCCGACTTATCTGACTTGGCTATGGCATAAGCAGCAGTGACAGAGGCTGCAGCTGCAGCGGCTGCTGGTGACTTAAAAATTTTGGGATGTGAGGATTCTCTTGTTTTTAGTCTCATGACATATATCTGTGTGAAAAGAAGACACGAGCTCAAATAAGATATCAATAAGATTTTACTTGTGTAAGTTGTAATCTAGTGCTATGAGCTTACATCATTGTTATACTTCCCGTTATAACCGCCAAAAGCTACTAAGATGTTCTCCCCAAATACTGATGCTGAGCACACACTGAGACCCTGCAGTTAGATCATAGACCACATAAGACAACTCGGGTAGGAAAGAAAAAGAAACATCTAAGATTGGATGATAGTTATGGAAGTATCCACCTCACTAGCAAGTGGATGTCTTGCTTCTACATGGGATGATGTGGACCAAACCAGCTTTGACATATTTAGAACAAGGGTCTCTAAACAACCTGCGCCAGAAAGAAAGGAGTTACAGAGGAGAGTTGCATACAGAGTTTAACTGCAAAAAGCGAGAAGACACTATTCTAGAAGCAGAGAGTGCATTTACCGGTACTATTATCACCGCCCCCGACTATATACCAATTTTCGTCAATGGTTATTCCAGCATGTCCAGCTCGAGGAGTTACAACATCTCCCTGAACATGAGGCTGTGACCACTCCATCTGCCATGAGTTTATAAAGTCATCAGAATATGATGAAAACGACAAAGTAAATTCAAGAAAATATGCTTACAGTTTGCAGGTCAAGGATATGGAGATCATTGTAGAAGATGGAATGAGAACAACCACCAAAAATAAAGAGGTAATGATCGGAATGTGTGGCAGCTGTGTGATCAAATCTGGGAACTGGGCGTGTCTGGCTATCAACCAAAAAAAACACAGTGCAGAGCATTTAGATGTAAGACCAGGTAGACAAAACTGGAGTAAACATAGACATGGATCTAGCTGCCTGCACTTTTGCCTAAACTTACGTTGACTCGACCACATCCCAAGTCATTGTCTCAAGATCAAGAACATGCAGATCATTCAGCAGTCTCCTGTTCTTATCTTCGCCACCAAAAACAAAAAGTCGGGACCCAACCAGTGTAATGGAATGTCCACCACGTGATACCTGTAAAACATGAAAGGTATATAAATTATCCATAACAGCAACAACATACATCACAAGCAGATTCAGAGAACTGTTTTGTTACCGGAACATTCCCGGATGCATCAATGACTCCACATAAGTGTGTTTCCAAATCAATGAACCTCACTGTAAGGAAAGAATCAAAAACAAAAATAAGAGAATAATAAAAGAGTATCCAATCAGACGGAAATCTGGATATGGCTGACCTGACATGTTATCTGATGACTTCTTGGAGTGTCCCCCGATCAGAAGAAGCTTGTTTCCCCACTTAATCTGCCAAAATGTTCACAATTTAACAATTTGAAGTCTTATTGCAAAATTCTTCGTCACGTAAAAGAACTTACCATGCGATGGTCTGAAATAGCAGGAAAACTTCCCGTAAGCTACTACCATCATCTTCTTGAATGCTATCAGCACTTGATGATTCAGTTTTCAGTTTCAAACTAGACCAAGTCAAACTTCTAAGATCAAACACCTGATAGATATGAGTTTATCAAAATCACCACAGATTCATGAAAACAAAAGGAAGATGATACAAACACACAATAAAACTACCTGGACATCAGATAAGTATCGACCATTACGGCTTCCACCAACAATGTAGAGCTTTTCATCAACAACCACTGCCGCATGCTGCATTTTTCCATACAATACATGAAAAGATTTTAAGAGAGATTATCTCAAATCAATCAAATTCTTAACTACTGAATCACTACCTTGTAGCGAGCTGAAGCTCGAGAGCCAGAAACAGGGAGTGGTGACCATTCATCATGAGCGAGATTTGAATGCCAATCACCAACGTCTATCTCTTTCCTGATCTCTTCCATTACTGAAGACTACGTCACAGCTTCAGTCTGAGAACAAAAATTAGGAGACGGGTTCCGATCACATTCGATTTAAACAATCGGATACGAGAAACTCTATAATCAAGTAGATGGATACGACTTCTAAAATCCAGAATTGAGCTTCTGACGATCCATAAGGAAAGAAGGAGAAAACGACGAGATCCTAGTACGTTCTCAGGGACGATCACGAAATCAAAGTTGGGGACATTGCAATTACAAAGAGATCTGAACACTAAATTCGAAATTGCTTTCACGAAAGCTAACTAAAGGGAAGATAATGGAGAAAATAAAGGGAAGGAGAGAGAGACGTACATAAAGTTAAAAATCGAAATGGCGGCGATGACCAGAGCCGCCGGAGAACGTTGATTGTATCGGAGCCGGAGAGGGGGTGAAGGATTGTGAGAAGTGAGATCGAATCTCCAAGTGTATACTAAAAGATGCAGGTTGGTTCTTCTGCAAATGAAGAAAGTTTCGAGTCAATTATATAAAATTGCAAAAGATATGGGTGCTTCCTTATGTTGCAGTATATCCGAAGTATTCGTCTACAAATATCCAACTTTCAGGGGTCCTTCCGTAAATCTGAGCGCCTTTCGGTTTTCTTATGTAAATAGGAAAAGTTCTGGATCTTCTACGTGAATATCAGAAGATACCACTCTTACTGTTAACTTGTTAAGTGTAAACAGTAAAAGATCTGCCTTAAACACGTTTAAGGCAGAGATAATACTGTTATTATTGAAGAGCTTAATACTATCACTCTTTTTAGTTTTAACTAACCCAACACCTTTTGTATTCATTCATACTCAACCCTCCCTTTTCCCCTCTGTTAATTTAACTTTCACGTTTTTAACATATATTAGTAAATTTTTCTTTTGATTTTAAGTTTAAACTAGAGCAAAAAAAAACTGGGGGGTTAAAACCTGTAATTGTAAATAGTTGATCCCATGAAAGAAAGAAGCAAATGCAATGTAATGGCTGGTTATTGTAAATTGTTACAACAGAAAGAACTCAAAGGGAAACAAAACTTCAACAAATTGCAACAAAGTTATAAAAAAACAAATGAAAATAGTACTTCTAACTCCAAATCTGCTTCTCTCCCAGAGAAAAACACAATTTATATAATGTCGACATATAAATAAAAACGAAAGAGCTCCTAGAGAGATATCTCTGCCTCACTCAAAGATGATTAATGATCCCCATCCGAAAGCTTAAGCCTCAACAAATGAAGTAAAACAGACCAAAGATAGGAACCGAGATTGGATATTTCTTTAACGGTTTTACTCGGTGGCTCTCTCTGTGGCTGAATCAACCTTCTGTTTTATCATCGTCTCAGCTTGTTGGATTGCTCTCTGTGGCCCTGTGATGCTCACCTTCCTGCCAATATTTTCCCCATTTATCAACTTTAGACATAAGAGGTAATTAATATTGTAACTCTCAGGTAATGTTAACTTAAATACCTATCAGAGGTTCCAGAAATGAAATCTCCTCTGTCTGATATTTTTATTCGGGCACCTGTCATCTGCAGGAAGTGAAGCAGGCTTTAAGATTTTGGTGGACAGAAAGAGTTTTAATTAAGGGTTGGAAAATACGGACCTGAGTAATTTCCATGATGTTTCTTCCTCCACGACCAAGGACCAATCCTATATGCTCATCCGAGACACCAATTGTCACCGTGTTGCTAGGTTCTTCCTGGAATGTATACCATGTCACAGATTAAGTAATGACAAAAAAACCGAAACATATTATCTGTGACTGTTTTAACACCAAAAGGCTATCCACTCTTTTAAATGCATAAATAGGGTGGAAGAAAGAAGAGACTAACCTTGTGGTTTTGATACTTGCCTCCAGAGCCGTTGGGTGCGTAGTTAACCGAATTGTATCCCGCTGTAGGAACAGAAGGAAGCACATACGCATATGGAGGACCATGAAAACCAGAGTAGAAAAGACCTAAAATGCCGAGTTTAAAGGAACTTACAAGAGAATTAAGCTTAACAACAGACAAGCATCATACACAATCCTCAATATGGAAATAAAATCCATGTGAGATGAAATACGAATCGCTATTACTACCTTAGTTGACAATATAAAACTCAGTAGAAAATCCTACTCTAATCTAGCATTTGTCAAGGGATATGATCTAGCATTTACATTTGGCACTTAGATTCTCCACATGACCTTAAAACAGGAAATGCAAAACCTTGTACTGTGGCTCTGACCTATAACATTTGTAATGTGTAGTGACTAAACAGTCCTTTTCATATAACAAATTATTTACAGAGTGTCAATCAATTGTCAAAGGATGGTCCGGAGATGATCTAACCATTTACTCTATCGCTTTCAAACATGAACAAAAGCAATCAAAGAAATAAAGAACACGCTAACAAAAGAAACTTCAAAGAGGAAAACAAACAAAACTAAGCTAGTACTGAGTTGATGTACCTGCATAGGAATATGGGGAATGCACGTTCTGGGAGTAATGATCGTCCTCGGTAAGCTTAGCCAAAATTAAATCGATTGCCCGCATCTGCTCCTCGAAGGTCCCAGATAATGTCACTAGCCGATCACTCAACCCGTAGTAGGTATTATCCAGAGGGGAAATCTTAATACCAGCTTTAGATTCCTCAATGAATGACCTGTGTGCAAAGAAAGAAATGTCTTGCGGGTTAGTTACAGCCATATACCGTAAGTCAATATTCCTAAAGGAAGAAGAAGAAGTGCTTGCCATATTGTAGAACTTAGGAGAAATTAG
Organism: Camelina laxa; assembly: GCA_024034495.1. Lineage (NCBI taxonomy): Eukaryota > Viridiplantae > Streptophyta > Magnoliopsida > Brassicales > Brassicaceae > Camelina > Camelina laxa. Next base: position 1,533,018 of record CM043881.1, read on the forward strand.
ATATTTCATACTAACACTACTTCAAACTGAGTCACCTCTAATACCCAGAAACCATTTTCACTGGTTATAGGGTCTTGACTTGTTCATGCATGCATTCAAAGAAATAATTGCTCTCTTAAAGATATAAATTGGAGAAAAATTGAACATGGAAACAGTGCAAGAACAAGACCAGATACATTATAGATGCTAGTTGCTGATTTAGTGTGTTAAAGAAATTGGTGTAAAGGGAAACAGGTCATGGAAGCTCCGAAAACCTCATAGAAACTGCATTAGCAAATACAGAACGGAAACTTACTTGATAGTGGCCCCTCCTTTTCCAATTATACCTCCACAAGAACTGTTAGGAACCACAAGTCTTATTCTTCTCCTAGGCTCAACCTCATTACCATCTTCAGCATGAAGCTTAAAAACAAAAAGAAAGTAAATATCATTTTCATAATGACAAAATATATAGATTAACTAAACGCATTGTGAGATGAAATACAAATTAGAGAAACACAAAGTTGAAAAAGATTACCTCACTGTGCAATTTATCAAGGATAAGTTCCAGTCCAGTGACAACTTCTTTAATTGTGCCCGATATCATAATAATTCTGTCAGTTGTCCCAGGGAAAAACTCTTGATTACGTGAGAGCTGAATCCGTGCCCCAGACTTTGCCTGAAACTCAGTGATGGTCGAGCCACCTTTCCCAATGACGGAACCAGCTGCCGCATTGGACACAAGAAACCGAATGTGTGTTGGCTTCTCAGCAGAATCTGAAAAGAGTAAAAACACATTAGATAGTCAAATAGATAGCATGGTTCACTAACCTGCATCACTTTAAAGCTAATCGTTGAATTGAAAGAACAAAAAAGAAAAATATATTGTCTCCCCATCAAACATACAACCTCGATTATACCTACCAGCTACCACACACATGATACAAAAACACAACATAAGAATGAGTCTGATCTAACTCACTCACAGCATGGTTCCTTATGAAAGAACAACAACAAAGTAGTTACTTTCCTTTGTATAATTCATCACATTCTACACAAATTCAGTAGATGAAGTGAAAGAACAAAAACAAAGTTTTTTTTTGTCTCCCTATCAAACATACAACCTCGATTATACCCTGCCAGCTACCATACACATGAAACAAAAACACAACATAAGAATGAGTCTGATCTAACTCACTCGCAGCATTGTTCCTTATGAGAGAACAACAACAAAATAGTTACTCTCCTTTGTATAATTCATTACATTCTGAACAAATTCACTATAATTTCATAGGATCCATGGCACAGAGACTCTTCTCCCAAGTTTTAAATCAGAATAAAGCATTAATCACACATCCACGATGTCATATCACAAAGTATTCAAAACGAGATCCAATACAAGAAGGTGACGAAATACTAAAAAACATTTAAGAGTCAGAGTCGAAGAAAATGCAGAGAAGGAATAAACAAAAAGAACAGATCGGATCAGAATACCAGCTTCTGAAGAATCGTGCTGTTCTGGAGATCTCTTGGTCAGCTCTTCCGGTGAACCAGCGGCATACGACTCAGTAGACTCCATTGCTGCAAGAGAGAAGAACCGAATTAACCAATCGACATTATCAATACAATGAACAAAAAAGGAAAAACGAAATCGGATTAAGAGAAAGAGATAAGACTAGTTTCGTCGGAATCTGAAAAAAAAATCCGATGAGTTTTACCTGTCTTGGCACAATTCGAATCTGGTCCTTCCGTCGTCGTCGTCGTCGCCGTCACTTGGGCGCAGGTGGTTATGAATCTGAGCAAAAGAGTTTAGTGTAGATGTTTGAGTTTTTCTATCTCTATCTCTCGTTCGCTCGGTCGCTTGTTTCCTCGGCTTCTTCGTCTTTGTCGCCGAGCGGTTTGTGAAGTGAATGAAGGTGGCTCTGGTGTCCTTCGTCTAATCTATCCACTAGCCTCCCTTATTCCTATTATTTTATTCTTCTTCCTTTTTTTTTTTTTAATTTAATTTAATCTTATTTGACCGCCTCCCTATCTTTTTTAATAAAAACATCAATTCACTTTTATTTTGTTAAAATATCAAATCAACACCAATTATTTATTCAAATCATTAAAAAAAAAAAAAAAGCATTACATTATTTTTTTCCTCTGTTTTTTCTCATTTTGGACGTTGATATTTTGAATCCGTTTTGTTTTATTTTCATAGTTTGTAAGATCTTAAATTTGTAGATATATATATATATATATATTTTTTTTTTTTGTCAAATTGTACGGCAAGAAGAGTTAAGTTAGTTGACGAAGACAATAGATACGATTTACTGATTTAGGTAATGCTGCATGTTTATGATTTGAATCGGTCGATTAAATGAATAAAAGTGCAATATTAATATAAGGGTGGGTGACTTTGGGGTGTTTTTTGTGTGTTTAGTCCGACAATAATGGGAAGTAGCAACCTGTGTTTTCCTCACGACTACACAGCTTCATTGGTTACACCTTCTATAAATTAATCTTATTTTCTGGTTGCATAACTAACATTAAGTTTAATCAAATCCTAACACATCATATTATTTCTCAATAATTGTAGAGGACTCTTATAACATTTCTTTAAAAAATCTAATAATTTTAATCAAATTAAAAATATAATAACCTTTTTCTGGGGTCAAATATCTTAATTTCTATTTTTTGGTTCAATTGCTATGGTTATTCGTTTATGATTTGTCGCTAGCCCAAAGATATTTAGTTAACGGGCTTTTATTGGGCTTGCTTTTAATATTCGGCGTATTTTAAACTGTAGTGAAGCAACGTCAGTTGGCTAATATGCGCCATGGTAAGCTCGTGGTGATGGTGGTGCCACCTCCCGATCTCCGTCGGTTCAGGATCTCTTATCATCTCTCCCACTCCTACTGACTTCTGTGTTTAAGCAAAGCCGTTAGTCGTTAAACATCGATCATATCTTCAAAACGCCGTCGTTTAAGCTATGGCGTTAAGCTCAGCTTCTCTTAGTAGACTTACTACTACCTCTTTGTCTCTCTCGGCGAAGAAGACGAATCGAAACCTTAGAAATCCATCTCTCTCTTTCACCATTACTAGCTCATCGTCCTTTGACGAACCACCTAAACCTTCTTCTTCTACTCCACCAATTCGCGTCTCCTCGAGCTCTGTCCCGAAAGCTCGATTCATCGCTCGTCAGAAACAATCCATCTCCGTTCGTCAGCTCCAACGACCTTTGAGTAATTTCAACCATTTGATCTAAAGTTTTGTTTTTTTATTATGTGGATGGTTTAAACATGGATCGGATTGTTTTAATTTCGGATTTGCTTTGTTTTGGTTGCAGTTGAGTATATGAGTTTACCTGCAAGTCAGTACTCGGTGCTTGATGCGGAGAGGATTGAGAGAGTTGATGATAACACTTTCAGATGCTATGTTTATACTTTTAAATTCTTCAACTTTGAAGTCTGCCCTGTTTTGCTTGTCAGGGTTGAAGAACAACCTAATGGCTGCTGCATCAAGCTTTTGTCTTGCAAGGTAAGAAAACCTTCCTTTGTTAATGATAGATAAAGAGAAGAACTTGCGGCTTATAGAAACAAAATTGAATCAAATTGTTCATTTTATATGAGTTATGTTTGTTCTGATCCTGATGGTTTTTGTATTCATTGTCTTGTGCTGTATAGCTTGAGGGATCTCCTGTTGTGGTTGCTCAGAATGACAAATTTGATGGTAAGCATATCCCTGTTTGTTAACCCATGTCATGTATGCTCACGTTGTAATTACTTTCTTGTATGGGCTTAACATTTGGTAATGGTAGATTTGTAATGGGGGCTTAACATTAGTTATTTTCTAGTTATGCAGCTTCTATGGTGAACCGGGTATCATGCGATAGCACTCAGGAGGGCACATCAGAGCAACAAATTACTTCAGATGCAGTCATCGAGGTAGCTAAGTGCTTTCATTTTTTCTTTTTTTTGCTTACTTAATCAGTGCACTGCTGTGGCATTTCTGACTTATTTGGCAATTGTAGGTCAATATCGAGATTCCTTTTGCATTTAGAGTTTTCCCAGTGGGAGCAGTAGAGGCGACAGGGACACAGGTCCTTGATCAAATTCTTAGACTCATGCTACCACGATTTTTGTCTCAGGTATGCAGGAAAACGTTTTTGTATTATTACCTTTTTAATAACTTATTCTGCATCAACAAGTCCCTTTAAGCTATCATGACACTATGTTTTAAGGAGATCTATCATATTTGAGCTGGTTCATGAGGAGGCAATATAAGCTGTTTTTAGGCTTTACTTGTGTCGGTAAAGCAAATGTTGAACCAGGACTCAGGTTACAGAGTAGCATAAACGTCTATTGTTTCACTGTAAAACTGGCTTTGTTAGTTCTTTATATTTATGTGCTCACCCTTATGCAAATATGAACATAGATGCATTCCATTTCCTGCAATATTATCCCAACATTAACCTTCTCATGCTCGTTGACTCGTTTTGCAGCTCTCGAAAGACTATCAAGCATGGGCTTCTGGAGACACTTCAAGGCAACCTCTTGGGACCGGCGAGATCTGATAGTAAAGCAAAAGCTACCGTACCTGGTTCAGCGATCCTGCACCGAGTTCAAGTCGGGGATGTTAGCAGATTCTCGATCCTTTCAATGTGTTATACTCGAGTAAAATGATCACAAATGAATCTGTAGTCACTGGAATTGCAACCCTTTTCAATAGAATACGTTTGTTTGTTACACTCTATATCAGACGGTGTGTCATGTTAATCCAACCAGAAGTTCCTTATACGGATCTACCTTTTTATACCAAAAACTTGCTTTTATGTCTAATAGAACCAAATTTGAACCGATAAATGGATGAGCCGGTTCACTTTAATCTGACAGTTTTATTCGATTGAATACTTTTTCAGACGAAATGTTTCCTCGCTTATGTCTTTTTGTCATTTGTCAAAGTGTAATATTTATTTTTGTTTTAAAGTCAAGATAAGGTGTTTAATTTGAATTAAAGCCAAAACAAATAAATGTTTAAATCAAAAGTCATTTGCAACTTTTAGACAGAACCAAGAAATGTTAATCGAGTGAAGAATTTTGTATGTGATTCGTGTTTATTTTTTACGATTAACCATCTAAAGTTATCTTACGAAACATATTAATTCAAACGTAAACATAAAAGAGAACCATCTAATTAAAGTTATCTTACGAAACAAATTATACAATTAAGCATGAGTAAAAATAAGCAAATGTTGTAAGCAATTGAGAAATAATTTATCTTATTGGTCCGCCTACAACGACAGCCATATATCATTTTGTGTCGATCTCAAAGCAAAAGTCTCATCACTCTTCGAAAGACAAAATCAAGAAAATAATGCTAACTCAATTACAAGACAAAAGAAGACATTCACATAACGGTGAAACAAAGAAAGATTGTGTTTGATATGTTAGCACATATATAAAATAGAAGTAGTGTAAGTAAAATAGATATATCCTATTCACACACTGAGTGAAATTTCCAAAACGAAAGGATACAGACAACAGAGTTATCATCTACGCATATGTCCACACTAGATCTACAAATATGAAATTTACTGTGTCTTAAGAAGCTACGATGCATGTTAATTATCTTATATATGGATGTCGTGAAATGTTAAAACCAAAACGTGCGTTTGTTCCCTCTCAAATTAAAAGTTCGTGACTTCGAGATTTTTTTTTCAGTAAAGGACAAAATAGTGAAGAAGATGGGTTGAATCATGTAAGAATATAAATTATAATAACGTTTCTAGTTTTTGGAGATTTTGCTAAAACCCTAAGCAATGATATATGTTGCATCTGCTACAAATTAAATATCTAAAACAGTAATTTTCTTAAGAGTTGCTAATCACAGACTATATTTTGTTCTAAACACAATGATAATGAGTGGATTTTAGAAAAAAGAAAACGTACGTTTGTATTGTGTGTATATCGATCTTGAAAGACGTATATGTACGTGACTGATGAGACCTAACATAGACCCAAAATCCATGCAACCTTGTCTTTCGTCCCAATGCATTTGTAAGCTTTCTCATAGACATTTTCCTATATAACTATTTTATTATATTGTTTAAAACTACTATATCAATAATTAGAGCGAATGAAAAAAAAAAAAACAAAATTCAATTATGCCATCATGTGATATAAATAATTTATTTTTCTAGATTACTCCATGTGAGAATATTGGTTGGTACGAAGCCCTCACAAAGACCAATCCAAATTGAGAGAAAGTTTTATAAAATATATACACAAGAAATAAAATTAATAATATGGTGTGAAGTTTGATCTTTTCCTTTCCTTTATAACCTTGAAAGGTCAAAAGATGTTGTCATCTCTTATCTTTCTCCATTTTAAATTTCTGGAGCCAAACCTTATTAACATTCCTAAAACCCCAAAGATTAAAGAAAAAAAGACTTAACATTCACCACCACACCTCTTATAAGGTATAGGCCAATGTTTTTTCTCACAATCTTCTTCTATCTTTGTTTTCCTTTATTTATCTTCCTCTGTTTTAGGAAAACGTTTACTAAAATTGGATCTTCATTTCCTACTCTTGATGATGATTCACCTCTGACTTTTCAGATTTTGTAAAAAAATTCATCATAGGCTTTGAATAGGTGCTCTTATTATTTTGTAGTATATATTGTAAACTTGAGAAAAGCAAATCCAACTTTTCAGTTTTTGGGATTTTTTTTATTATTACTATTATTATTAATCATTAAGAATAATCCCAAAAGATTTATGTTCTAAATTCTTTAAGTTTTTGGAAGCAAATACAAACTTTTAACTTCATATTGTATAAGATATCTTATTCATATTTACACTAATTTTGTTTATTATACAAGTAACAATTCAGATTTTAGAGATTACAATACATGACGTGGGATGGATTGATCTCGCCACGTGTTGTAATCGTAGACCAGCTCCTCGCTTCCTTGAGACTCGCCTTCGCCTTTGCTTTTTTTTTAATTTTAAACAAAAGCGAAAAAGGAGACAAAAATAAATTAAAAATAGATTCCAACAAAGCTAAATTAAATTATTAATTACTGAGAAAAAGACAATTAAGGATTTGGTTTAAATTAATTTGTTTTTTCTTTTTTTCTCTGGTCATTGCACCTTCTCTCTTACACACAGAAAAAAAAAACCAATCTTTTTGAAGTTTTCACAATTAATAAATCACCGATAATTTTGTTTTTTCTTCTTCTGCTTCTTCTTCATCATCGATCCTTTTATTGAATTTGATTTGATTGTGCAATAGGAGGAGCTTGGTTGTTCATCTTTATCTTCTTCTTATTGTTATCCCCACCATCATTGACGAAGAACACGACGAGGTAACGTCTCGCTAATCTCAATTCCGTATTTTTTTGTTGTTGATGATTCGTTTCGACTAAAAGTGGAATCTGGGTTTTGATTGTTCAGTTTGGCTGATGAATTGAATTCAATATCAGGTGAGAGATGAATTGGAGAACAATGGGGTGTGAAAGTTTGAGCCTTTTGGTATGTTGGGTTTGTGTGTTTTCTGGGATCTTCTCGGAGAATTGTGGGAAGATGTAAATGCGTGTTTCTAGGTTTTGAGAATGAGTGATGGAGTTGCTATGTTGTTTTGTTAATCGGAATTGACATTAAAAACAAAAAAGGGAAGGTTTTTTAGGTTTTGGTTTCAATTGAAGCGTCGTGAGGATGACTAGTATCCAGCCTCTGCAACAAAAATCAGAGTCTAGGGATGATGTTCGTACCGAGTTTGAGCGTGGTTTGGAGGAATTCATGCGTGGGCACTTGGACGAGTGTATCTCTTTTGGGTCTTGTAGTTCTGTTCACAATCCAGAGGATGAGGATGACGAGGGTGATCAGCTTGTGAGGAGGAGACGAAGGTCTGAACTTGAAGGTGACAATTTGGCTGAATCATCTGCTGCTCAAAGGCGTCAATCTCAAATTTTGAGCCGATGGGCTGCTAGGCAGGCTCAGGAGATGATTACTACTATTGAGAGGAGGAACCGAGAGTCTGAGTTGATTGCGTTGGCTGGTTTGCAAACGGTCTCTATGCTCGATTCGTCTTTCCTTAGGGAGTCTCAGTCTCCATCTTCAAGGCGTCAGGGTGCTGCGAGTGAGAGGCCTAACACTCAGGCATCTGGAATTTTGCAGATGTGGAGGGAATTAGAAGATGAGCATGTGCTTAACAGGGCACGTGAAAGGGTGAGGGAAAGATTGAGGCAGCAAAGGAGTGCTGAGTCTAATACTAATTTGTCTAGCTCCACTGCATCGGAGAGTCAGGTGAGTGAAAACAATGGGGGTCTGAGAGACTCGAGTGAGAGTGAGAATGATTATGGGTCCTGGTCGCATGATCGAAATGAGCATGGGGATAATAATAATTCTTCCAGTAGGGAACAGTCTCCTGATCTTGGTGATAGCGAGAGGGAGAGGGTGAGGCATATCGCTCGTGGATGGATGGATAGCAGAACTAACGATCATTCATCTAGTGTAAGACAGAGAGACGGTAATCATAGAGCAGAGTGGCTGGGTGATACTGAACGGCAAAGAGTCAGGATTATAAGGGAGTGGATGCAAATGACAAGTCAGCAGAGAGGAGGAGGAGCTCGTGCAACACCAAGAGAAGATCAAAGGTCTAATTCAGAAGTCGATAGGAATCAAAATCATGACACTGCACAAGTTGACAGGGTCCGTGTAGGGTCAGCTGCTAACCATGAAGAAGGGCAACCGCGTCATGTTCGTCAAAATTTGCGGAGAGTAAGAGGTAGGCAGGCGCTACTTGATTTGCTTATGAGGGCTGAAAGAGACAGGCAACGGGAACTTCAGGGCTTGTTGGAGCATCGTGCAGTCTCTGATTTTGCTCACCGCAACCGGATTCAGGTTAGTTTTCAAAGTACCAGATTCGTTTCTGCTTCTTTATAGGATATGAACTGCACTTCTTTTTCCTATTATTTTTTCCGTTGTGGAATTCTGAGATACCATTACATCTTTAACAATTCATGTTCTGTAATTTTATTTGCCAGTATGATAAATTTGTTATATTCCGAATATAAACGCTAAACAAAATAAGAGTTTTGGTGTTTGGAATTTGGATTGAGATAAGAAAAAGTCTTTGAAGGAGCCAGAGATTTATCCTGTGTCATGCTAGGACTGGACAACGATTGTCATATATTATCTGTATCTTAGCACCTTAGGCAATTGTATACTGATTGATAATGCCATAAGATTTTCTGCAGTCGCTTCTTAGAGGAAGATTCTTGCGGAATGAGCGACCTGCAATTCAAGAGAGAACTCCATCAATGGCTTCAAGGGAACTTCTTCAGCTAAGAGAAAGACAAACTGTTTCTGGCTTGAGGTAAGAATTCCATTTCAATATTTGAAACAATTTTGTCATTCAGTTTCCTGCCACTTTCTTGTCAGCGACAAGATTTTTACTCAGTCGTAATAATACAACTATTCTACAAATCAGTGTAGGACAACACAGATACGAATTCTGATATCCATGCATCTCATCTTCTCTCTGATATTAAACTCGGCTTTTTTTCTTTCTGATTTTTACTTGTGTTCGCATTTGTTCTTTCATATAAATAATACACAAGTCCTCATTGGCGTTTAGCTTGATTGCTAATAACCCTCACGTTGGTTCTGTCTCAGGGAAGGGTTCCATAACGGGAGGGAAAGTATTGTCCATGAACAGAGTAGCAACACTGATAGCGACAATAATTCCACAAATGCTCTTGCAATTGCTATCACAGTTGAGAATTCTCAGAGTATAACCGATGATGAGATTTCAACTTCTTCAGGACAAGGGAATAGTAGTCCCGTTTTGCATGATGACTCGGAAAGTCACGTAACAAATGCGGATAGAGACTGGGAAGAGGATACCAATCAAAGAAGGATCTGGCAGGAAGATGTCACAGTAGATGAGAGGCTAAATTTGCAGGAAACAACGTTAACGCAACTGAATGGGTATGAAAATACAGATATAAACCATGATGAAACATCCGTCACTGACATGCACCGAGAAACCAGTGGATTTACTGATGATGAATATCGCACACAAGAAGCCCATGGCGGTTGGCATGAGGATAACTCTAGACAGTCTGATGAGAACTGGCCTGAGACACGGCCAGAATCCATAAGGAGTCGCCGTGTAGTACAGTTGAGAAGACTAAATAGGTTCCATCCGCCTGAGGATGACAATGTTTACAGCATGGAACTCAGGGAGCTACTAAGCAGGTACTGAAAAGATTTCAACCACATTTTTGAATATGTTTTCTTTCCTTATTACCTATTTTCTGTTAGATTGATAATTTCTACCATCTTTTCTGTTTATAGGAGAAGTGTTTCTAATCTACTACATAGTGGTTTCCGTGAAAGTCTGGATCAACTAATACAATCATATGCTGAAAGGAGAGGACACACTCATGTAGACTGGGATTTGCACGGTACCCTGCAAACAGCAATCCCAGATTCTCTAGACCGTGACACAGACCACCCAGTATTTGTACGGAACGATGACCAGCTTAATGTCATCAATGGTCCACAACTGCTTCCAACTCCACCTGCGCCTCCACCCCAGCCAATATGGCATCAAGAGTTACATCACACTAGTTGGTCTCGTCACACTATGCATCGGTCTGAAATTGTAAGCCTTTCATGAAGGGTTCTAGCCTCGAGTCTTTAATTGATTAATTAAACATCTTATTGACATATCAGAAGCTTGGTTCAAAGGTGTAATGTAGATATTTTTCTTATTGCTTGCATTAGGAATGGGAGGTAATGAACGACCTAAGAGGAGACGTGGCAAGACTGCAGCAAGGAATGAGCCAGATGCAGAGGATGCTCGAAGCCTGCATGGATATGCAGTTAGAGCTGCAGCGTTCGGTTAGACAAGAGGTCTCTGCAGCCTTAAACCGATCTGCAGGTGACAAAGGTCTGTGCTTAATCTACCCAACGAACTTTTGTTTCTCATTTGGTTACTTGCGTATAAAGTATGTTAAAAGAAGAGTTATGCAACAGGTATGAGTCCGGAAACATCAGAGGATGGATCAAGATGGAGCCATGTAAGCAAAGGGACTTGTTGTGTTTGCTGTGACAACCACATTGATGCCCTCTTGTATAGGTAACTAACTATATACTACCTCAAATCGTTGCCTCTCTCTGAAACTCAATACTAAATAGATCATTTGAATTTGCAGATGTGGGCACATGTGTACTTGCTCAAAATGTGCTAACGAGCTTATAAGGAACGGAGGGAAATGTCCGTTGTGTAGAGCACCGATCATAGAGGTAATCCGAGCCTACTCCATTTTATAAGCCTCTATTAAAACATATGGAGAAAAAGACAATGCAAGGAGAGAAGAAAGAACCTGCAGCATCAAGAAATGTGTTCTTGGTTTTTGGGGTTCCTAATAATTATGTAGTTGTAGTATCCTATTCAAATCCATATTTGATGTGTATAGTCTAATATTAAATTTACTTTAAAAAGGAAGAAAAGGAAGGCTCTCATTGATAATAAGACATGTCTAATTCGTACTTGCCTGAGTCACATTTTATTTAATATAATAAGCCACTCGGATACTTTTCAAATAAGATCGAAGAAAGAGTAAAAAAGCCCTGAAGCTGGTTAATGGTGATAAGGTACAAAACGTGGGTTAAAAATGAGATGGTTCTACTACTCCTTTAAATGTGTAGTAGACATGGCTCTTCTTTTGGCCACAGTACCATTCAATACTTTCTATTTTAATGCCATATAAATGCATTGTCTAAATCTTCTCTCTATTTATTTCACCTCTACCCCCACGTAACCTAATTTTCATAGGCTATTTAGTTACATATTCATTGCATCCACTATTTCGTCTGAACAACATATTTTCAATTCGTTTATATATCAAAGTTATTTTTGGATAACAGATTTAGCTTCTTTCTTTCCTTTTTGTGGCTAAAATGTAACTATAGTTCGTTCAGTCTACTTTTAGGGACTGAGCTGCTTGTGACCTTCGTTTTAAATTATTATATGATTAAAATTTGCAGAATTCACGATGGTGTATTGTACCATAAGTACCCGGCTAATTATTGTACCCCACTAGCCAACCTAATTTTTAATTAACATGTTGTATGGGGCTGGGGGATACTAATATATTGAATAATGTTTTTGATATCATGTACTCAGATACAACAATCATGGTGATTTTTACGGCGTGTATAAAAGTATTACAGTTTATTGCAGGTACTTTTACGCACGATCTAATATAATATACACCGGATCAAAGACGATTAACAAACAATTTTAATCTATGTGTTTTTTTTTTATCATCGTGCTTACCCACCTTTATCCACATTGCATTTACAAGATCTCCATCAAAAGTAAATCTACAATGTAAACTTTCTATTGTATCAATTAATTAAAGGCCATTGTTAAAGGTCGTTTTATCAAAATAATATGTTAGTAACAACAACAAATCATATGTGTTGATGTCCAGAAGTAACTCCATGAAAAATTCATATGTCAAGAAGTAACTACTACATGTCATAAATTCAACTGTGACAGATGCATAGACAGCATAGTAGTAGTGATTAGACGAATTCATAGTTTCTCCGTAGCTAGTTTTAAGAATAATCCAACGTGGATATTGTGTGACATGCATGGTAGACATTACAAACCATTCGAATTACTTTATGGGCCTTCACTACTTCACTAAATTCAACAACCATTCAATTGCTGTTGCAAGCTGCATGCATGTCTTTTTGTCGTAATCGTGGCAATGGTAGTGAATTTTATGTTAGGTGATGGTCTGGTATAACGTAATTGTCATTAGATCAACAGATTAAGCAGCAAACCATATGTGTTGGTTTTTTCAATCTTCCCCACATTTGAAAATACTATAATATCAAATGTTTGTTTCTCAAACATATAAAACTTATTGGTAAACTGATAATAAAATCCCACCCGATCCCGATCGATCTTCCGAGTACGTGACGAATGGGCACCCCTAAATGAATTGTAGATTAATTTTTCAACGAGACGTCATCCATAACATTAAATTACATTAATTTACAGATCCCAAAGCCGTATTTATCGCTCTTCATGTCGGTCCAAAAATGTCAGAGATCAACATGAATTTCCGATCAAAACTTTATTTGATTACTTACTTTTATATTTATATTAGCTTGCAAAATAAGCAACAATCTATTTTCTATATATAAAAAGAGAGAGTTGAAAATAGTTGGATCAAGGCATCATTATCTTTCTCGTGGCTTCTTACACAAGCTCACACGTAATACACGCTAACCATTACAACATATTCTCATCCAACCAAATCAAATCACTCACCTAAACTGTTAAATTTAACATTTTTTATAACCTGACTAATTTACCTTTTTCATTTTTTTACTAATGTCTTTCAAAACTTTTTTCAATATTACCTTTATGAAATGTCTGACTTTTAGTTTCAGTAGACATGAGGTCATATAAAGTACATAAATTCTTACTATATATCATCATAATTATGTTTATGCAAAAATTAGATCGGAAGGCATAATTATGCGCAACATGGTATCGCATAATAGAAATATATCGTGGCCGACAGAAATAATTGCTTGCAAAGGCAACTCGTTTTCTCTTCTTTTTCCTCTTTATTTATTCAGTATTATTTTGAAATTGTTACTTTTGTTTAATGAATTACCATCATAACCCATGACACAGAATTTCATAATCCATATACTACTATTTTGGATCAATTCAATAGATTCATATATCCCAATCTCAAAAAAAAAAAAAGTACCTCAATCAGCTAATGATGAAAAAACGTACTTTTTGGCCACACTAAACAAATTGGTAAATGCTATAGGCTTTCACTGTTCAGTTTCACAAGTCGAAATATTATAACTTCATTTGTTTTACTAAAATATGATATATACATACTTGTGCATGCGGCTTGTTGTAAACTTTTTTTAAGTTGTCGATAAAAATTACTGAAAAATGGGTTCATTCGTTTTCAAAACAGCTAAGAGCACAATTTTAGTAAAAGAAAAAAAAAAAGATTCCATCGATCGATCGCACATGTATATTTATAGAGTGGGTCGACGTGTAAAGTTGATAAAAAAAAAACATTACATAAAAATAAATAAAATTCGAAAAAAAAAGCTATTCGAAATTATGGAACCTTTAATGAGATTTCTCAATTATTGATGATCATCTTCTTGAACAAGAACGGAAACTTCTCCGCCGCGTGGCCACCGTGGTGGTTGATGACGTCATTGTTTGATTGTAAACGGAGGAGAAGAAGCGTTCGATCTCATCTTTGTTGACGATGATCTCATACTTGGGTAGTGACGTCATAAGCTTCCTCTTGCAAGATCTGACGCGGAGAGACGAAGGAGTAGAAGGTGGACGGGGTTTGTGAGGTGGAGGAGGAGGAGTAGTTGCGGTGGTTGGAGGAATCTTGTGGTCGGAGGAAGTAGGAGTGGTGCAGCCGCCGCAGTCATCAACATCATCTATGTTGGTGTTGGATCGGATCTTGATGGCTGGTGGGAACTTCAAGATGGGCAGATCTTGTATTAACCCAAGATCCATTCCTTTTTTTTTTGTTATAGAAATATTAAATTTATATGTTCTTGAAAGTGTTTTGTTTTGTTTTTTTTTTTTTTTTGTGATTTGTGTTTTGGCGTGTGCCTGAGAACAAATCTTCTTAGAGAAGTGGACTTGTAGGTTTCTTATATATATGTGGTTCTGTCTTTACATACATGCCTTTTTTGTTGTATATGTGTATATTATTATAATTAGAGAAAGATAAGCCATGGTAGAAATCAAATCCACTACTACTTCTTCTTCATTTACATTTCAAAGATAAAAACTAAGCCACATGCCAAGTAAATCTATTATTACTTATTACTACTTTACAGGAGTTTAGATTTTTTAATTATTAATGTTAAATATGATTATGTTATTATTTATTGTTTCTATATTTTTGTCAACTATTTTTATTATTATTTGACTTAATAGTGGTAATGAAATTTCATACATGCATGTTCAAACAAAAGAAATACTATAATAAGTTTCTTAGAGCAGATTTACAATGAATTATGCAAAATTTTTAATGATTTGCTATTCCTTAAAAAAGAAATTTTTTAAAAAACGTATACAACCAATTTTAACTATAATTTTAACTGTTTTTATGTCAGTAAAAATAAATTGTTTTTTATATATATATATGTTGGATATGTTTTACTTTTATCAACGAACCAAGAAAAAACGTGTGTTGCTTGAAGCTTAAAAAGCTAGCCACTAAAGAAAATTCCATAGGTAAGCAAAGAATATAGAATTTTTAAGAATTGTTTCTACTGTAGAGAAACAGTTATATTATAATAATTATATACCGAGAGATATATAGAAAAGTCACCTTTGGAAAATGAACGATTAAAAGAAAATGTCGAAAAGAGGGTATATATTCATGGTTATGGATTGATAGTTACGTCCACTAAAAAAGAAGAATCAAATCAAGAGTAGGGAGCCTATCTGTATATATAGAAGTAATTTTACTTTAACAAAGATTCAAAGAAACACATTTTCCGAAAAATCAAACTTTTATCAATGCAAACGTAGACTTGTAAACATGCATATACATATTACTTTTAGAAAAGAATCAGAATGTTATATATTATGCGAGTATATATAATAGATCTAACATGCAAATTTGTTCGGTTAAAAAGTAGTAACATGCATATGTTTGGAAAATAAGCAAGGAGTAACATGCATAATATAAGTTCAAGTACATAATACATATTTCTTTTTTAAAAGTTATATCAATAGTTAGGCACATATTAATTAGGATTCAAATTTTAGCTCAAAAGTTTTTAATCTCTAGATCTAAACGTAGAGGGTTGGTTAGAATTTATGTCGTGTACCGCTAAAGAAACTATAGAGACATGTCATGTGTATAGACTTTTAGACTTTTTGTACATGCATGATGTATCAATTACATGCATATTTTTATAAAACTATTATTACTGCGATCTGGATATAATTGCAATCGTTTTAATCTTACTGTACATTATTTAAAAATTACCCAAAGATTCCATAAGGAAGAAAGTATCATAATTTTAAATAACTAAGATTCCATCGGCATATCTTTAAATGATACTGTTGATTTTGATATTTAAATTTGTATCCCGCACGACATCTACACGTTCGTTTTAATCATGGTTTTTTATATGTGTGCCTTACTATAGACTCTTCATGCGAACATACATAATAAGTATCTATACGTACAATTGAAATAATTATATATATAATTAATAGAATTGAATCTAGAAGTCAGCATATACATGATGTATGAGTGTATACAGACTTGGTTGCAAAGTTATTAAGGTAAAATTAGTGTGCAGAGAATCTAAACATCATAAGAATTGCCACGTGTCGATTTTTATGTGAGGCATGTAGTAGTGTGATGTAGGGTTGATCTGTGGATGCGACTGGGCGATATCAGACAGTGTTAAAGCCTCTCCCCCGAAAAAAGAAAAAAAAGAGGGACAGATAAAGAAACAATCTCTGTGATCTTTCCCAGTTTCTCAATCTCTCTCTCACTCACTTACTGTCTTTTTTTGTTGTTATCTTTTCCCATTTTTTTTACTTTTTTTTTTTTTTAACACGAGTAACAAATACTATGTGTTTAACTGTTCCTTATGCAGAAATGCATTGACAACTTTTGTTTAATTTCTGGAATCTGGACCACTTTTTTTTTTGTTCTATCGATCTTTTTTAACAACTTTTGTTGTTGACAACAAACAAAAAAACGTTTGTTGTTAAGCGTTAGTGCTTTTAATTTTTTTTGCAAGTTCTTGTTGAAAATTTGAACCATTTGGTGTATATATCAACACATCTAGCATTCTAGCTTAAAAATATCTAAGAAAGTAGATTAATAAATATTCTTCTTTAATTGTATATATATATATATATATGATGATGTGTAAGAAGATTAATAGTATATTCAGTAATGTAATTAACCAGTAAGCTGAAAAAGAGGAACAGTTTGACAAGAATTTCGAACATGACACGATATTCGGGAAAATGAAATTAATTATATGCAAGAGCCAAGAAGATAGCTAGTTTTGGTTTTAAGTTTTTGCGAGTAGATCTATATAAACAGAAACCTAGGTCGATATAAACAAGAATGGGATGCATAAGATCTTCAATATGCAAAGTATATAGTAATATATTTACGTGGTTGACATGAATACAATTAATATACGTGGTTGAGTTAGTATGTATTAGTGTTACGTTTTTTTAGTATTTTTATTCGTTGTAAAGTACGATCGAGACAAAGGAAGCAAGTAAAACGTAACGTGCATGTCTCCCATATAATTAATGTATTTATCCTTATAATATTATCGATATCAAGCTAAATGTTTTCCATACTATTTTTTTATTAAGTAGTAAGTAACCGATCGATCATCATCGATACCAAGTGGATAACGATCATGCATGATGGTTCTCTCTTGGATTTTTTTATCTTTCATATCCGATTGTCTCTTATGCAAATATTCAAATCTATATACAGTATACTATACACACGACAAAAAGAAGAAAAACAAAAATAGAAGACTCGAATATATATATATATATATATATATATATATATATATAAATATCAGTGCATGTCAAACAGTCTAACAAATAGGCTGTAATAAAATTGATATCAAAAAATATTTAATAATTTGACTTTAAAAGCTGAAGCTTATGATCATATCATGCATCTCATATGTGTGGGTTGCAATTTTCTTCACAAACATCAAAGACTTGTTGTTCTTTAAAAAATAATATAACTCTTCTTCTATTTATAAATCTTACGAAGTAGATTTCACTTCATGTCCTTTTTCATAGGATACCAAAACGATACCGAGAACTCGGAGTGATTGGGAAAAATTAGAGAGCTAGAGTACATATAAGCTTAAATGGTAAAACCAAACCAATTTGGAGAAAAATTTGAAAAAAAAAACGAGTATTGGGACCATTAACTTACCAAACCAAACCCCATCGACTTTTCTTGATTCTTTCCTTTTGTCCCCATACCATTTAATTTTGCGAAGTCGTTACGTTACTATTCCGATTGATCCAATTGACGATTAATAAATGTTTAGCTCTTTTGGTCAGTTTTGATGTGGACATGAAAGAAAGGGAAGCTTTGCACGGTTTAGCTTTTCTAAAGTTTTGTAGGATTTAATTATTATTGGTCCCTCTATGTTTACTAGATTGCAAAAATGGGTTTGTTGAAGCGTCGATCGAGCCCAAAATTTTGCATGTGAAATCTATCTGTCTTCGAGCACCTTTGTCTACATTATTGAGATATAGATAAAAATTTATTTTGTTTTTGGGTTTAGATATAGATAGATAAGTTAGGTACTGAGCTTTAGTAATGATTTTTTTTTTTTCTTTTGTCTACGGTTCCCACTAGATTCTCTATGACAATCAAACACGAGGTAGTGAATCTGCTGCATTCAGGACGGTCGTTGGCATTGTTGGTCTTGGGTCTTGTCATCCTCAACGTTTGTACGGTTCTTTCACTTTTTCCAAAGTCCATTTTTTTCCTTTTTATAAAATTATGATAAAAGTGATGTAACACCTTGTAGTTTCTATTTTCTTGCTTAGAAACTTGAAATTTTAGCGAGTTTTTTTTTTTTAGCAATTTATGATTGTAATATCACATATTTTGAAAATAAAACTCCATTGCCTTGTTTTCATATATGATCTCAAATAATTGAAAAGGCTGCCTCTGGTCTGGTTGAGAGACCCAGGTTGGTCTAGTTATGATGATAATAAGTTGAATGAAATTATGCAGCATCAACATTCAAAATTGCCTTTTTTTTTTATTCTAAAACCAATGAAATTGTAATGTATATACAAAAACCTTGAAAGATAAAAAAAAATAAAAACCTAAATCAGTGGCTAAGAACATGAATGCTTTTGTTTCTTGCCGAGTTCGAATATTGAAGGGAAAAAGAAAAAAAGAGTTCTGAAAGAAACCTTTACTTTGATGGTGAAGAATGAATTCTAAATCTAAGCTCTCCTATAATCTCCAGACAATGGCAAGAGTGAATCTTTGCTTTCGATATCTCCATGTGTTTTGTTTCCCCCTGTCAAAAAAGAATAAACACTCGTCGAGACTGAGCCCAAGTTAATTCGTTCGCTCTTTAAGCTCTCTCGTCCCGGGTCTTGTATGCACGCGAACAGATCTCTGTTTTTATCCTCCGAGTGATTTCTGCTTGTAACCGTTTTTGATCCTATCGTAAAGTTTCTCCTTAGTTTTACGCTTCTTGTCCATTTTCAATCGGTATCTTTCTTCACGTTCCCTCTCGTAAACGCCTTTCCAGTGTACTTCCCCGTTAATGGCCATAGCCATCTTTCCCTTGGATGGTCTATATCATCTGCTGCTTCTGCTAAGTCTTCGTCCATGCTTTTCAGTAAAGTGAAGTTAAAGTACTTAGCCCACATTAAACCTTTTCGTTGTGGTAATGGATGTTGTTCCTCAAGCGTGCCATCTCTTGGGTTTATGTAAACCATTATTCTCCCGCTGTGATATGCCCAGACATTAACCAACATTTCCAGAATCCGGCAGTAACAATGCTTTCTCTACTTATTGTTGAAGAAAAGAATCATAACAATCAGAAATTTGTGAAATATTGGAGTACAAAGTCAACAAGTAAGAAACTGGGGTTTTTACCTCGAGTATCGATGAAGCCAATGAGCAACTTTTGGAGTCGTTAGTATTGTTGTGCAGTGCATCTAGAGACTCCGAGAACATCCTGTGATTGCGATTTAAACTTGGTGCAGTGAGTTTGGGGGAAATGGTGGATGCTTTGGAGAATATGTGGTAATAATATTTACCTTGAGAACATGACAAACTCGAGGAAAGACGGAGTTGGCATCACCCAATTGTGGAGAGAAGACCAGTGATGACCATCTTCAGGCATGGGAGGAAGCGCTTCAATGTGTTCTGGTAACCCATACATATTCCGGAATGCATCTTCAAAAGTGGTTCTGCATCAATTTAATACACGAGAAACCGATGTGAGCACCATTAATTATTGGTTAGTTTATGTATTGCATGTGTCATGTAAAGATTTGGGTTGGTTCAATATTATGCATCTGTATATTTTCCTCGCTACTATCAGCATAAATTATGTAACAGTTAATGCGGGGAGGAGTACCTGCAGTTTCCTTGGTTAAGGATATCGCACATAGACCAGAATGTGAGCTTATTTTTACTTCCATACAAGTCACCATCAATGTCTAATCTTGTCCAGAAGTAAACAATCTCCCCCTTTGTTTCTTGTTTTATAATGTTTTCCAGAGACTCTTCAGCTTTAGATGATAACGAGACCTGTCTCCACAACAAAAGTGTCATTAAACAGTAGAACAATGGATGTAATGTAAAGCTGGATATGTGCCTTTTCAAAATCAAGCCTTGAAGTAATTCAAATAGAGTGATACTTATAAACTGTAACTTTGTAAATTAGTTATCAACAACACTACTTTTAAAGAACTACCTTCCTACCAGCAGCACGCCATGACTGAAATCCAATCCAAGGTCTCATGTGAATGCTATCAACTTTATTCGCGACAGCAAACATTCCTCCAATTTCACAAAGGATATCTCGATAATAGGTCTCATTCAGTAGAGGTAATCGGTCTGCTGCATCTACGTCGTCTGAGCTTAGCCTTCGATCTTTGCTGGACTAAAGTGAAGATATGACCAAAAAATCAAGACCAGCAATATTATTAAGCACAATTCTAACCTTGATACTTTATGCAGATTTGATAACTGTCGGTTGAAAATCAGAAACCAATAGTGAAGCTTACCAGGCTCAAACCACGGTACAGAGAGCCATGATGCAGAAAGGGCCAAGCCCCAGCTCCATCGTAAATCTCATAAATACATAAAGGCTGGCCAGTTCGTTCTAGCTCTCCTTCATCCCGTTCATTCACTTCAAATTTTAGCTTCTCCGATTTGCGAGCATTCCGGTATATCTCCTCCCAATCCTCAACATCTCTTTCCATTCTGTCCTCTAGCTACATATCAGACAAAGAAGAAATAATTCAATATAACATACCAATGCAGCTCAACCAGACTCACAGAATAATGTCTAGGGAGAACCTAGAAATATGTCTGATGGCAGCAAAATTTGATACCTCCTCAGATTCTACTTTTTCGTACTCTTCAGCTCCCTCGATCTCGTCAAGAACATCCCAGTCTAATTTGGAAGGAAGCTCTTCGGAAACAAATAGGGTATTATTGTCAAGAGGGTTTGTTGACTCAATAACACCCATGAACTTCTCTTCGACTTGGAAAATAATTCCGGATTTTCCTATGGAAGCATAAGCGGAGTCCTGGATGAAGCTTTCTGGCTGCTCTATTTCACTCCTGAAGAGATTCCACTCCCATGCTGTCACTTGATGTTGAGAAATAGAACCTGGCAAGAAAGTATCAGATGGAAAATGGAGTATGTTCTCCAAAAGCCGAGCATAACCAGTTATGCATTCTGTTGCCATCAAGTTCTTAGTTAAGAGTCTCCCTGAAGAAGCAATTGTTTGAGCAAATTTAGAGAGCCTTCCATCTGATATCAAGGGTGAAAAAGCCTTCAACAGTGCATCAGGATCGTTTCTTCGAAAAATTATTCCATGAACTTCATCAGCCATCTGCAGTTAAAGGTCCGAAAATAAGCAAACAACGTGTTTGGCATTTCTGATAATCAGGAAATTATTAACTTCAGTATACTCACATATTTTTTCATGACAGGGAAGTCAGGTGTTATGATTGGGATGCCAAAGCTCATAGCTCGCACAATTAATGGAGGAAAATTTTGTTCCTCTTGGGACGAAGCATAAACAAGAATATCAGCCATCAGTAGAACTCTATTTACATCCTCGTCTATACCAAAATGCCGAACAGTGCCTTCGATCAATCCGAGCCTCGACGCAACCTCCTGCATTCATGTATCAACACAGAATTATGTCTTCAGTATACAATCTCAACAAATATTAGTCACATACAGACGAATCAAATTGTCCGAGGATTCTTTCCCTGACAAATTATAATGCGTTTGTAGTAGCACAAGACCAATGAGCATCTGTGGATTGCATTGATTACGGAAACTATAGTTCCTAATCATTTAGGAAGGACAAGAAATGATTAAATCCTACCAAAATATTTCTTACCTGTACAGCATCACTCTGTCCGTTGGTAGAGTTACCATATAGTAAAACAAACTTAAAGGAACCGCTGGTATCTTTTCTCCTCCCGTATCGTGTTAAAAGTGGTCCCAACATGTGCATTGCCATGGCATTATCCCAAGAAAACTCATCATAGAAGAAAGAACACCCAAGCACCAAGATGATCAGGTCATCCTCGCCAAATTCGTTAATCTCCCTTAGTTTTTGTTTTGTATGGATTTCACTGTAGCTTTCCGCAGCCCAAACATCAACTACAGATTCTGGAATCACAACGAAGTTCCCATCATCAAGAACGCTATGCAACATCTGAACAAATAATAATTAGATCTTAGTCGAATACAAAACACACACTTTGGTACACTAATGTAAGCTAATTGCGAACAGGAATCTACCGGCAGGGTAAACTGTGGAAAGACAACCACATCTGCTCTCGCAAAAGCACTTCTCCAGTGGGAGATAAGAGAATTTTGGCCCATCCTTTGGTAAACAGGCAGCCGATTTGCAAGAATATCTTCATGAACTATCCACACAAGTGGTACAGAACGAAATGGCTCCTGCATAAGGCTGCATAGATATATAATTTTATCATCCTAGAATTTTAACCACTGAAGTAACTTGCAAAATTCTGAGAAGCCCAACAGCTTGTTACTTTTTCACATCTTAGGCAGTAACAACCAATATAAGTACGCAATACAAAAAGTCACTCTGACAGCAGGCTGCTAATCAAACTTAATTTACCCACCTTGAAATGGCTTCTTTTGCTTCAAGCGAATCAGCAATAACTCCTTCAAAGCTGCAGAAGATGAATCACTGTAAATTTATCTAGGTGGAGTTGGAGAAACAGAAAATATTTAATAAAGCAACCGAGAATCATTTGCCAAGAAATCTCATTTGAAAATTTGGCCAGGAAAACAATAAGAAAGTTTTCAAAGAGTTTCTAGGACACATACATTGTCCAATCAGTGTGCCCCAACTGCCCTGAAACCAAAACTTTGACATGGCCAGCTAGCTGTTCCCACAATGAGCGTGCTTCACCATTCTCTACGGCAAAAACCTGACAACTTTTAAGGTCACAAGCTTTTCTAAGAGATGCGAGAAATAAGACACATATAAGCTTGTATCCACTTGACTGCATATTTGTGGTGGATTAACAAATTAGAGAATCCATTCTGCTTTTAGCATAATTAAGAGAGTACAAAAAAATTTCAACATGAATGCTAGAGCTGCAAGCATAAAATGCCATAAAGTTTCACCTTAAACACATAACCCAGTTTTTGAAGATTCTTCATAACTGTGACCAACATTAGTGTTCGGGGATCTTTCTTCATATTCCCTAGTACCTGTCGTTCATAATATATACAACAGATGAATGAACTGAAAGTGCATGGAGACAGAGACAGAAAGGATAATATGAGATCGATCAGAAAAAATAAAACAGGGTTGATATACATTACAACGGTAATTTTCTAAAGCTAATGTAGACATGACTCCTATTAGACTGAAACGACTGATTGACCATGCAAGTAATTGCAAAATAACCCACTTTCAAGTACAAGAATAATATGCCAGCAGACTCCTTAACGCTACTACAACGTAATTTAGCTTCAGTTCCATACCAATACCCCAAAGTGCAGCATCTAACAGAGAAGCACATCGCACTTTCCCATGAGCCTGTATATGTCTAGTCAGGACGTGTACGATTGCTAAATACTATATTATTTCTTCCATTGGCTCAGACTCGAACACAAAAATTTAGATCTTGATCCCATAAAGTCCTACTGACTAAAAGAAGCTAATATGAGAGAAGAAAATAAACCAGGGTCCACATCAAATTTTTCTAAAAGAAAATCTCTTTCCCAGGGAATCTTGGCCAAGCCGCTTTTCCAAAACAAAAGCTTTCCTTAATTCTGAATCAGCACTACTTGAAAGGCTCCTCTTTTAAACATAATGAACAATGTTGCGCGTTTCCACAATCAAAACCTCGGAACCCAAGTACTAAAGATAGAAATATCATTAGCTGTCTCACAGTGAACACACTAGTCTACGAGAGTTACTAAAGTGGATCTAACAATCCTAGCACTTAAAAGAAACAGGTCTCTCTTCCAATGCATAAACTTAAAAAAGGTATATAAGAAAGAACTCACGAGAGCAAGCCTTGGCGGACGAACACCAATCCTAACAGAGGAACGCAAGGGATCAAGCCCTTTTCCTTCAATCAACGTCCTAGCAATACCAACAGGAACATACTTCAACGTAGTCCCCAATCCAATTCGACTACCAACAAGCCCTCCCTTAACATTCCCTTGCCAAGTAATCGAATTCTGAAGCAAGAGCGAAGACATAACGAACGCACAAACCGTAAAGGCGACGAGAAAGTAAAGCAAACAGGTACCCCGAGGCTTAAGCAACGAAATCAATCCCTTGCGATTCAACGATCGGGCAATGTGATGAGGTCGGTTACGCAACAACGAAGGCCGATCCAAACCAGAGTGAGATCGATCTCGCCTGTCGCTTGAATTCCGCTTAAGACGGAGTCGATCTCTAACGGAATGAAAAGATAAGTCACCGTTTCCGGAGAGGTTGTGATTACTGTCTCTCCCGACGCCGCCATTGTCATCGATCTCGAGCGAGAGAGAGTTTCTCCCCATGGAGAAGAAAGAAAGAAAGAAGCAGCTTCACTAGGTTTGTTTCAGACGAAGAAGAAGAAAGAAGCTTCTCTCTCTCTCACTTTCTCTGTTTCAGGTGCCACACAACTTCACCATGAGAGAGAGAGATTCAGATTGAGAATTCTTTTTTCTGTACTTTTGAGTTTTGCGAATCTGTTAAGCGGAGACAGTGGTGGTGGTGATGGTGGTGTGAATGTGAAAGAGAGAGAGAGAGATTGAACCAAATTTTATGATTTAAATTAAAAAAAGTGTAATTAAGTTAGGACGGTGACAACAATCGTATCGTCAGAAAGATGAGATTTTTTTTTTTAAACGCGTTTTTATATTACATACACACACACACAGAAGTCCAACTTGCTTTTTTTTTCATGAGCAGTAATTGTCACTATTTAGTGATAATGAAATCTCTTTATCTTTTCTTTTTGTTTCGCAAATCTCTCTCTCTCTATCTAATTATGTCACTTTGCTTTCTTTTGAGTTATGTATGCAAATTAATGGTACTACTGCTTTTGATAATGAGTGTAAACAACATGACTACTACTGTTTCTAAAAGAATCTTTACTAGGTTGGTTTAACAACCTTTTTTAGATGATATATTTGCAAAAGAAAAAAAAAGATAATTACCCAAAACGAATAAGTTCTGTGTACTTTTTAGTAGATTATCAGATTTTTTGGTACTTTTTTATTCGTTAGAAACTTTTTATCAAAATGAATGATTTAAATTATCTTTATCTAGGTAATTATTTGGATTACGTAGCTAGAGATTTAATAGTCGGATAATCTAATATAAAATGTTACTCTCTCCGTTTCAAAATATAAGATGTTTTAGAGAAGTTTATTGTTTCATAATATATGATGTTTCTAACTTTTTATACAACTTTTAGATTAATTTTATAGTTTATATTATGCAGTCTTGATTATGATTGGTTAAATTTTTTAAAAGTAATTTTTTCTTAATATGCGTGTTTCTACTAAAACATCCTATATTTTAAAACGGATGTAATATATCTTAATAAAGAAATTATAATTTATACTATTGTTTTTTTATCACAATAATAATATACGTTCTTGTGGCTTTTGCTTGGTAATTTGTACATTAATCATCTGCCATACGGTAATTTGTACATTAATTTGAAGCATTGAATCTTCTTCTAACGTGTACGTTGATTACAAAACAATCAAAATTAAATGAGAATACTACTAAATTAGTACTATTAGTTATCAGATGCTTAAGAAAGGAGCAATTATAGAGTATATATACAACCAATGTCTAGTGCAAATAAAAGCAGCGGGACGGTTCTCTTGTTTTTTCTTTTTTGTATTTCACTTTTAATTCAATGCCTGCATATAAATATGGTTACATGATTACATCCAGTTTTCTCCCAATTTAGAATGTATGAAGAAATAATTATATAACCATAACACTAAAAAAAAAAAAGAAAGAAAGACAAAAAAAAACCTAAAACATATGCATAGATCAGGACAATTTTGAATCGATTAGACGTAGATATATATATTGATGATGAATGAACCCCATGTCTTTTCATCAAATAATAACAAGTTGTTTACGAACGAACAATACAACATCCTCATCCACACTGACACACCCTTTCGTTTTCCATAACACTGTACAATATTTGTCAATCGTTTAAAGTTTTTGAGGGTCCATCCACAATAATATAGCTCTTAATTATATAATCACATGATTTTGTACTACTTTTCTTAGATTTTTATCTTCATCCGTGCAATTATTGAGAAAAAAAATGTCAGTTCGTACTTTTTATATTGACATCCATAGATATACATCTGTGTATTGGCATACAATCACTAATTACAATACTTTTTACCGTAATAGGACATGCGCTGATTGGTCATTTCCCACCACTAGGTTAGTACAAAACTGAACCAACTGTCCCAATGTGAGTCAGATTTTTGTATTTCGTATCGATCAATGAGAAAGCGACACCTGACAGATTACGTTGTCTTATTAACTAACACCCATACAAACAAAAAAATCATCATACTACTATATGTCTTATCTTTATTCCCTTCACAAGATTCTCTTCTTCTTCTTCGTCCTCCTCCTTAACCTCAACCCTCGGAGCTCAGCTCCCTCAGTCCATGGCAGCAAACTTATCTCTATCTCCGATTAGCCATCCTCATTTGTGCCGGAGGTCTATGTACGGCGGGTACAACGCTTTGCCGACGCACCGGTTCTGTTCGCCGAACTTCTTGATTTCTTCTCCTTGTTTCATCGGTTTGACCGGAATGGGCTCGGCTAGTCAGTTACGTGCTCGTCATTCTCTAATCTCTTCCGCAGTTTCGCCGAATTCGCTGTTGCATGACGTCGCAGCCACCGTGGCAGTGCTCGGTGGAGCCTACGCGCTCGTCCTAGGCTTCGAGAGTCTCACCAAGCGAAACGTCATTCAACAGGTATACGTTTCTTGATAATCACTTTAATTATACACACACAATTTCGCCAGATTACTATTCCGAATTATTGTAATTTAGTACTACAAAAGACAATGATTAGTGAGGATGTGTTATACACACTAAATTACTAATACTAATTAGAAACAAGAACGAGCCTAAGAAATTTTGCTGTAAATTAGTCTTTTAGTATTGGATTTGTAAAAAGAGTTCGTACCGCTCTTATTATGACCAATCAGTACAGTAGTGGTAGCTGAAAGTGGACAAAAGCAAAGTGGTACAAAATTCTGACCGGTTTATGTGTTACCACTTTTTCTAACCTCTTATCCGTAACATATACCGTTCAATGTGACTAGCTAGATCCATATATTCTAAATTGATAATTTGATGTTGCTTTGTGTTAAGAAGTAAGAACAAGAATGAAACAACAACTTTGATTCTCTCTATTCACTTTGTCTTAAAATTGCTTTTGGTGTGAACAGAGTTTGAGCAGAAAGCTTGTGCATATACTGTCAGGTCTGCTTTTTGTACTGGCGTGGCCAATCTTCAGGTATTGCTATAACTTCTCCCTGTGTTAGTAAATCTCTAAAACATATAAAACTCGCAGCATTTTGATTTCTTATCTCTTCATCTTTAAGTTTAGCGGATCGAGCGAGGCTCGATACTTTGCTGCTTTTGTTCCGTTAGTGAATGGCTTAAGGCTTGTTGTTAACGGACTATCCGTTTCCCCTAATTCTACGCTAATCAAATCCGTCACAAGAGAAGGAAGACCAGAGTAAGTTAATATTTGTGTACCTCTTTTTCCCTTCAACTCTTCATGATTTTACAACAATCTGATGACTTTTGTTTTCAAACCAACACAGAGAGTTGCTTAAAGGTCCTTTATTCTACGTTCTAGCACTTCTTATGTCTTCAGTTTTCTTTTGGAGAGAGTCTCCTATCGGTATGATCTCCTTAGCAATGATGTGCGGTGGCGATGGTAACTTTTTCTAACCTGTTAATCCCATTTTTTGGGCTACACATTGGAATCTAATAGCCGATATAAAGAAAGTGTCTAAGTGCAAACATAATCAAAACGTATTTATAGGAATAGCTGATATCATGGGACGTAAGTTTGGTTCAGCGAAGATACCTTACAACCCAAGAAAAAGCTGGGCTGGAAGCATCTCTATGTTCATCTTCGGCTTCTTCATCTCTATCGGGTAAAAACACGACCATCAAAATGTCTCCTTCATGATGATGAACGAACTGAGATGACATTTTGCAAATACTTTTGTAATTTGCAGATTACTTTACTATTACTCGAGTCTTGGGTACCTTAACATGAACTGGGAAACGACCTTCCAGAGAGTCGCAATAGTCTCAATGGTCGCCACGGTGGTTGAGTCTCTACCCATCACCGATCAAGTAGACGACAACGTTTCGGTTCCTCTGGCTACTATTTTAGCTGCTTACTTATGTTTCGAATATTAATTAGATTAATCCCTCATGAACCGACGACGTACAAATGCTGCCACAGACCACAGTTATGCTATAAGTTGTATAGTATTTACCTCTGCCATTTACATTACAATTCAACTTAAGATTCATAAATCATAACTAATCTGATTTTTGGGTTAGGAGTGTTCGGTACACAGAAAACAAAAATGAACCAATGAACCAGGGTTTGAATATCCTAGGAATATAGGGGTACTGTATATTGAGATTTTATTTTTTAAGAAATACTATAGTGATGATGATATCAATGTAAATGTATCCCGAATCAAGAAAAAGATACTGTACCTAACAACAACTATTGCGACTTTGTGACTCACGATGAGAGGTTAGCATTGATGCATTGTTGAAGATTTACGATATGTTTTGGTAGTACGTAGTTCTCAATGAAAAAAAGAAAAAAACAATAAAGGAAATTTTCTTTAAATTCAAACACATATATATATACGATACAAAATTTTAGGAAACTTTCTTTCTATATACTGTGAATGAAATATTGAAATATAAAATGCAATGTTCCAAAATCAATGAATGCATTTTATGATGAGAAAGAAAAATCTGTCTTTGAAAACAATTTTGTTGTTACCTAATAATTGATCCATCATTCAAATTGTTACCGTAAATAGATGAGTATCGGGGTAGATCTGATGATTTCGATTATTAAGACACGAAGACAGTAAAAGCAAAGATTTACAAAAAAGATGAATTCAATTTTTTCATTCAAAGGAAATTGACCTTAATATAGTATCTGAGTCATTCACAGATCATATAAAATCTTAAATCTTAATTAAAATTAAAGCGTTAAAAATAAATGCAAATCTCATAGTATCCAATGTACATATATATATATATTTGTAATTATCTCATAAATTGGAGAAATTAAACCGGACAAAATACTGACGAAAACCCGAAGCGGCCGGTTCTGGTTTTCACGCGTGTAGCGGTAGGTTTTACACGTGTCAGAAAAAAAAAGCAAACCAAAGGGGTGTTTTGGTAAATTCAACAAACATGCCAAGTAACGTTTTCGCTTCTGCATTAACACACACACACACACTCGTCACCTTTTTATAGTTTCTCCTCTGCACCGCAGCGAGAGAGATGATGAGACTTGAGAGAGAAGAGAGATCTCTCTTTCTTCAACCTTTAAATGGTCAAGAAATATTTTGTAATTAAGGAATTTAATTACTAAATTTTGAATTCATAATTACCAAAAAAAAAGATAGAGAAAAAAAAAAGGAAATAAAAATAAAATCTCTACGGCGATATTTACACGGTTAAGCCGCCGAGAGAAGGAGGAGGAGGAAGATAATAAAATCGTTTTTCTGATAATGGAAGAGACGACGGAGAACGTTGCTTCTGTTTCTTCTGGTCACAACAAGCATCACCACCGTTACAGACATCGAAGCTCCTCCGGGAGGCGTTTCATGTTCTTCGCTTCCTGTTTTGGGTTTTACGCTTTGGTTGCCGTGACGTACGCGTGGTTCGTGTTTTCTCCGCATATCGGCCGTACGGATCATGTATCGTCTTCTTCGTTGGGTTGTAGAGAGGATAATGAAGGTTCATGGTCCATTGGTGTTTTCTATGGTGATTCTCCCTTCTCTCTCAAACCAATCGAATCCGTAAGTTTCCTCTAATTTTTTTTTGGCTTAGGTTACAGGTAATTGTTTACATCTAGGGTTCATAATTTTAGGGATTTTACGACATTGTGTTTCTGATGAGTTTTTGGGTGATTCAAAAAAAAAAAAAAAAACAGATCAATGTATGGAGGAATGAGAGTGGAGCATGGCCTGTGTCTAATCCAGTTTTAACATGTGCCTCCTTGACTAATTCTGGTCTTCCAAGCAACTTTGTAGCTGACCCTTTTCTTTATGTACAGGTACCTTATATAATCCTGATCCTTGAACCCTTTCGTTTCTTTAATTGATCATAAAGCAACATACTTTATTCTCTTGTGAATCTGATTTTGGGTGAATGTGGGTTCAAACAGGGTGATACTCTATACCTCTTCTTTGAAACTAAAAACCCCATTACAATGCAAGGGGATATAGGAGTAGCTAAAAGTATTGACAAAGGAGCTACTTGGGAAACTCTTGGTATAGCATTGGATGAGGCTTGGCACTTGTCTTTTCCATTCGTCTTTAATTACAATGGAGAAGTAAGATATATCCAATTACTTTACTCTCACACAGTTCATGATACTTTTAGATCATTCGTGTCTCTTAACATTTTAGCTTACTTTTTTTTTTTGTTGGTTTAAAAGATATACATGATGCCGGAGAGTAACGAGCTAGGACAGCTTAATCTATACCGTGCTGTTAACTTTCCCTTAAGTTGGAAGCTGGAGAAAGTTCTCATGAAAAAGCCGCTTGTTGATTCGACTATAATCCATCACGAAGGAATCTACTGGCTGTTTGGATCAGATCATAGTAGCTTTGGGACAAAGAAGAATGGACAATTGGAAATTTGGTACAGCAACTCTCCTCTTGGCACATGGAAACCACACAAGATGAATCCTATCTACAATGGTAAAAGAAGTGTTGGTGCCAGAAATGGAGGCAGAGCGTTTTTACACGACGGGAATCTCTATCGTGTTGGTCAAGATTGTGGTGAAAATTATGGGAAAAGGATACAAATTTTCAAAGTTGAGGTTATTTCCAAGGATAATTACAGAGAAGTTGAAGTCCCTTTCTCTTTGGAAGCGTCGGATAAAGGTAAAAATTCTTGGAACGGAGCTAGGCAGCATCATTTCGATGTGAAACAGCTAAGTTCGGGTGAATTCATTGGTCTTGTTGATGGTGACCGTGTAACTTCAGGCGATCTGTTTCATCGGGTTATTCTCGGTTATGCCTCTCTTGCAGCTGCTATTTCCGTGGTTGTATTACTTGGGTTTTTGCTTGGGGTTGTGAACTGCATTGTTCCATCTACCTGGTGCATGAACTACTATGCGGGAAAAAGAACCGATGCACTCCTGAATCTGGAAACCGCAGGTTTGTTCTCAGAAAAGTTAAGGCGGATTTGTTCTCGCTTGAACCGAGTACCACCTTTTCTCAGAGGATTCGTGAAGCCTAATTCTTCCATGGGAAAATTTACGCTCGGTGTTATAGTCCTTGTAGGACTTTTCCTCACATGTGTAGGCATCAGATACATATACGGTGGGAGCGGAGCCGTTGAGCCTTACCCTTTCAAAGGTCACTTGTCTCAGTTCACGCTAGCAACTATGACTTACGATGCTCGTCTCTGGAATCTGAAAATGTACGTTAAGCGTTACTCTCGTTGTCCTTCTGTCAAAGAGATAGTTGTCATATGGAACAAAGGACCGCCTCCTAAACTGTCAGAACTAGACTCTGCCGTGCCAGTCAGAATCCGAGTCCAGAAGCAGAATTCTCTGAACAACAGGTTCGAGATCGATCCGCTGATTAAAACCCGAGCCGTTCTTGAGCTTGACGATGATATAATGATGCCTTGTGATGACATTGAAAAAGGGTTTAGAGTTTGGCGGGAGCATCCGGAGAGACTGGTGGGATTCTACCCGCGTTTTGTTGATCAAACCATGACTTATAGCGCAGAGAAGTTTGCAAGAAGTCATAAAGGATACAATATGATTCTCACCGGAGCAGCGTTTATGGACGTTCGCTTTGCCTTTGATATGTATCAATCAGAGAAAGCGAAACTCGGTCGGGAATTTGTAAACGAGCAGTTTAATTGTGAAGACATTTTGCTGAATTTCTTGTACGCGAATGCGAGCGGATCAGGAAAAGCTGTGGAGTATGTGAGACCGTCTTTGACAACAATCGACACTTCGAAATTTTCAGGTGTAGCTATTAGTGGAAACACGAACCAACATTACAAAAAGAGAAGCAAGTGTCTCCGGAGATTCTCCGATTTGTATGGAAGTTTGGCTGATCGAAGATGGGAATTTGGTGGGAGAAAAGACGGGTGGGATTTGTAGAACAGTAGTGTTACTTGTAGGGCAAGTCAGTAGTTCCTCAATTAAATGGGAGTTCCAAAATTATAAAATCCATAGCCCTTTCTTAATAGATAATTTCACTTTGGTTGTTGTGTTTATTGTAGAATGTAACTTTAGCCCTTTTTCTCGTTCATATCTTTGTTAGAAACTGGTGTGGTGGGATCGATAAGGATTATCTGATTTAATTTATAATTGAATAAGCTTTACATAATAAGATTAGGAAATTTGTACCCAAAAGAAAGAGGAAAATTTAAAGACGACTCAAAAAACAAATCCGACTGGAGAAAGGAATGCCTCACTCTATATATATACACGCACACCTAAGCAACAAATCACAACACACAAACGTAACTCATAACTTAAAGCAACAAATCTCTCATCCTTCTCTAGCTTAATGTCTACGACAAAAGCCTTATCGCTTCTCGTGCTTCTACTCTTCGTGTCCCTTGTTCACGCCACAGGTCAATGTCCGATCAATTCCATCTACCAATTCGGCGACTCCATCGCTGACACCGGAAACCTGATTCGTACCGGTCCTGTCGGAGCCAGATCTCACGCTGCAAACTACCCATACGGTCAAACATACTTCCACCGAGCCACCGGTCGTCTCTCCAACGGACTGCTAATGATCGATTACTTGGCACGCAGGCTTCATCTTCCATTCCTAAACCCTTACCTCAACGGAAACACAACGTCTTCGTCTTTCAAGAACGGTGTTAACTTCGCCGTGTCCGGAAGTACAGCACTCAACAGCTCCTTCTTCGCCGCGAGAAACCTCCACGTTCCGGAAACAAACACTCCTCTCTCCACACAGCTCGCTTGGTTCAAGTCTCATCTAAGTTCCACGTGTCAAGGCCCTTCTTCGGATTGCTTGAAGCAGTCGCTTTTCATGATGGGTGAGATAGGAGGCAACGACTACAACTACGGTTTCTTCCAAGGCAAACCCATGGAAGAGATCAGAAGCTACATACCTCATGTTGTTGGAGCCATCACAGCCGCAGCTAGAGAGGTGATCCGAGCCGGTGCGGTTAACGTGGTCGTCCCAGGAAACTTTCCGGTGGGATGTTTTCCGATTTACTTGACGTCTTTCCCAGTGAAGGATCCAAAAGCTTACGACGACAAAGGTTGCTTGAAGCATCTCAACGAATTCGCCATGGATCATAACAACCAACTCCAAGAAGCTATAGCTTCTTTGAGAAAAGAGTTTCCCCATGTGGCTATCGTCTACGGAGATTACTACAACGCGTTTCAATACGTTCTACGTAGTGAAGGATTCGACAAAAGTATGGCTTTGAAATCATGTTGCGGGATAGGTGGAGCTTACAACTACGACGGAAAGAGACCATGCGGAGCAGCGGGAGTGCCGGTGTGTCAGAATCCAAACAAGTTTATAAGTTGGGATGGAGTGCACTTGACTCAAAAGGCTTATAGATTCATGTCCAAGTTCTTGAACAATCAGATTCTTTCACAGACCAAGTGTTCTAGGGCCTAATCAGGAGCGCACGTGTTCTTTAATTTTCAAGTGTCTCCTTAGTTATTTATTTAATACCAGCAGTTTTTGTGTTCTTTTGTGTAAACCTCGATACCCTTAAATCTTAGGTATTTTGGTTTATTACAATTGTATCAACACTTTTTTTTACATATATAAGAAGATACAAAAATAACACGTTGTCCAGTATTCTCAACGTCTACTCAAACACAATCGTAATCCAAATTCAGATGCAAACACAGCATTACCTAATTTGACTTCGTAGAACAAAATAAAGCAAATTATTTGGTCTCTTGTTCTTGACGAGGCAAAGAGTTTAGGCTTTGGCGCATACGTTTTAAATTTGGGCTTTTAACTGGTTGGAAAGGACGACTTTTATTGGGCTTAAATGTTGTAGGGCCGTGCATGTTTGTACAACACACAAAACAAACACAGACTACATTGAAACAATCAACAAGCAAGAGCAGAGAAGAATTGAACAATTTTTAGTAACATTTTTTTTTTTTCTTCTTCTTTCTAGTATCAATGTTAAATTTTCAGTAACATATTTTCAAGAACAATAAATTTACAGCATGTCCTTATTAAACTACCAATAACTTGGAAATAGTACTAGCACAAAGCCACAACAAACCATAATGAATGCTCTATCTACTGATAGATACGATAAAATTAAAAATTAATGGATATGATGTAAACCAAAGTTGATGACTGAGAGAGAGCATCGGTTATTGAATCGAACGAATCATTGCAAAGATCCAAAATTCGCCAAAACAAAAAAAGAAGTCTCTATCAAAGTGATCAACAAATCCTATCCTTCAAAACAATATTTTTCAAACTAAAATAATATTTTAACTAAAAGACTGAAGAAAAAAAAAAAAACTAAAAAGGAAGATGAAGAAGTGAAGGCGAAGAAGAAGAAGAAGAAGTGAAGAAGTGTCACATCTCTCTCTCTCTCTCTATCTGCATCAGCTCCATAAAAGTTCCCACATTTCTCTGTTCTCTCTTCCCAATATTCTTCCTTTTTCTTTTTTTGTTTTCTTGAATCGAGAGATATATAATTATTCGAGAAATTTCGAAATCGGAACCCACCACGGCACCACCACCGGTCACAACAAAAAGCTTCCTTCTTTCAAAACCTCCATCGTCAGCATTCTCTACAGATCCAACGGTTCTGTAATTTCGAATCCGTTGGGTCTTCTCCCTGGGTTTGCTTAAATCAAATCTAAATGGGTCTTGTCGAGATGTATATGAAGAAGAGATAACAATAAAAGAAGGGATATGTTTTTGGCAATGGAGAAAGAATTTGATTCAAAGCTTGTTCTTCAAGGGACCTCCTCCTCTTCATCTTCCAACGGTGCCAATGTTTCCAGAAGCAAGAGCTTCTCCTTTAAAGCTCCTCAAGAAAATTTCACCAGCCATGATTTCGAATTCGGCAAGATCTATGGCGTTGGTTCTTACTCTAAGGTTTCTTTCTTTTTCCTTCTTCATTATAGGCAATGTGGCTTTTTGATTCATGAACGCAATGTGATGTGAAAGGATTGTTTTTGGATGATTCTCAAAATCAGGTTGTTAGGGCAAAGAAGAAGGAAACTGGAACTGTGTATGCCTTAAAGATTATGGACAAAAAGTTTATTACCAAGGAGAATAAAACTGCTTATGTCAAGCTCGAAAGGATTGTTCTTGATCAACTTGAACATCCTGGGATCATCAAGCTTTTCTTCACTTTTCAAGACACTTCCTCTTTATGTAGGTATTTTCTAATTCACATGTAACGTTCTTGTGCTTTTTCTAGTAATTGATTGATCTTTTTCTTGTTTTTGTGTGTCTTCTCTATATGGTTTTTGGTAGATATGGCACTTGAATCTTGTGAAGGTGGTGAGCTTTTCGACCAAATAACCAGAGTAAGATGGACTCTAGAATCTTGGGAGATTGTTTCTTGGTTTTTAGTGTTGCCGGAATTTGACACACCATTGTGGTTCCTTTCTTTTTGTTGTGCAGAAAGGTAGGCTATCGGAGGATGAAGCTCGATTCTACACTGCAGAAGTTGTGGATGCTCTTGAGTATATACATAGTATGGGACTGATACATCGAGATATTAAGGTAGCTCCTTCTCTTTTGAATATCTTCTCTTCTCTTTTATGACCCCAAGAATGGTAGTGCTAAGTGGTTTTTTTCTTCAAATGGTAGCCGGAGAATCTGTTGCTGACTTCAGATGGGCACATTAAGATTGCGGATTTTGGTAGTGTAAAGCCGATGCAAGATAGCCGGATCACAGTACTTCCTAACGCAGCCTCTGGTAATATGACCGTCTATAATCCTTTCTCATATTTCTGAGCTTAAGGCAGTGCTTATCGATAATTATTGTCAGATTCTGGTTTAAGCCTCTCTCTGTAAAACTGGTGACGTATACAGACGATAAAGCATGCACTTTCGTCGGGACTGCTGCATATGTTCCTCCTGAAGTTCTCAACTCCTCTCCCGCAACTTTCGGGTGAGAGTTGTTGGTTTCTTAAGTAACCTATTTGGTTTTGTGGATTACAATGCCTCTTACTTTGAACATTTTTTTTGGTACTCTGTGGAACACCAGAAATGATCTCTGGGCTCTAGGCTGCACTCTCTACCAGATGCTTTCAGGGACTTCTCCATTCAAAGACGCAAGTGAATGGCTGATTTTCCAAAGAATTATAGCCAGAGATATAAAGTTCCCAAATCATTTTTCAGAAGCAGCAAGAGACCTCATCGACCGGTTGCTGGTAAGAAACATCAAAAGCCATTGTCACCAATCAGATGATATGGCTGTAACTCTTTTACTGTGAGATTGTCTCAGGATCCTGATCCAAGCAGAAGACCAGGTGCTAGCTCAGAAGGTTATACTGCTCTTAAGGAACATCCTTTCTTTACTGGAGTTGACTGGAAGAATCTTCGGTCTCAGAGTCCTCCAAAACTAGCCCCAGATCCTGCGGTATACCTCCTCCTCCTAATTGTAATGCATTTTCTCTTATCTTCTTGTTAGTTTATTTATTCACTTTTTGTTATATCTGATACAGTCTCAAACAGCATCTCCGGAGAGGGATGACGCACATGGTTCTCCGTGGAACCTGACACATATTGGAGATTCTTCAGCCACACAGAACGACGGACACGGTACACCTTCTACGGCTCCTGAATCATCGGGTTCCATAACACGGCTTGCTTCCATAGACTCTTTTGATTCGAGATGGTGAGGGCAATCAGGCTTTCTTAGTTTCTTGTTCCTCTGTTTTCTGAGCAACATCCCCAGTTTAGTGCTCCTAGAACTAAGCTAGACAATCTGCTAAACTTTTTTCTTTGGTGAACATTTGGTTAACAGGCAACAGTTTCTGGATCCGGGAGAATCGGTTCTGATGATATCAGCCGTGAAGAAGCTTCAGAAAATAACGAGCAAGAAGGTGCAGCTAATACTCACCAACAAACCCAAGCTGATCTATGTCGATCCGTCAAAGCTAGTTGTTAAAGGGAACATCATCTGGTCTGATAACTCAAATGACCTCAACGTTCAAGTGACTAGCCCTTCCCATTTCAAGATTTGCACGGTACATATCATTTCCCTAATTATCTGACCACCAAAGACATGAAACTTTAATTGTGACCCTTCTTGAATT
Source organism: Camelina laxa (assembly GCA_024034495.1). Lineage (NCBI taxonomy): Eukaryota > Viridiplantae > Streptophyta > Magnoliopsida > Brassicales > Brassicaceae > Camelina > Camelina laxa. Next base: position 1,570,923 of record CM043881.1, read on the forward strand.
CTGCAGCCAAAGAAGGTTTTATCATTTGAAGACGCAAAACAGAGAGCTTTGGTGTGGAAAAAGGCAATTGAGACTCTTCAGAACCGCTGAGACAAACTCCACTGAAGAATGTTTCTGTTAATTCTCTGTTTGTGTTTCGTTTTCCTTCTTTAAACTGACCAAACTCCATACTTCAGATGTTTTTCTATCATACCCACCATTGAAAAGGACCACTTCCACATTCCACAACTTAACATACACATAAAGAGCTTAAAATTGAACAGCTGTTTTTTGAATCCTTTATAAAGATCAAACCAATGTATTTTAAAGATAAAGTTACATGTGATGTTGATTTCAAGAATGAGTACTCCTTTGTCATAACTCAAAACAATGGTTACAGTGTTGGAAAGTTGCAGATTACAAACAAAACAAGTATGCAAGAACAAAAAAGGAAAAAAAAAACTTGTTGGAAATTTTCCTAGGCATTGCTCTCTTTGACAGCCAGAGGTTCATACCATTGAGGACCAAAGCCAGCAGCTTTTCTTGCTTCAGCATTAAAAGGCGGTTTCAACGGCCCTCTGAAATGCTCCCTTACTACCGAATGAAATTTCTTGATTATCTCTTCATTGCTTTCATCTGATTCTTTGCTGGTGATGGTGCATTCTGGATGCTGGGACCGTTCACACAGATACTTAAACCATTTCACCCCAGCTGCACAGTGAGTAATTTCTTCAGGGTACACAACTTTCTCAAGTAAATCTGCAGTCTCGTGATCCCCTCCGTTCCTAAACCGAGATATCGTAGTAGGCAGTACATCAAGCCCTCTAGCCTGCAAAAAACATAGTAACATCAGTAACAGAGAGAATCAAAAACGAACTAAAAGAAGTTGAAATGAGGTATCTCACCTCGTGAACGCAATGCTCTATAGCCAAACGAGCCAAAAGATCCTGAGATGTGGCAGTAGCAGAGTCCCAAAGACCATCATGAGCAGGCAATGCACCGTAAGTAGAACCAATTTCTTCAAGGCGAGCTGCAAGCAAAGTGAAGTGACGGCCTTCATCCTGAGCAACGAGAACAAAATCCGTAAAGAAGTCTCTAGGCATCTTCTCTTGCTTGCCAAAACGAGCTATTATATCCTGATTATAACATTCCCAAGAATCATCATCATCAAATTCAAAACCTTTACAGATACAAAACAGAGTTCAAAAAAAATCAAAAGGTCCTTTTTTTTTTACCCAAGATAAGTCAATAGCCCAGCTTTCAGTATGAACGAGACTATGAACTATGGCTTGCCTGCTTTGTAAGCTACCAGCTCTTCCCAGCTTCGGCATCAAACTCGGAGACACCAGTTTCATCGGAAGTCGAGCTGGCCTGTCAGGGACAGAGAGATCGACGGTTGGATCGTAGGTTTCGGCTATTTCACCTTGGAGCCATTTGACGGCAATCGAATCGCCAAGCTTGGCTTTTTCGTATGGGTCTGATGTGTTTAGAACCCTAATCGCTGATTCAACTAGGGTTTCGCTCTCCATCTCTCGGCTTTTTCCCGGCGGCGAGATGTGTAGAAGTTAAAAAATAAAATATTTCAACGACCCAGAGCGGTAGGTAACACGCGCGACACATAGCGCGTTGATAAGTCTAGTCATAATCTACCAATTAATTAATGAAACTTCTAATTTTTCTTAATCCTTTCGGAAAATATATATACTACAATTAGGAGCAAAGTGTAACAACATGCATGCATTAGTGTGTAAATGTACCATTTTACTAGTTTCTTGAACTTTAAACTATATTTTGAAACTTTTATGTCTTAACTCTTAACTCTTAAGCATAACAGTAAATATATATGTAGTGACATAAGATAGTAAAATGTTATAAGAGCAAATTAACACAAAATGTGTTCTAATTATGTTCCCTTAATCTTGTAGTAGAATAGGTAGGAGGACCACAGGGTTTTCTATTTTTATGAAAGGCTCCACAATCTAACAATAAAACTGATTTTGCATTCAAAGGTAATGTCAGAGTGTTTGATACATCAATATATATATGTGTGTGTAGTGTAAAATGTAAATATATAGAAGACAATGTAAATCAATTACGATCTGTGAACACACATGAAATTTATTGGTGTTCTTACTCAAAAGTGGGTAAGCCACAATAATACAAATCTGACAAGAGTAAATGCAGCAACTTGAGTACACAATCTCTTTGTTACTACTGTTCGAAATATCGACTTCTATACCAATTGGTCGTTACTTGTCAAATCTACAATCAATTTTTATATAAAAGTACCGTCAATTAAACATGCTTATATTTATTTCAAATTTAAAATTGATAACAAAAAGTATCAGTCGTCGTCGACTATGTCAACTTGTCAACATTCCAAATAATCCAAACTTCGAAATAAAGCCTAATAAAAGAAACATTTCTTATATATAATAACCAATTGATTGCTTAATATATGTTTTAAAAATAAAATGTTACTCTCTCTGCTTACTTGTGATCAATCAACACGAATGAAGCTCATAGTATCGTCGTTGATCCAATCATACTTCTCAACGAAAGGATTAGGGATTCTCGATAGCTCTGGATATCGATCGATAGAATCTTCCCAAACGTTCTTATCACCAAGATCTTTGAGAACCTCCCAAACACAATTGTTAGACTCGAATCCAGCTCCCATACTCATCATTAGTATCTTATGACCTTTCTTTAATCTGTTCTTAGCTTCCATGTAACCAAGAACATACCATAAACCACCTGAAGACGTGTTCCCGAACCTATGAAGCGTCATTCTCGCTGGCTCGATGTCGAACTCTGTGAGCCCTAAGCTTTTTCCGACTCCTTCTATAATCGCTCTTCCTCCGGGGTGAATACAGAAATGTTGCAACCCTGTTTTTAGGTTTAGACCTATCCCCGAGCTCCCGGGTTCTCTTTTCCTGGTGATTCTTCTTTTAACCGCACGGACTATCGCGTAGCGTATCAGTTCCTTGATGGGCAAGACTCTAGGGAGGAGAACTTGGAGGTTCTTGGTTAGGGCTCGACCGGCTGCTTTTTTTAGGTGTTTGGTTAAGAGAAAGCCTGGATGACCATCTCCGTCCTCCATTTGTATGCAGCACGAGTAGGCCTCGTCGTCTGCGCCCACATGGGCCCGGACCACTGTCACAAGCTTCATCAAAGCCCGGTTCTTGAACCGAGCTGCGTTGGTTAACAGAACAGAGCTTCCTCCTGCACGGAAGAGACAGTTTGAGAGCATCATGGACCTATCTCTACCACAGTACCAGTGAGGACCCATTGTCTCGGTGCTGACCACGAGTGCGATAGCGTTTTCACGAGTTTCGAAGATCCTTTGCACGATATCTATCGAGATAACGCTCGCGCTACACCCTAGTCCGGAGAGGTTGAAGGATCTGATGTCTTCCCTCATCTTGTATCTGTTGATGACTCGTGAGGTTAGAGAAGGAGATGGAGCGAAGAGTGAGACGTTGACGACGAGGATGTCAATGTCGGAAGGAGAGACTAAGCCTTTTGTCTTCTGAAAAAGCTTGTCGAGAGTGTCGAACATGATCTCGTCCATTTCGGAGTGAGCGTCGCGGAGAGTAGGAGAGTCTTCTCTGCCTTCAAGCACGTTTCTTGGGCCGTACGTTTCCTCTCCAATCCCGGAACTAGCCATTGTACGGAGGAGAAACCTATACTCTTCAAGACCCAAGTTCTTGTTTCGTTGAACGACCTTAGCACAAGTCTCGGTGTCGAGTTTTCTCTCGTCCATGCCCTTGTAACACTCGTAGTGAAGCATGAAGCAGTTTCTCTGGTTTCTTCTTTTGTAAACAAACATGAAGATGTAGAAAACGAAGAGAGTGGAGAGTAGGAACAGAGAAGGGAGTGAGAAGAGCTCCATGGAAGAAACAGATCGCAAGTGAGAGAGAAAGAGAGTGTGTGAAAGTGTATTGTGTTTTCAAATTGTGTCAAAGTTGCAGGAAATGTACGGATTTTATAGAGTTAGTGATATGGTCAGATTTTGTCTACTTTTCTTTTTTACACCCGTTGTAGTTGTACATTGCTTTTGTCATTCACCTATTAACTCCACTACCAACTACTTTTTATTTATTAGAAATTTAGTTTTTAGTTTGCGTAAAAAAAAAAAAAATCAAAATATCTTGCGACATATATATACGTCTTTGTATGTATGATCATTTCTTTAAAATATTGGATGTATATGATTTTAGAGGAATTTCAAGTTTTAACATTGTAGGATCTTTGGTGCTAGGTATACTGCAAAGATCAACTCCTTAAAATTGGTGTGGTATGGTCAGGACTCAGGAGCGGATGAGACTCTTAAATTTTTGTTTTTTCGGGTGTGTTTAGTGCGAGAGCTACACATTTGGATACACCACCTTTTTATGGTAATATTGCCAAATGCGTTTGGAAACTGATAACACAATAAGTCAATAAATCCACAAAGAAAGAAAACAAAAACATCTCAAAATTAATTAGTGTCACCAACCAAACCCAATAATTAATAAAGTTATGATGACTTATTGACTTGATACCTCTCATGACAACGTTGGTTTTTGAGTCTTAAAATTCGATACACATTTGATACATAGTCTTAAAGAGATTGTAACAAGTTAAAACTCTATGCTTAAATGTCTCTTTGTGGTTAATGGGATAATAACAAGTAGGTGGTAGGGAGTGGAGCATCCATTGTAAGTCAGTCAGTCCCATACGAAATGTCTGTTCGTTATCATTTTACATAGCCGATGCTTTGATTATTGACCGTATCTTATATGTTTCTCCATATATATTGCAACCTTTACGTATTTAAGTTGTTCTCAACATTGATTACTGTATATACAAAATACAATATATTACCCTACCTCATATCCAATCCATTTAAAAATTAGGTATATCCGATCCACCAATTTACTTCGATTGGTTGTGATGATATATAGTAACAAACGAGTAAATGTCTCATGACCCTTTTCTAGACTTTATTTTTTTCCCCTCATTTCCAGCCTGTGAAGAATTTACTACGGTGTTTCTCGTCCTTATATCATAACGTGGAGATGTAAATATTTGTTGACAAAAAATTGTGAAAACGTGGTACGGAAATTTGTCGAAGTAATCAATGCTTGTCTAGTGGTTTCAAAAGTTTTATATTATGGGATTGGGAGATTAGGGTTCGTATTCTTTTATATTATGGTCACTATGGACGTTTTAGTTAATGACAACATTGTTATCTGGTTTTTTACATCTTTCGGAGATTTAGTCTATAAAACTTTATAAGACCAACAAAAAAAAAGGAAGTATTCATTTATATTTCCCTTTTCACTTTTCTAAACAGAATAACACCAGTCCATTTGCAAGAAAATATTAAATTCAGTAATAAAAGCAGTGGTCAAGTAGTCAGTACGTACAACAGCAACATATAATAGTCTTGATTGGTTGTGAATTCAGACTTTTGTTTTCATCACCTTAATTTTGTCTTCAAATTCACTTTATTACAGCAGATTTATCATTTCATTACAAAGTTGTGACAAAATTTTGTTTGAATTCACAATATGTAATCCTTCTTGCCTTCTTGGTTTCCTTTGATAATGAGAACCGAGCTAAACCAATTGTAACCGCAATATAAACCAGTTTTAAACTGATTTGATCTTTAACCAGCCGTAAATCCAATTTAACCGTTGTACCACTCAGAACCAGTCCCGGTTTTAAAAACTTGAGTTAGCTATCGTGTGTGATCGTAGACTCGGTAAAATCAATCAATGGCGGTAAAAAAGCGACACTTGTGTAGTTGTTTGTAAGTAAATTTGACATAATGATAAAATAATGTTACGATTGACTTTACGACACGAGGGACACTAGAGTCAACAGTAACCGTACAAGAATATACGATCAACGGCTCAAATTTAATAGTAAGAATTAAATTGGGGGTCCAAGCCCAACTACATAATTGAAGAGTATACAACGTATTGAAACCAACGTATTTTATGTGATTGTGTCCCCAGTTTCACACATCTAGACTCTTACTAATGCAAATATTGTATATTACAGTCTTTTTTGAGTTTTACTACTTTCTTGGAGGACTATAATGACTCTTGTCTCAATAATCATATAATCAGTTTTAGTTACAATCTTTACTCGTTTATCAACGGGACAAACAAAAACAAAATCACAAATCTAACGTTCTCAATGAAGCCTGAGGTCGAGACCAGCAGCAACCTGCTGCCTCTATAGTCTATACATGATCGCATTGCTATACAAGAAGAAGTTAGTTCCCGACGCGCACCCACATACCAAACGCTCTTGGTTTGGCGGTTTTTGTATCCGCCTTTAGGGGGGTTTTATTGATGTTTCTGTTCCTCACTGGTGTTGCTATGCCTTACTCTGTCAAAAAAAATACACACATGTCCTTGATTTACGGTCAATCTGGTGAAACCTGGACTCTCATTCAGCTGCGAAATAGCCTTCTTGGATGGAGAGTTTTTCAAACGCTTCAAAGTTTGTTTTTAACCCAAGAAATTGGCTCCCGATCTGAGCACAACCTGCATCAGGCCTTCGACACATTCCTTCTCTTGTCCGCAACGGACACAATGCTTCACACACATTTTGTTCAGTCACCGATGAGATAGATTCTGAGACATCTATTGTGTTGTCCTCAGATGGTTTTTGGGGAATTGAGTGAGAACATTTCTGCGGCCCATCTTCTACTTCCACTGTGCAATCTCCGTTCTTTGTGAATTTAACTTTGCAGCCAAGTGACTGCACAGCTCGTGATATGACGGCACACTCTTTTGTAGCTCTCTTTGCTGTTTCTCTAGCTACGCGGCTTATGTCTCTCTCGGTCACTAACTCTTCACTCAACGACTCCACTGCAGAAGATAACTCATCTACCTTCCTTTCTGCTTCTTCTTTCTCCTGTTCCAATTTTTTCCGACCCGACACAAGAAACAATCGAGATGAAGCAAGTTAATTGACGGTAATAGAATGTACAGTCAAATTTAAACTTTGAGAAAGGATTCTTTTGTAGTCTAGATAAGGTTAGGAAGGATGGCTCACCTTCTTCATTTCTGAATACTTAACAGCCATGGCTCTACATTGGTCCTCGGTTTCTGTAGCGTTCGGTTCAACAGGGCAGGCCCACCGGAGATGGAACTGGGGCCAGAGAGTCGGGGCTAGAGCTGCTGCAGGAGGTAATAATGGGCCATCATATCTTGAAGGATCATAAAATGGGTTACAATGGACATGACAAGTTGCACTGGAGGAACGTAAATCAGCCAAGTAGGCCCAAAGACATCCACAGGTTTCAGAAATCCCACACTGCTGCCTCTCTTTTTCACTGACATTTATCAAGAAAGTGTCAATATATATATATACTAAAATGGTCGCACAGTCACTTCCTGCTCGACTATGGAACTTTCAACTATACAAAATTGCTCCAACTTTCTCAGAAACAATAATAACCTTACATATGATGAACTTTTTCTGACTTTACAAACTAAAGCACATAAAAGAAGTTTTAAATGAGAGGTTACCTATTGCACAAAAAGTTCCCAAAACGACATGAAAGCAAGCAGTCCATGAAATCTACCAGGAAAGTCTGAAACAAAATAGTAAAGGGTAGAGAGTACTTTTAAAACAACATTTCAACATGACACTGTCAAACATCTGTTAATGGTCTATATACATACCGGAGAAAACTCGAACGCAGAAGGATACATCCGCATTAGCTGTGAAACGCAATCAAGCCACTGCAAACACCATAAACGTGAAGATGAAATAATCTAAGGCTTTACTCAGCTATGTAATTAGATTTTCACATCGTAAAGGATATTATAATTGTAGGCAATAGCTACTCACCTGCAACAATATAGGAGAATAGTTGTTCGGCCCATATGAAGAGCTAGAAGATTGAGCAATTGCTGATCCTGAAAGTTGCTGTACTGGAGAGGAAGGGAAACTTCGAGCAGAAGAAGACTGAATTGGTAATTCAAAATTACCAGATTCAGACACATTAGGCATTCCCACCCGATCCGAAAATGGGTGACCAAATGCTAACCAATCCTTTTCGACAAGAGCCTGATGTGAAGTCAGAATAGTAGAAAAGACTACATAAGACAATGGTACATCAAACAAAATTCTTACGAAGGCTGCTTATGCAGTTAAATCAGCTGGCAAGAACAAAGTATTCTATGAGAACCACCCACAATATCAATTATCAAGTTACAATCCTAAACTTGAAGTTGATTAAGGAATTAAGTCGATTCAGTCACAACAAGAACGAAAAGCCCCAGAAATCTTAAACTATAACATGAGGTGTACCTGGAACCCAGAAAATGTTCTGTAGTATGGATCAAGCAATAAACATGCAAGAGAAGTCAGCTGAGTTGTTCTGTCCCATCCATCACTGCACATTGACATAACAAGTCCGGAAATAACATAAAACAGCTGATAATAGTTAACACCTGATTTAACGGATGATAATTACAAGTGACTGCTTGAGACAAATGCATCTTTGTCCTATCACATGTCTATAAATTGGTATCCAAGTAAAACAGTTCAATGACAATGCGGCCTCAAGATAGCTTACCTGCAGTGCACGAGAACTGAGGCTGACTCCATAGCAACACGTGCAGCAATCCATGCTACACCAGCTAAGATGCTCTGGATGTGACTTAACCAATTACTATCTCCGAGCAAGGATACTGAAGCAGACATACTACTGAGATTACCTCCACCCCACGTTGAGGCACCATGCCTCTACAGATTTCACACAAATAGAGTTATCCACTATTAGCAACAGAAGAAACAGAAGTATTGTAAATCATGATGTATCTTCAAAAAGAGATCTGTGGAAAATTTTACACGTTCTCCATGAACTTGAAAAAGAAACTAAGGTTGCAACCATTAACTTGATAACTAATGTAAATATCATGTCCACATGCTTTAGCCTTAATTCAATTGAAGGATACCCGTTTTAGTTTCTGAAACCACCTAGATGTCGTGTGCTAGACAACTTGGAGAGTGTCAGTTGATTTGTTAAGAAACTTAAATTGCTTTCGAATTTCTCCGCCAACTACAAATCCTAAATTCTTTGGAATTCAGTACTTACCAAGAATGATGACGTCCCATCTGACGAAGTTGTACCATGCATATCTAAATAATCCCTAAGGCGGGAAAAGCTCTCTCTCATTGTATGTATGTTGTCTATCCCCAGAAAAACAATCTGAAGAGAAACATTGTCAGTAAAAACAAGCAGTTCCAGAAGACAAAATATTCAGCTGCAAACCAGTTTAGGTCATGAACAGACTTCAGATTGCGAATAATTTGAAGATGATTCTGAGCCTCCTCCCATTGCTCCATTTGCTAATGCATTTTTCCTAGGTCTTGCATCTACGATATAAAGCTTCCTATGACATAAAAACAAAATGACAGATCGTGCAATTTTTTTAATAACTAAGTATCAACATTCAACCACATTTCAGAAATGAAACAACAGGAGTATTTTTCTATTTCACCCCAATAGACTTTTCATAATATTCCAGAATATAATCCCACGTCCAATGGGGTAAACAAGAGTGGTTATTTCCAAGTTATATGATATGTGATTTATGATTTTTAACACAAAATCATGCGAGAATGCAAGCACATGGAGGGGTAATGGTACTAAGAGATGACAAAAAGATCATCAGGAACCGAAATGTTAATTTTAACCAAATGAAGAAAACATCAGAAGCTCACCTTCGTGCTCCCTTACGGCCAGCTAACTGAGTGCAAAATGAAGCAACAAGTTTCTCATCAGAACTACTGTAGAAATGGGTGAAATATATCAAAACATCAGATCCATCACTTCAAGCACTTTGAGATTCCAAATAAGAAACTAAATTATTATGCACAAGTCTGGTCATAAAACGGAAAATTTTATATACCTCCTCACGTTCATCATCAGACCAACTAAAGGTTGTGATGAGCGAGCAATCACAGCTCCACTTCCTGCAATTGAGGTTAAAAAAAAAAAAAGCAACATGTAAATGTGGAAGCTATACCAACAAAGTTCAAATAGAAGTACCACAACCGCTGCATTTCTTTCTACCTGGATGACACCACGAGATCACAGGTAAGCGACATCTTGCCCGGAAAGTAGACGCCTGGATCAGATCTTCATCACTGACAACAAAATGCGGTAACTTTTTATTGTGTCAATACTTCTCATAAAGATAGTTGAAACCAAAAAAGAAACAGTGGTATGCCAAGTTACTAAAGAGAATCTTCTGTTTAGTTCTCAAATACGAGCACAGAACTTCTCAATGTTTGGCGAAACCAAATTAAACATTTTCATTCCTGAACAAGGAATCAATGTCCTACCTAATGGATTTTGGAACCATCAAAGCAAACGGATAACTCTGACACAAGTCATAATTCGAGTTCAAGTTAGTTATCCGCCAAAGTTCATTGGACAGAGTGAATGAACCGTCTTCAATCATATTCATTGATGCTTGTTGTGAACTTTTTCCGAGAAGCCGAAAATATTCATTAAGCAATCTTTCCTTTGGGTTTCTGTTACCGAATTTGGAAGGCCCACATGTAAAAGCATAAAGATCCCATACTCTCTCTGGTTTGTTAGACCTCAATAGTGCATCAACTACAGCACGTCTCTGCAAAAGTATGCCAATAGAATCATATAGGTTTCAAGGAGAAATGCAGAAGGTAGCATAAGTTGGAAAATTTTCAAAAGTTTCACCTGTTTGGTTCCAGGTCGAAAACCATAGACAACTATCCTCATGTCTTTTCCTGCAAAATGTACATGATTCATGTGAAATAGTTTCAAAGTAACATACAGAAGGTATTAGATAAGCGGTAAATAAAAACCCTTCAATCAACATCATTGTAGGGATGATGTCTGCTGCCAAGATAATTACTTTCAGGTAGTAAACAAAGGTAATAAAAGAAAAGGAGCTAAACATTAAACTGAATTTTGATCTATGGCGCAAGAACCTGAAAACATAAATTACTCTAAAATCAGTTTTAGCAAATGGAAACACAGAAACATACCAGCGACCTGTAAAAGTCGATTTGGTGCATTCTCATCGTTGTGATATTTGTTTGATTGAACTTTCAGCGCCTACATATAATACCCATGAAACAGAAATTATATACAAGTAAAAGTATTAAACCCCAGAACCTAACTGCACCAAAATTAATCACATAGTGTAGATATAATAACTGACCAGTTTGTTAAACTTCTCGATAGCTACAAATGGGATTGTACCAAGTGGAACAAGCTTTCTGGTTCCTTCACTCTTCACAAAGAAAAACAAGGAATAGTCCCTTAAGTTTATAGCATTGTCAAGAAAAAATGATAGGAATGCAGAGAATCAACAGCGAAATTCACGTGTGATGCACCACGTAAAGAATTGAATAAGTTGACAAAAGAAGAAGAAACATAGGAAAGACAAGTCTTACCAAAAACAGAATACGGAAATTTGACAACAAGAGGGTCCCTGCCTCATTGGTGTTAATGAGAATAACTCCACAAGCCTGAAAATCAAAGCCAACTTCAATTAAAGACCAAAACACAAAAGATGGAGAAATTCCTACAAACAGGAATTTGATATCTTGCTAATTTTCAAGAAACCTGACTGAAGCGTCCCTATCAATTCTCAAATCCAAAGCATAAAGTTTAGAAAAACAGTGAAGGCACTAAACAGAGTTTTCAATTCGAAACATCCAATTTTGACCAAATCTAATGACATACCTCGTGGAGAATCCTCTCAGATTCCAGTAAGCAATCCAAGTTCGAATACGAGCTAGGCCAAGAAGCTGACTGAACCACCCCAATCAAAAGAGAACAAACATCAAGCATCAATCAATAATCCCCAAATTATGAGCTTTTCAAATAAAGAGATGGACAACAACAATTAACAATGTTCTCGTGTTGCTTGCTTAATTAATTAGGTCAAGGAAAACACGAGAGAGAAGCAAAAATTGAATTGAGAAGTTAAGAGCGCAATACATCGAGTTTAGCCCAGTCGAGCATGTCCCAGCTTCCGGTACCTTCCATCTTCTCCGATGAACATTGCAGCGATCGTGATCGCCCAGATAGAGGTCTCAGCGCCGTCATCTGAAAGGAAAGAGAGAGAGAGACGGTGACTCCGTTTGGGCTTCACCTGCCGTTCAACGGTGGCAAACTCGACGGATTTAGCACGCTGCCTTTTCGCCACAGAGACAATGAGACATCCAAATACGACGCAGTTTTCGTTCGGCCAGAGTTTTACGTTTCAGACCCTTTTTTTTTTTTTTCCCTTTCCTTTAATAATCTTTTTTTTCTTACCTATTTAAGATTTTTGTTAGTTTCTATATAGATTTTTTTTTCCTTTTAGTCAAATTAAATACTACTATTAGAATGAGAGTTTTTTGATAAAGTCCATTTAATGAAAGACTTGAATGTAGTAATTAAATAAATATTTCTTATTGACCTCAGTTAATTATTTTAAAATGTTTAGCCTTTTTTTAATCTAAAAATTAAAATATCTAACGAAATTAATTAAATTAAATTTATCATTAGAATATCCCAAAATGAGTGTTAATTCATATGGCAATCCAACTTAGTAATTGTATGATGACCCCTTCTATATAATATTAGTCTGTATAGTAGTTGCATATTATCAATCATATAAGAAGACTATCATCATATCATAAAATTATCATTCCTACAAAAAAAAAAAAAGATCATAAAATTATCATCATACTGATAATACAATTGTTTTTTAATGCTAGCCTGATATTTTCTTTAAACAAATAGCACTACAAAGTTCATTAATGCTATAAACGATTCAGCGTGTGTGCTCTTTCAAAGCAAACAACGACTAATTAAGCATGCTGAATTTGGAGGACCGGACCTAGAGTAGAAATACTAATCTTTGTTGGCCAGCTAGATCAAGTGCAAATTCTGATTTAATTGAAATTTATGCTTTCATAAATAAAACTTAAAGCATGTCGATTGAAAAAAAAAAAAAAAAATTTATCAACTAATAAATCTGTTGCACTTTTTTGATTCCAAACTTTGACAAACCCACATACGAATACAGTTGACCGGAAGAGAGGAGAAGATACAGACAAAACTTGGAAAAATCGGAACTTGAAGGTCCGAGAAAACAAGGAATCTTCTGTATCACCAATAACAGATATTACAGAATCAAAAACAACCTTGGCACATACGTATATATGCAGTATGTAACTCACCACAATAAAATCATAGAACAATATACACAACGCATCATCATCCTACTACAAGTCAGAATTTGCAATCCACGAAGCAGAATAGTAAAGAGGAGGGGAAAGATAAAGACGAGCTCAGATCATAATACCTCTCGTGGTAATAGCGCAATAACGTAACAGCATTTCGCCCTCGGGTTTGGTCCAAGCTGCAGAGGATACTGGGCTTGCCCACGGTTTGGTTTGTTACCCGGTGGGTTAGATCCAGTGTCGGTTGACGTCAAAGAGGTAGTAAAATTGCAGACTTGTCTGTCGTCTTGGAGAGCTTCACTAATTATCTGTGTCCATGCATTTCTCAAGTGTTTTACTACTGGTACACTCCTGAAGAGCCTTGGCGTTCAGTTCTCTGCCAAATCTCCAGACATAGTTGAGGCCAACAAGAAGCTCGGTAATGATGGCTTCCGTCTTCTGCTGGTTTGCAAAGAAAAGGGTTTGTGCAAGAACTATGTGCGTCCTTGAAACCAAGCTTTGGTGTTCGTAACTCCGCTCGGATTGCCATTTTATCATGTTGTGAGCTAACGGACCCAGCCATTCCAAGATACCTGCCATTGCGTCAGTCCATTCTTTTGCTAGTCCTGGATCATAAACTGTGGAAGAACTCAAGTTTTTCGAGTAGGGCTTTAGCCTTTCTCTCAGGGATGTTCTCACGCTCGCCGGTAACATGTTGTAAAGGTCGTCTCTTGCATCATCGCCTATCAAGTGAGGAGATGCAACAAACCTCTCTATCACGATGATAACATTAGCATAGTGTAATGCTAAGCAAGCAGCACCGAGGGTATTAGGAGCAGCATCTGACAACTTCGGTCGGGAAGGAAGTGTCAAGTTTTCAACGTGGACAGAGTTAGAATTTCCTTCAAGAATGTGATGCTCTGCACTACTATTCCTAGCTCCAAACCGGGTCCTAGTACTAAGAGGAGTAATCCCATCTTGGGACACCATGCATCCTTTAAACGGGCCAACCTGAGTTAACCGGTTAGGTTTCGATTGCTTTTTCACTGAGGAAATAGAAGGCCTTTCCGGGGTCTGCCCCATCTTTTTGTTGTTTTTGCCCATGCCCATTAGTGGTCCTGATTTGGAGGTGATTTTACCAAGCGGACCTGAGTAAAACTTGAAACGTTTGTGTTTTTCTGCAACAAGAGGACCTGACTTAGGTGGGGATTCGGCGCTGAGAGAACCCGAAAGGAAATCACTCATCTTTGTGGACCTTGTAGCAACTGAACCTGATGCTGGACCCGTAAATCTTCCAAGGGGACCAGACGCAAATCTAGGAAGACCGCTAGTCTCAGATTTATGAGAAATAGGAGTTAAAATTGTAGAAACCGAGTGACTGCGGCCAATGAAATCAGAATCTGCAGAGCTAACATCACTTGCATCCATTTTGTAACTAATGCCGAAAACATGTTTAGTCCTGCTAAGGATTGTGAAAACTGATCTAACCAAGAGAAGGACGGTATAGTCAAAAGTACGGTTCCAAAGAGAGACATCCCGCAGATTCCTTACTTCATGTCTTTTCCACGTAACTTTTTTCTGATACTCCAAAAGATTGTCAGTAGCAGATTCATTGCTCCTCATTCTCTTGTAAGTCTGTTCAAGATCAGCCAAAATCTCAGTCTCCTGGTAAAGACTAGCATTTGATGCGATGAAACGTTCCATTTTCTTAGCTTTTTTATCCATCTTCTTCCAGCCAAACTGCCACCCATAAGGGTCAGCTCCAGTCTTCATCATCTCACTAAAACAAGTCTCAAAGCTCTTCAACTTAGGATCATTACATTTCCTAGCAAGCCTAGCAACAGCTTTGGCTACATTCTCAATACTCTCCATCAACTCATCACGTATTAACCTGACGATGAAATCATCGTCTTCAGAAACTAGCTTCTTAATACCAGTGGAATGTGTAATCTCTTCCCTAAGCCTTGCAACATTCTTATCACTTAGTGACTGCCACAAATGAACAAGCTTGGACAGCAAACTCGCAACCTCAAACGCTAATACCTCAAGCACCGCCTTATCTTTATGACCATCATGTTTCTTTGGAAACCTCCACAGATTACGAAACCAAGTCTCTGAAACCATCCTCTCTCTCTCTCAACCTGCTTTTCCAACAAAGAAACCAATACAATCAACAGCTAAATTAACATCTGGAACCAAAACAGTGAGGAAATACAATCAAATCCAAGCATCAAGAAAGCAGCCAGAAGTAAGAACTCATACACAAAGCAAAGAAGAAATTGGGGAAATCTAGCTACAGAAGTATCGCAGAATCGCCTAAATATCTACCAACCCACACCACACGCCCAAATCGGGTTCTAAGAAGTATACAAAGACGGTCTCGAAGCTTAACGCGTTTCATAAAAAAATCGAATTCAATAAAGACCCATGATTTTGAATTAGGAATTGTCGGCAAATCGAGAAGAATAAAACCGACACGGTAACAGTAACCCAAAAAAAAAAAAAAGCAAGGAAGCGCGTAAGAATGATATAGTGAGGGGGAGATAGAAGAGAGAATCTTACCGATCATTCGAGGAAAAGATGTGAATCAGAGAAAAATCTGGAAAAAGGAGAAGAAATTAAGAGAGGAGGGAAGTACAGGAAGAGAGAGAATAAGAAAGTGGGGAGGAGGAGGAGGAGGAGGAAGATGCAGTGAAGACTGCTATAGCCACATCCCACATGGTGTGTGAGAGAGAGAGAAAGAGAGAGAGAGAGAGAGAGAGAGAGAGAGAGATGTTAAAAGCAAGCAGCTAATTGTGGAGAGATAGAGAGAGAGAGTGAGCGAGTCAAGTTCGTCGTGTTATTAGAATCCTATATTTCGCCTTTCTTTTTAATTTTTTTTTCTTTTCTTGTTTACTACTTTATATTCAGACTATTTACTTATTCTGTCTTAAATCTTTTTGATTGTCACTTTTGGAACCTATAAATGTTTGACAATCTCACAAAATTTATCTAATTAACAGTGTGAAATTTCCTTGGCATAAAAAAAATATATAAAGAAAACAGTGAGAAATTTCATATTTTTAGGACCAAAAGTAAAACATTTAATAACATATATCACAATATTTAAAAACGGGTCAAGAATAACATAAATCAAAATATTTCTATAAATTATTCAAATCAAGGATTTTTTTTTTTTCAGAGTTTTTATATTCAAATTACGGTCACCAAATAGAAAATGGACGTTTAACGAAATTTCCATGCAACTTTAAATATTTTGTTGAATTCAAAAAAACTTAATAACTAAGGATATTTCTTAGATCATACTAGTATATAGTATGTTGTTGTTGTCGTCTCGATAATCATAATTTATTAATTACATGGAAAATTAATCATCCACGATGACGAAATTAAATTAGAATAACTAACAATGCACGTGATTACAATCAGTGACAGTTTTGATCTAAAAATAGAATTGCTTTAATTAGCGAAACCTCAATATATGTATATGCTACAAAATCTTTCCTTCGTTGAATAGACCACCGGGACGATCGATTCTATCCCTTGTAGTTTACAAAGGAAAAAAAGTCAAGAATTAATGGGCATAACATAACAAAACAATTCCATAGTTTTCTAGGACCGGCTCTAATCACGACGACTATCTTAAATTGTAAGTTTTAACTTGTAACACAGTTATAACTTCCAAAAAGTTTGCATTCGTAATCTGTATAAAATTTGATTTTTTTTTTTTGTTTTGTTTTTAATTTGTTTTGATAGTATGAGAGAGTTATATAGAAACAATAAGTCATTGGTCAACAATTATAGAAAGGAAGCTACCATAATATAATTCTCTTCAATTAATTAACAACTTTGAAATATAAAACTAGAAATTTGTACAAACTTGAGTATTCAAACAGTTTTTAACTTAAGAGAAACGCTATGGAAAAAATTGACCTAACTAGTTTGATTGACGTTGAACTTGTCAATATGAAAGCGATATATATAAATATATAAGTTTTAATTATCTGCAAGTTTTTTTTTAAAAAAAGGTGTTGAGTGGATTGTTACTTGTTGGAGCATTCGTTTTTTTTTCCTTTTTCTTTTTAACGATAATAAAATGTTCTGAGTTTTGACTTTTGCCATACCCATAAACGTAGTGTTTACGAGTAAGGATATATGGAGATTACAATTTACAACAAATGAATAATTGTCTTTTGATTATGAGAGACGCGTACTTTTTAGTTGACAAAAAACTACTATTACACCAAATATGCCACTAGAAATAGAAACGTTGACCTATTGTATCTATGTCAATCAACGTAATGATGATGGTAATAAAAAAACGTTAAGCAGATTCGAAAGATAATCTCTTTATTTTTGGTATGTGGGCAATTTGTATCTATGTCAATCACGGTATTACAATGTAACTGATTTGCATGATCGCCTAGAAAAATAATTTTGCGTAAATGTATTTCCACATGGGAGAGATAAGCTATTTTCTGACTCTAGTCTCAAGGAAAACGTTAATTTTGGTAATATGATGATGAAATTATTGTCACAAAATATCACCTTTTCTTTGAACAAAAAGAAATCGTATGTCCATTACTACAATGTTGACTATAATAAGAACCAAATTATATATAGTCAACAGAAAATTCAAAATTCTTACCTAGGCTATAATCTGAAATAGAGCAAGAAGAAGGTGAGACACGTAACTCGTGACTTGGGGTGAACACTGACAAATTTAATATATGGGAGTCAAATTAAAAAAGACAGAAAAATAAAAGGAGCATCAGATAATAAACTTGGGAACAGATAACCTTTATTTGGTTTAAAATAGGATTATCATGAAAGATGAGGGACTAAAATGAAAGTATTCGGGGGTAGGAAGAGATCCGTCACAATCATTTAATGGCCACCACGCGGAAACTTGTCGTTTTATACAATTCCTTAACCATCGGGTCGGGTTTTATATTCCAATTGGGTCCAAAGTATTCTTTAATTACTCAATTAGTGTGAATTATAAACGAAAATAGTGGTAAAACACGAGTACGAGATACGTTTTATTTTTAAAAATGTGAAAATTAGAGATTTCTGAGCCGAAATTTCAAATTAATTACATGAAAATATTGGATATCCTAGTAAATTTCCTTTATGTAACGCGGCCACATTGTTGGCGTGCAGCAAAGTTTATAACAAAAACAAATATTAAATGCCAATTAAATAAACGTGTTAACATGCTTATTAATAATAGTATAAGGTTTTATAGAAGAAGAACAAACAATTAATAAATTTAATTCACAGTATTATGATTCTATTGAACATATTTTTTATTACGTTGCTTCATCTTGGCGTTGTTGTCATCAGTATTTGACTGATTCAACTCAACTTTGAATGCTTAATAAACCATTTAAAAAAGGATTAATGACAATTAACTGAACAAAATACAGAAACTTAAACAATGGGCTTCAGGCCCAACATTAATAACTGCTATATCTGACTCACTTGGTTTCTTCTACATCTCTCTCTCTCTCTCTCTTATGCTTATCTATCTCTAACGGCAGAGCTGACTCAGTTTTCTCCGGCATTGACTCGCCTGAGAATCAGAAGCTCAGACCTGGTGAGCTTTCTAGCTCCATTTATTGTTTATTTGATTATTATTTCCTCTTTCATTTATCTGAAATTTGTTTCACAACATCTTCCGATCACGAGAAGATTCACTGGGTAATTGTTTTTTTAATCAATTTCTTATTTCTGTTTTTGATTATAATCTCAGCCATTAACACCTGAGAAATTTTTGATTAATGCGTAATAATAACCCAGATTTGCTTTTATCTTCCTTTCCCAGAAACATTGTCTACTTTATTTTTTTGACGTTTCTCATTTTTTTTTTTTTTTGGATTCCAGCTATCACTATCTTTCAAATTAAATGTGTTTCTCGTTGTGTCGATAGAGAAAAATATCTGAATAATTTTTTTTATTTACTTCATTTTTTTGGTGCAGATTCTTATGTTGATGTCGCCTTAAAATGAGTGTTCGTCCTTCTAGCCTGGTTTTGGTGTTTGGAGAGAAGTTAAGGTGATTAGGTAGAAACAATTTGTGGAGAATTTGGGTTAGGTATTGCATTAGTACTTACTAGTGTGATAGGGTTGAAGAAGGGGGAGTGATTTTCTAGGGTTTATTAGTTTGGTATGAATTCGAGGGCTGATGATCCTGGGGATGGTTATTTTCGAGTTCCTTTGGAGAATCAAACTCAACAAGAGTTCCAGCTCAGGGGTTCTTGGATTCCATTTACACCCAAGAAACCTCTGCAAGGTACATCAAGTCTGATCGTAGATGAGAGAGTGATGCATCAGGATCTAAATGGGGTTCCTCCAGGTGGTGAGTTTGAAGAGAGGGGATTCTGCAACAGTGGTGCTTTACGTGATCTTAACTATGCAGTGCAGGGAATGGATCAAAATGGGGTTTATAACCATGGTGCTCATCAGGGGGTGACAAACATAAATAGGATGGTTAATAACTTAGAAGGATCGTATGCTCAAGGTAGGAGTAATAGTGAGAGGGATCTTTTGGGCAGGAGTGATGCAAATTCTCTTTTAGCACCTGTTATCAGAAACACCACCGGTAACGTAGAGCTGGTCAATGGAAAATTTACTTCAGATGTGGGTATGGTAAACAGTTCTTTCATCCAAAGTGGCAGTTCTCAAGCTGGCTGTACAGAGTTTGAATTGGACGACTTGTTGGATCCCGTTCAGATGCCCTTCTCCTTCACAAGCCTGCTGAGTGGTGGGGATCACTTATTCCAGGTTCGTCAATGTGAGTGATCAAATCTTTTTTTTCAGTTCTTTTTTTTTTTTTTTTTTCTCGTTTTTGCAGTATTTAGTGTATCACACTACTTAGATCTTAAGGTATTCTGTTGGTATGTGCATGAATTAGAGAACCTTTTAAGCATGAGCCAGACTGGCACTGCATATCATCATTGGATTTCATAGACCATACCATTTTCTGAAGGAAGTCTTTGTTTTGAACAGATGGAACTCCAGCGTGTAGTAAGCCTCTTTACAATTTGAATTCACCAATTAGAAGAGAAGTAGTTGGGTCCGTCTTTGAAAGTTCTTTTCAATCTGTACCGTCAACGCCCAGTCTGTGCAGAACTGGTGAAAAGAACGGATTCCTTGAAAAGATAACTACTACCACTGGACCTGAAATCACAGAGCCGAAATCTGACAAAAGTATGAAGAGCATTGTGGACTCGTCTGTTGTTAATTCGACGGAGGTTACTAAACAAAATGATAGCAGGAGACAAGATGTTCTGGATTTTGATCTAAACATGACACCTCAGCAGAAACCCTCCAAAAGGAAAAAGAAGTTCATGCCCAAGGTGGTCGTGGAAGGCAAACCTAAAAGGAAGCCACGCAAACCTGCAACTCAGGAGAATATGAAATCTAAAGAAACCGGGAGTAGTAAAAGGAATAAAGCTCAAACGAAAAAGATGGAAGAATCAACTACTAAAAAGCAAGCCAATGTTGGACATATGAGCAACAAAATCCCTGAAGTCACAGTCAAAAGTTGCAGAAAAGCTTTGAATTTTAACTTGGAGGAATCTGGAGATGCGAGGCAAGGTGACTCTGTGGCTGAATTTGTCCAGAGTGGCTCAAAGTCATTTTCTGAGATCAGAGATGCCACTAGTGGAACTAGTGGTAGTTTCCCGATTTCAGCAACACAAATAGAGCAGAGCAATGAATTGGTGGCTTCGAACCAGCCACTTGAAGCGTCAATGGGAAACCAGCCAGAAAAACTACCCAGAGTATTACAAGAAAACTATACACAATTACTGGCCAGAGTCCAACAACCTGAATTATTGATAGGAAATCAGCAACCCCAGTTCCCAGTGGCAACCCGTAACACCCAGTTCCCAATGGGAAGCCAACAAGCTTGGCTTCAGACGAAAAACCAACTCATCGGCTTTTCATTCGATAACCAGAAGCCTCCCATGACCATAAGAAACCAGCAACCTTGTTTGGCCATGGGTAATCAACAACCTATGTATCTGATAGGAACTCCACAGCCTGCATTGGTGAGTGAAAACCAGCAACTAGGAGGTCTCCAAGGGAACAAGCAGCCTATATTTTTGAATCAGCAGACTTGTTTATCTGCTGGAAATCGACAATATGGATCATCGGAAGACATGAATCAGCTTGTTATGTCAACCGGAGGGCAACAACATGGACTACTTATCCAAGATCAACAACCTGGATTTTTGTTGAGAAACCAGCAACCTGGATCATCAATGAGAGGCCAGCAGTGTTGTGTACCTTTGACAAACCAGCAACCTGGAACTCTAAAAGGTTTTACTCACTTGAATCGAATGGTAGCTGCCTGCATGTCATCACCTGGGCTTCGACGTCATTTTCAGTCACAAATTCCTGCAAAAAATCTTCATGCGGAATCTGTTACCAGGAGTTTGAATGGGACTGCAGGTACATGTCAGAGAAGCAGCACTACTGGTACTTTACAGCAAGATATCCATCAAGGAAATGAGTACATCCCGTCTCATGAGAGATCTAATGGTGATTACTTTGACGTATTGAAGAAAGAATTATCTCAGAACTCTTATTTACCAACTCCATTTATGGCTAATCTTGAGGAAGCCAGAGGCTCGAAGAGACAATATCATCGTGCAATGGGACAGGTGCATAACCATGATCTAAACTTAGCAGGTCGTTCGCCCTCTCTCCAACGGATTGCTCAATCACAAGATGTGGAGAGACAGAACAGCACAACGTGTGCAGAATATTCTGATGCTGCAAAGAAAATTAAAATCCAGAAAGTAGTCCACGCAAATCTGCATAGCATGCCACCTGAGGTAATAGAAGTCGAGGATGATCCAACTGATGGGGCAAGAAAAGATAAAAATATTGCCAGCATCATTAAAACTGGACCTAAAGGAATTTCGCGTATAGTTCAGAAGTCTGAAGATAATGAGAAATTTATTGTCCCAAAAACGCCAGCAAGAAAGGGTCATGCAGGGAGAAAAAAATCAATACCTCCGCCTACTCATGGCTCAGAGATCCAGCTTTGGCAACCTACTCCTCCAAAGACACCTTCATCAAGAGGTAAGGCTAAAGAGAAAGGGAGGAAGTCCGTACCAGATACAGGAAAATCACGAGGTAACTAATGTATTCTACTATCTCTGTAATACAATTTTCATAACTGATGTGTCCAAACCAGCTCCTTTACCACTGTTATTGCATTGTATAGGTCCATCAGGAGAACTTAAATGTGAGGATTCTATTGCAGAAATAATATACAAAATGCAGAATCTCACCCTAGGAGAGAAAAGCAGAGCACAAGAGCAAAATGAACTTGTCCTGTACAGAGGAGATGTTGCAGTTGTTCCATATGAGAGCAAGAAGAAAAAACCAAGGCCTAAAGTTGACCTTGACGATGAAACAGCTCGGATATGGAATTTATTGATGGGGAACGGAGAAAAAGATGGTAATGAAGAGATGGATAAGAAAACAGAGAAGTGGTGGGAAGAAGAGAGGAGAGTTTTCCGAGGAAGGGCGGATTCATTCATCGCCCGTATGCATCTTGTACAAGGTGAAGATTCTAAATCTCTCAGCTCTGTTTTTATTCACATTGCATGTCTGGATGGGAACCTCAGGCATCAGCTAAAGTTACTAGGGAACAATATCAAATTAGCTTACAGGCAAACAGAAAACCACCAACGTTTTGGTCACGCATTCATTATAATACCCAAAAAATGATGTTTTCTGTGCAGAATTAAACAAAAACAAAAAACTTATTAGTAAATCATGGCAAAGAATATGGATAATGCATCTTTTGAAGAACAAGTGTGCATTCATGGTGATGTTTATGTGCCTGTTATTTCTGATGCTGTTTTAGATGATCAATTGAACTTGAATGTTTACAGGAGATAGACGTTTTTCACCATGGAAGGGATCGGTGGTTGATTCGGTCATTGGAGTTTTCCTTACCCAGAATGTCACGGATCACCTTTCAAGGTATATGAGTCACCTTAATAAAATGAGCATTTCAAAGTAAGTTCAAAAACATAGAAAATAACCCATGGTGTTTTTACAATGCAGCTCTGCTTTCATGTCTCTAGCTGCTCGATTCCCTCCAAAATTAAGCAGCAGTCGAGAAGATGAAAGGAGTATTAGAAGCGTAGTTATTGAGGATCCAGAAGGATGCATTCTGAACTTAAATGACATTCCTTCGTTGCAGGAAAAGATTCAAAATCCATCTGACAAGCAAGTTTCTGAGGTTGATAGTGGATCAAAAGAGCAACAAAGAGACTGTTCAAACTCTGGAATCGAAAGATTTAATTTCTTAGAGAACAGTAGTCAGAATTTAGAAGAGGAAGTATTATCATCACAAGATTCTTTTGATCCTGCGATATTCCAGTCATGTGGGAGGGTTGGATCCAGTTCATGTTCCAAATCAGACGCCGAGATTTCTACACCCAGGTATGAAACAAAAACTGTCAGTGGATCATCACAATCAGTGCAGACTGGGAGTCCGAACTTGTCTGTTGAAATTTTTCTCCAAGAGAATGAGAGACCGGTTCTATATGAAAGATCTGGTGAAGTTCAGATACAAGAAACTGCAAATGTCGTTCAGAAGAAACCTGATCTTGACAAAACAATGAACTGCAAGGACCATCTCTCTTTTGGTCAGCCAAGCAATGATACTAACTGGCAAAAAAAAGGACCGAGCAATCCTTTCAGTAGCTATGAGCAGGGTACGATTCGGCAGCCACATGTACTAGACATAGAGGATTTTGGAATGCAAGGTGAAGGCCTTGGTTATTCGTGGCTGTCCATTTCACCAACAGTTGATAGAGGAAAGAACAGAAATGTACCTCGCAGATTTTTCAGACAAGGTGGAAGTGTTCCAAGAGAGTATACAGGTCAGATCATACCATCAACGCCTCATGAAATACCAGGAATGGGATTTTCCGCTTCCGCAAGCACCCACCAAGTGCACCAGGGGGATGCCCAACATCAACAACATGAGATGAATAAAGCATCCCAGTTACAAAAAACATTTATGGAGCTGCTCAACTCTTCTGAAGAATGTCTTACAAGACAGTCCAGTACCACACAGAACATCATAGATGGCTGTCTACCGAGAGATTGTCTACCGCGAGATAGAACTCCAAAAGACGTGGTTGAATCAAATTCCATAAATA
Organism: Camelina laxa; assembly: GCA_024034495.1. NCBI lineage: Eukaryota > Viridiplantae > Streptophyta > Magnoliopsida > Brassicales > Brassicaceae > Camelina > Camelina laxa. Next base: position 1,595,323 of record CM043881.1, read on the forward strand.
AAGAGCAGACGACAGTTGAATACAACGAGACGAATGCCACTATTGTACGAGAGATGAAAGGGACTCTTGCTGATGGGAAAAAGCCTACAAGTCAGTGGGATAGTCTCAGAAAAGACGTGGATGGGAAAGGGAGAAAGGAACGAAGCAAAGACAGTTTGGATTCCATAGACTATGAAGCAATAAGACGTGCTAGTATCAGTGAAATTTCCGAGGCTATCAAGGAAAGAGGAATGAATAACATGTTGGCGGTACGAATTAAGGTAAATCTACTGATTTCAGTTGAGGGTCTCTTAGTTTCTTTCAGAAGGCTTGAACATCAGTTAATTATGTAGCTATATCTACAACATTGAAGGATTTTCTTGAACGGATAGTTAAAGATCACGGTGGTGTCGACCTTGAATGGTTGAGAGATGTTCCTCCTGACAAAGCCAAGTCGGTAACCACATTTTTAATGACTGCATGATCGATACTCAACAGTTACGTCAGACTGAGTATTAAAAAAAGTTGTCATGATTATTTTACAGGGACTATCTCTTGAGCATAAGAGGCCTGGGTTTGAAAAGTGTCGAATGCGTGCGACTCTTGACACTCCACAATCTTGCTTTCCCTGTGAGTCATACTATTCCATTATCTACTAATAGCTTAGGATAACTCCGGCTAACTAAGCTGGGAATTGTATAAATATGAAGGTTGACACGAATGTTGGAAGGATAGCCGTTAGGCTGGGATGGGTGCCTCTACAACCTTTACCTGAATCACTTCAGTTACACCTCCTAGAGCTGTAAGTTTCTTTGTTTTTGTCATCTAAGCAACTAATTTTTTTTTTTGTTTGCAAATCATAACCGTTCAGTGTTTTCACAGATACCCAGTGCTCGAGTCCATCCAAAAATTTCTTTGGCCAAGACTCTGCAAACTCGATCAACGAACACTGTATGCTCATAAACTCTACCAAATCATCTGTCTGAAAAACCAGTATTTCTACGGTAGAATTCTATTGTTTTGAGTGAAATTAATTTACGTACTTTTTCTTATTCAGGTATGAATTACACTATCAGCTGATTACGTTTGGAAAGGTATTTGTTCTCATCTATCATATGGTAAATTCAAGCATTTTGGGCACCTGATCAAGTATGTGTCTAAATCATGTGAACGCGTATCAGGTTTTCTGCACAAAGAGTAGGCCAAATTGTAATGCATGTCCAATGAGAGGAGAATGCAGACATTTTGCCAGTGCTTATGCTAGGTAAGCAAGCTTTCATGCACTTTTACGCAAAACATTTGTTACCAAAAATATAAAATTTAGGATTTTGGGTAAGTAACTATTCTCAGTTACATGATAGCAAGCTGAAAATAATACTACGAGAACAACACAAAAATCAACGTCAAAATCATGATTCCTATACACTATCAATTTAGCATGAGCTCTAGTGATCCAAACATAAACACCACAATGCCTATGCCAAATTAGGATTTCAAATATGAGATTTGATGACTGATGCCATTGTAACAGTGCAAGACTTGCTTTGCCGGCACCAGACGAGAGGAGCTTAACCAGTTCAACTTTTCCAGTCCCTCCCGAGTCCTTTACTCCTACAGCCATCCCGATGATGGAATTACCTCCTCCGCTGGAGAAATCCCTAAGTAGGAGAGCACCATCAAATAGAGGAAACTGTGTTCCAATAATCGAAGAGCCATCCTCGCCCGAGCAAGAATGCACTGAGATAACAGAGAGTGACACTGAAGATGCTTACTACAATGAGGACCCAGACGAGATCCCAACAATAAAACTCAACATTGAACAGTTCGGCATGACCTTACGGGAACACATGGAAAGAAACATGGAGCTCCAAGACGGTGACATGTCCAAGGCTTTGGTTGCTTTAAATCCAACCAATACATCTATTCCAACTCCCAAACTAAAGAACATAAGCCGTCTCAGGACAGAGCACCAAGTGTAAGCTGATATCTTCTCCTATATCTTATCTTTCATATAAATTTTGGGTTTTATAGCATGTGGGTCAGCCAGAGTTTTGGCATTTTTTATTTTCACTGACCGGCCCGAGCTGGCCCTGCATTCAACACAGTAATAAGAGAGAAGCAAGCAAAAGGGATATAGATAATGTCAATGATAGACTGACTTCAACTGTAAAGCTGTAAGCCAGGTGTAGTATATATAGACAAGGTAACTGATAAATGTGTGGTCTGTTTGCAGGTACGAGCTCCCGGATTCACATCCTCTCCTCAATGGTGTAAGTCAAATTTTTATTCTCTCTATACTCGAGCTGTTTCATTTAAACAAGACTGTATAAAAATTCTCATTTGATGAAAACAGATGGATAAAAGAGAACCAGATGATCCAAGTCCTTATCTTTTAGCTATTTGGACACCAGGTAAGGATAAAACTGCAATTTTTCTTTCCTGTGTTGTCAGTATTCGAAGAACGTAAAGCTAGAACTGAAAAGCATTTGAAATAGAGTTGGTTAAAGATTAAATTTCGAGGCTGTAAATGAAAGCTAGAACGTAGAAATGGTGGATTTTATATGTATATAAGTTTCTGAGATCAGGTTAACTAATGTAGTTGTTTGGTTTGCCAGGTGAAACGGCGAATTCGGCTCAACCACCTGAACAGAAGTGTAAAGGGAAAGCTTCTGGCAAAATGTGCTTTGATGAGACTTGTCTAGAGTGTAACAGTGCGAGGGAAGTGAACGCACAGACAGTCAGAGGAACTCTTCTGGTGAGATTGTCTAGATCTTTTGTATTGTTTATGAGAAAGGAACCGTGAGATACAAGTAACTAATATCGTTTTTTTTGTTATTCACAGATACCATGTAGAACTGCTATGAGAGGAAGTTTTCCGCTCAACGGGACTTACTTTCAAGTTAACGAGGTTAGATGTAATAAAACTCAAACAGACAAGTGAAACATTTTCTTCTATTTTGCTTTAGTTCTTTATCCATCTTTGTCAAATTTTACCTTGCAGTTATTTGCTGACCATGATTCGAGTCTCAAACCCATTGATGTTCCTAGAGATTGGATATGGAACCTCCCTAGAAGGACTGTTTACTTCGGAACGTCAGTAACATCAATATTCAGAGGTAAAAAGACATTCTTAATAGATTTAGTTGATCCAATGTCCAAAACAAAACCAAATATTTTGGAAAAATTCACCTTCTCCATGTCCGAAGGATCTTAGAATGTTTTGTGGAATTTACGCAGGTCTTTCAACGGAGCAGATACAATACTGCTTTTGGAAAGGTACACAATGAATTCTTACCCAGAGAAATCCGGAACTACATAGGACCAATACTGTTGTGTTCGGTGATTGAAACTGATGAACATCTAACATTTTCTGATTGCAGGATTTGTATGTGTCCGTGGATTCGAACAGAAGACAAGAGCACCACGTCCGTTGATGGCAAGGTTGCATTTTCCAGCGAGTAAATTGAAGAACAAGAAGACCTAAAGATCAGTGGAATAAGGAATACGCATTGCTTCTATGCTCCCCTCTAAATAAAAAGGCAAGCAAAATGCCTATTTAGACATTAGAAAAAGAAAAAAAAGGAACAGGAAGCCAATTTTTTCTTTATTCTTCTTTCTAATTTCATTCATAGAGCAGAAGAGACAAAAGAAAATAGCAAAAGAAAATAGCAAGCAGAGGAGTTTTTTTCAAGTTATTTGTTTTCTGACTTTCTCTGTAACAACAAATGGGTCTCTCTGGTTGTCACTAGCGTGGCAGATCCATTAACATTGGATCGAAAGGGTAATAATTTATGGGCTTGTTCTAGGCCAGAAGTAAATTTATGGCCCAATCGTTTGTCTTATAAATATATACGAATTGATGGCCCAATAATGATTTTTTTTTTAATAAAATAGCCTCTTCAGACAATCAGACCTAAGACCTTGTTTATTGGAGGGTTCAAGAGGGGTTCAAGGGGGAGTTTTAAGAGAAAAGAAGAAAAAAAATAAATCAGAAAATGAAAAAAAATTAAGAGCTCCTCTTAAATAGTAACCTCAACTTTCATATAAGAGCCTGTGACGTGTCAATTAATTGTTGGATAAACCGTTTAATTGAGAAAAAAAAAATTTTGGTCGATTGATTTATTTTTCTTCTTCTTCCTCTCTCTCTCGAGAGTCTCTCTTCTTCTTCAATCAATTATACCTTATTCTAAATCTACCAAATTGAATCGATTATCAAATTAGTTTTGAGTTGTGGATCTCGGCTTCAACTCTCACTTCCTTGGATCTCGGATCGAAGGTCTCAAAATCTACAAAATCAAGCGGGTACGGGTCTTGTGAGTCTCGATTTCGTTTCTTAGTATAGGTTTACAATCTGTTTCCTCGTTTTTAATCGACCGAATGCATTCCATTTATGAGTTTCTCTATTCACCAATGTTGTTAGCTAATACACAATAATGTCGACTTTAATTGTTCATCTTTTGTATATATAGTCCAATTCTCTAAAATTTTGGCACAACTCAATATTACTATCAAGATTACAATTAATCTTTTTTCCATATATGATTTGTATTTCTATTTTTAATATGCTTTTATGTTTTGTAGGTTTAAAAATTAATTAAATGCAATATTTTCAAATCAATATTAAAATTAATCATTCTCTCCATTTATGAATTGCACTTCTATTGTAATATGTATTAATGTTTTTATTATGTTTTGTATGTTTGAAAATTAATTAAAATGCAATATTTTCTAATTTTATAAAATCTTAAATGTTTACACATTTATACCACTTCTATTCTATTTAAAATTTTAAAATTTTAAAAAACAGTTTTTTCAAAAATAAGAGACCAAAAATAAGAACCTACCAATAAAAGAGAAAATTTTATCTAAGAGATCATGGGTTCTTATATTCCAAACAGTACACAATTAATTCATAAAAAAATTAAGAACTCCCCTTATATGAACCTCCAATAAACTTGCTCTAATTTAACCCCTAAAACTGTAAGATATCTTTTTCAAGGGTTTGTTTATCGCTCTCAACTTCTCCAACCATGAACGAATCCGCCTTAAGGGTAACCTTCTTCTTCTTCTTCTTCTTTACCTTATGGCTTTTCTACTTATTTAGTCTAATAATTAACCCCTTTGTCTCTCAATTTAATGGTTTCTTCACAAGTAATTTGTAGAGTTTCTGATTAGTTCTTTTGTACTTTTAGGAACCGAACTCGCCTCAGCCTAAAATCAGGTAATTATAAATTGAATCGTTTTTCTATGTGTAATAATCGATGCATGTGTTCTGGTAACGTTGATGATATATACGTATGGTATTATCAAATAAATTGCAGTGACATTGGTAGGATTATTGTTTCGGGATATGACCCTAGCCATAGCCTTCCTCTTGATGTTGCCGAGAGTGCGTTGGAAAAGCATTTCTCTTCATGTGGAGAGGTCACGGATGTGTGTATTGACGATAGGTTTCGTAGCTTCTTCTTCCTCTAGTTTTCACGTACAGCTGATCGATGATCAGTTCAAGCTAAATGCTTAACTTAAAAAGTTTTTTTTTTTGGTTTTAAAATGCATGCATGCAGTTTTGTTATCTATCTTGTGGGAGAAGGCGCAGTCGATAAGGCATTGCAACTTAATGGTAGTGAATTGGATGGATGGAAGCTCACTGTTGAGCCTTTTCCGTTTCCCGAAGATGCAAAAGAGTAAAACCACTGCATTTTTTTATTATTTGGAGATTTTTAATTTGTATCTTTATAATATAATATGATGTGAATTTGATCATCTCGTGCGTACAAAATCCTATTATTTATTGCAGTAAGATTGTCGTAAGAGTCGAAGGATTGGACACTTCCCTTAGTAAAAAATGATCTCCAGAGCGCTTTTAGTCCTCTGTTCTCTCAATATGGAAAGATCGAAATCCTCTTGATTCACGAGGGGTTTGTTTGTTTTGCGGCTTCTCTTCCTCTCCATTTTTTTCCCATTAAGTTATCCAATTCTCCTCTAATTAAAATACTACTTGTCTATTTGTTGTTGATTTTTACAGCTCTGCTATAGTTGCTATTTACGGAAAAAACGTTGCAGATAAGGCGTCTGAACTAAATGGGTTCTACATGGGAGAACGCAAATTAGCTGTTCGTTGGGTTTCTGTACCGAGAATACGCACTCCGCCGCCGCAAGTGGCCAACTCTTGCTCTCCTAGGTACGTACTACATTAATTTGTTCTTGATTTCTTGATAACAAAGTAATACTTTTGTGGTTTATTTTTTAGATGCCCATCACTCTACCATTCCACAAAGCAGGTAATTGATTGAATACTTTTATTTTAAAAACATTGAATAATCGAAAGTATTCATGTCATCATTGGGAAATATTAGCTAGTAGATTTATGATTGGCATTTGGCATGATTAGGTCACAATTTAAAGATGGCTATATGATTGTACAATTAATGCTTCTTTCAAACCTTTTCCCATCTTATATTTTTCTTTTTGTAATATTGCTGAAGTGAAAGCTTCAAGACCCCAGATAAACCTGCTGAGAAGAAAAGAAGGTCAAGTGAGGAACAGCAAACACCTGACCGAGATGAGCTCTTTGTTGACGATTTACGCATGGGCGACCCCAACGGCAAGAAAGCTGTTCCTAGGAAAAGGGTATGCTCATTTAGGTCCTAGTGAGATCGAAAACTACAAACTAAACAGTTTATTCCTCTCCATAGTGATTGACAAGGGAAACAAATACCATTAACATTGGAACAGAGAGCTTCACGAAACCTATATGATTTTTCTTAATAGGAAACAAAAAAATCTAGACACGTGAACATGACATGAAAGTGTAATGATATTTAATGTCGATTCCCTCGACGGTTCGAAAGATTCATATGGGCTTAGGCCAGGCCAGAAATAAATTGACCGCCCAATAATGATTTAAAAAAAAAAAAAAAAATTATAAATACCCTCTTCAGACCTAATTTAACCCCTAAAAGTAAAACTGTTAAGATATCTTTTTCAAGAGTTATCGCTCTTCTCAACTTCTCCAACCATGACCGCATACGCATTCCCCTTCGAGGTAACCTTCTTCTTCTTCTTTCCCTTATGGATTTTCTTCTGATTCACTCTATAACCCCTAGCTCTTGTCTCTCAATTAATGATATATCTTCACAAGTAATTTTTCTGATTAGATCTTTTGTACATTTAGGGTATGAAATTGCAGCCTAAAATCAGGTAATTTATAAATTGAATTTTGTATTTCCCTTTTTGTTTTTTGGTATGTATAAGATGGATGCATGTGTTCTGGTAACGTTGATGATATATACGTATGGTATTATCAAATAAATTGCAGTGACATTGGTAGGATTATTGTTTCGGGGTATGACACTAGCCTCCCTCTTGATGATGTCGAGAGTGCATTGAACAAGCACTTCGCTTCATGCGGAGAGATCACGGATTTGTATCTTGCCATGAACTATTTTACGAAGACTCTCGAAAGGTTTCGTAGCTTCACCTTCTTCCTCTAGCTAGATTTACACGTACAGCTGATTGATGATCAGTTCAAGTTAAATGCTTAATTTTAAAATGTTTTTGGTTTTAAAATTCATGCAGTTTTGCTTATATATATCTTGTGGGAGAAGGCGCAGTCGATAAGGCCTTGCAACTTGATGGAAGTGACGTGGGAGGATGGAATGTCTCTGTTAGGCCTTTTCCGTTTCCCGAAACTGCAAAAGAGTAAACCCACACTGCATGCCTTTTTTTATTCTGTAGATTCTTTTGTATCTTTTAATATCCATGCAGGTGAATTGATATAACATATATATAAAATCCTATTGTTGCAGTAAGGTTGTGGTAAAAGTTGAAGGACTTGACACTTCCCTTAGTAAGATTGATATCCAGAACGCTCTGAATAATCTGTGCTCTTCATATGGACAGATCGTTATCCTCAACATTTACAACGTCGAGGGGTTTGTAATCGTGACTTCTTCCTCTCATTTTCCCCAATCGTTCAAGTTATCAAATTCTCTAACTAAAGACTTGTCTCTTTGTTGCTTTTTACAGCTATGCTGTAGCTTTAATTGACGGAAAAAACATTGCAGATAAGGCGCATGAACTTAATGGGATCGACATGGGAGGACGCAAATTAGCTGTTTGTGTGCTTTCTGTACCGAGAATACACACTATCCACGCACGCCGCCGCTACATACCACCTCGTGCTCTCCCAGGTACTACAGTACTACTTTGTTCTTGATTCTTGATTTCTTGATAACAAAGTTAAAAAATTTGTGGTTTATTTTTTAGATTCCGATAGCTCTACCAGTGATGAAGACTTTCCATCACAATGCAGGTAATTGACTGAATATTTTTATTTTTAACATTGAATAATCGAAGTATCCATTTCTCTGAGAGTGTACAATGGTTCTTCCAAACCTTTTCCCATCTTATATTTTTCTTTTGGTATTATTGCAGAAGTGAAAGGCTCCAAGACCCCAGATAAACCTCCTGAGAAGAGGTCTAGGGAGGAACACTCTACATTAGAGAGTAAAGCCGTGCCTAGTAGTGTTGATCAGCAAACAGCTGACCGAGATGAGCTCTTTGTTGAAGATTTACGCATGGGCGACCCCAACGGCAAGAAAGCTGTTCCTGGAAAATGGGTATGCGCATTTATAGGTCCTAACTTGCATAATGATTACTGCCATGACATAAATTATGCAACACGGTGGTAGGTTGGGAGGAATATGGGTATTTAAAGAATTGACATTGTATTGGATAGGAATTGAAGAAACAAAATTTCTAATACGAGACCTAATTAATTATAGAACTATTATGTCGTGGTGAAGAATACTAGACAATATCGTCTTTGTGGGATTGGGTCTATCAAAGTTTGTGTGTAACTTTCCAAATATATGTTTGAGCTCATTCTATATTGTCTCTGAGTGCAGGTTAGTGTCCATGTCACTGCAAGCCTTAAGGAGAATGGGAAGGTTTTCTGTTCCAATGATGGAAGAAAACCTGCTAAGATTCGTCTAGGTTGGTATTGTGACTAGATGCGAAAATAAGGGCTTTATATATATATAATATACATTCAGTGAGTGTTACTTGGATGCTTATTATGTGCTTGTCGTTGGTAATTACATGCAGGTCATAAACATGTCATTGAAGGAGTGGATGTTGGCGTTAATGGTAACCTAGCTAAATCTCTTGCTGGTTTTGTATTCACTATGTATATTTTCAAATGGTGCCATCATGTTGTTTTGATCTCTTCTCTTTTTTTGTGAATTATTTCAAAGGCATGCGTGTTGGTGGCAAAAGAAAGCTTACAATTCCTCCAGCAATGGGGTAAGTAGTTAAAAAGCTTTTGCAAATGTCTTTTTAATGTGATGTTTTATTTTAACCTTTTTAATGAGATGACAATATTGTCTGGCTCACAGGTTTGGTGCGGAAGGTCTTGGCGACATGATTCCTCCTGACGCATGGGTGGTGTATGATGTCGAACTGATTAGTGTTAATGAATAAAAAAGATTGAAATGAATCCATGTATGCATGATGAGGTTTTTTTAGGTGTGATCTAGCTTTCTTGTATTGTGAGTTTTCTTGCTTTATTGTATGTATTTCGTGGACTTGCTGACCTATTTACTTTTTGATTACAAAATAAAAGAAACGAAACTGGAATCTATCAAATTGTTTTTTTTTTTAATTGTTATTCTAGACACGAGAACATGAAACTTGTTGTTTTTTAGTCAATTCCCTCAACGGTCCATGCCAGAACTAAATTTATGGCCCAATCGCTTGTTTTGAAGATATATACGAATTGATAACCCAATCCAGTGGTGGTGTTTGATGTCAAACTGATTATTGTTAAATAAAAACTTCCTTCGAAACCTAATGAAAATGAAAAGAAAGCAACAAAATTGATTCCAGAACTAATGAATGACGTTTAATGGGCTATTACATTGCTTAAATATATATTTTTTCAAATATTTTTGAAATGATCAAGTTTAATTTTTGGACTTATTTTTCTTTATATCGTTTTAAATTTTAATATATTTTCTTCTATAATATATTTTGATTTTTTTACAACATTTTTAGTATTGTATGAGAGGTAGAACATACCTGTCATGCCAATACAATATTTCCCGTTTGGCAGACCATAGTGTGCGACAATAATGAATATCAATTATCATAGTTAATCAATTATCATAATTAATGATAAACTCATAGTCAATCAAACCATTATCACTGCAATTGGGTGTCCATTCATAACTCGAGTTTCAACAAATTTCCATTGGAGTTAATCTGTACACATTTTAAAAACATTTATAACTAATTATTTAAAATATTATACAAAAATGTTGTAGACTCGACCAACACATTACTAAATGATCTTACTGTAATAATGAGCCTTAAGAAGAGTATGATCATCAATAAATATAACAAAAGTTGAATGCTAACCAAAAAGAAAAACAAAGTCATCAAATGATCAAAGTATTGTTTTTAATCTTGACTCTTCTACGGCTTTAAGGTTTTGATTCGTATCGTAAGTTACTATTAAGAATGAAATTTTTTTATAGTATTACAAAAATTCAAAATTTATGTTTTGACTTAAATATAAATTAGATATATTTTTTGAATATTGATAGCATATTTAAGACGATTTATTGTTTTTATTAATGGAGTACATCGTTTTTATTAATGGAGTACTCACACTTGATTTGTTTTCTTCTTGTCAGAACACAATGGTGGATCTCGGCTACCGCATTAATGGAGTAATATTTTGGGTGTTCTTAGAGTAAATATATTATGAAAATAATGTAAGATTAGTAGTTAAGATTTTTTGTTAAAAAGTTAGTTATTGGAAGAACATGTTTAAGATCATAAGATTTAATAATATAATATTCTTAAACATATTACAATTATAAAAACTTATAAAATAACATTTAAATTGCAAACTTATAAAACTTTTACTAAAATTCAAAATACAATACTAAATTTTTATGAAACAAAAAAAAAACATTAAAGATAAAAAGAAAAAACAAACAAACATATTACTTAATTAAAGCACACAAACATTTTATTTAATTAATACATAGTTTAATGTCCAAATTTTAATTTGTGAAAAATTGTTTGCAAAAGATTGTATCCATTCACAGCTTGCCACGTCAGCTTAGAACTGAGTCAAGATCAGTTCTACATCAAGAACTGATTTTGGTGTTCTTCTGCCACTATTCCTTATATTTATAATTTTAATGGGCTAAGAACACCTCTCATGTTCTCCCTATAAAGATAGCCTAATAAAACAAACATTAGTTTTGTAAAAAATTACATACAAGCATAAAAATGTTTTTAATTAATCTTTCTAATCGGATAATCACGCGAATCCATTTTGATCCGCTTATGTTATTTTTGGATTCTCTTAGTTAATTGTATCCACGTCAGTAATGTTATGAAATTTTTGGATCCACGTCATTTTTATGTATCCATCAATTTAAAAGACCTAAAAATATGTTTCTCTCTATGCTCTTCGTTGCCGTCATAGTCTCTATATAAGAGTTAAAATCATTGTAGACTTATTAATGTTACAGATACAAGTATATGATTTGTAAACTATTGTTATTTTCGGGGAAAAGTTTTGGATAACACTTGCTAAATTTTTTTTTACTGAGATGGATCGATTGTTATTAACAGTACATGAATAAAATTTACAATTTATTTATTTGAAACTATGATTCTCTAACAATATATTTTCATATAATAAACTTTTCAAACGTCAAAAAGAATGACAGCAAATATTTTGTATTTTAAATATTATAATACAAAAAAATATAAGAAATTCTAAAGTGATACAAAATAATAAGAATTTTATTTAACTGATGTCAAACTAATCAATTATGACATCAGTTAATAAAATTGATGCATAGTTACTATGAGTAAATAATTTAAATAATATAACTTAACTTTTTGATACCATTTAACTGGTACAGTACAGTTGTTTTTACTTTTTAGTGAGTCAACGAAATACAATAAAGCAAGAAAGATATAAAAACACCCGCGATGCATGGATTCATTTCAATCTTTTTTATCCATGAACATTAACCAGATTGACATCATACACCAACCATGCGTCAGGAGGAATCATGTCGCCAAAACCTTCCGCACCAAACCTGTGAGCCAGACAATATTATCATCTCATTAAAAGAGGGTTAAAATAAAAGATATCATCAAAAAGGTTAATCACAATCGTTTTTGCAAAGGTTTTAACTATTTACCCCAATGCTGGAGGAATTGTAAGCCTTCTTTGCTCACCAACACGCATGCCTTTAAAAATAATTTACAAAAAGAGAAAAAAGAGAAGAGATCAAAACAAAAAGATGGCACCATTTGAAAATACATAGTGAATACAAAACCAGTACGAGATTAGCTAGTTACCAATAATGCCAATATCCACTGCTTTAATGACATGTCTATGACCTGTAATAAACAACGACAAGCACATAATAAGCATCCAAGTAACACCCACTGAATATATATTACATATATGAAGCCCCTATTTTCGCATCTAGTCAAAATACCAACCTAGACGAATCTTAGAAGGTTTTCTTCCATCATTGGAACAGAAAACTTCCCCACTCTCCTTAAGCCTTGCAGTGATATAGACAAAAACCTGCACTCAGAGACAATATAATGAGCTCAAACATATATTATATGTTTATATGTCATTGCAGTAATCATGTATGCATATTAGGACCTAAATGCGCATACCCATTTTCCAACACTAGCCTCCTTGCCAAAGGGGTCACCGCAGACTATTTGTTCAACAATGACACCATCTCGGTCAGCTGTTTGCTGTTCCTCCTTTGACCTCCTTTTCTTCTCAGGAGGTTGATCTGGGGTCTTGGAGCTTTCACTTCTGCAATAATAGCAACAGAAAAAAATATAAGATGGGAAAAAGGTTTGAAAGAAGCATTGTACCATCATAAAGCCATCTTTAAATTGTGACCTAATAATGCCAAATGCAAATCATAAATCTACTAGCTAATATTTCCCAATGACATGAATACTTTCGATTATTCAATGTCAAAAATAAAAAGTATTCAGTCAATTACCTGCATTGTGATGGAAAGTCTTCTTCATCAAAGGTAGAGCTATCGGAATCTAAATACAAAACCACAAAAGTTTTACTTTGTTATCAAGAAATCAAGAATCAAGAACAAAGTAGTGTAGTACCTGGGAGAGCACGAGGTGGTAGGTAGCGGCGGCGTGCGTGGATAGTGTGTATTCTCGGTACAGAAAGCACACAAACAGCTAATTTGCGTCCTCCCATGTCGATCCCATTAAGTTCATGCGCCTTATCTGCAATGTTTTTTCCGTCAATTAAAGCTACAGCATAGCTGTAAAAAGCAACAAAGAGATTAGAGAATTTGATAACTTGAACGATTGGGGAAAATGAGAGGAAGAAGTAACGATTACAAACCCCTCGACGTTGAAAATGTGGAGGATAAGGACCTCTCCATATGAAGACCACAGATTATTCAGAGCGTTCTGGATATCAATCTTACTAAAGGAAGTGTCAAGTCCTTCAACTCTTACCAGAACCTTACTGCAACAAATAGATGTTATATCAATTCACCTGCATGGATATTAAAAGATACAAAAGAATCTACAGAATAAAAAAAAGGCATGCAGTGTGGGTTTACTCTTTTGCAGTTTCGGGAAACGGAAAAGGCCTAACAGAGACATTCCATCCTCCCACGTCACTTCCATCAAGTTGCAAGGCCTTATCGACTGCGCCTTCTCCCACAAGATATATATAAGCAATACTGCATGGAATTTTATAACCAAAAACAAAATTTAAAATTAAGCATTTAACTTGAACTGATCATCATCAATCAGCTGTACGTGTAGATCTAGCTAGAGGGAGAAGGTGAAGCTACGAAACCTTCCGAGAATCTTCGTAAAATAGTTCATGGGAAGATGCAAATCCGTGATCTCTCCACATGAAGCGAAGTGGTTTTTCAACGCACTCTCGACATAATCAAGAGGGAGGCTTCTGTCATATCCCGAAACAATAATCCTACCAATGTCACTGCAATTTATTTGATAATACCATACGTATATATCATCAAAGTTACCAGAACACATGCATCCATCTTACACATACCAAAAAACAAAAAGGGAAATACAAAATTCAATTTATAAATTACCTGATTTTAGGCTGCAATTTCAGACCCTAAAAGTACAAAAGATCTAATCAGAAAAATTACTTGTGAAGAAATATCATTAATTGAGAGACAAGCTAGGGGGGTTATAGAGTGAATCAGAAGAAAATCCATAACGGAAAAGAAGAAGAAGAAAAGAAGAAGAAGGAGGTTACCTCGAAGGGGTATCCGTCCATGGTTGGGGTTAAATTAGGTCTGAAGAGGGTATATATATTTATTAATGTTTATTTAAATCACTAGTGGGCTATTATTTCGTATATATGTTCAAAACAAAAGATTGGGCCGTAAGTTAAATTCTGGCCTGAAATAAGCCCATATGGTCCTAATCTTCCGAACCGTCAAGGGATTTGACTAAATCATTATTACCCTTTCATGTCATGTTCTCGTGTCTAGAGTTTTTGTTGTTTCCTACTAACTATAATCATATAGACATAGGTTTCATAAAGCTCTTTCGACAAAAAAAAAAAAAAAAAAAAAAAAAAAAAAAGGTTTCATGAAGCTCTCTGTTCCAATGTTAATGGTATTTGTTTCTCCTTCTGGTGTGAATAGAAAGGTAGAAGAGCAATCTACTATGGAGCGGGAAAAAATGTTTAGTTTGTAATTTTCTTCAATTATAAAATCTAAACCCTAACCACTCTTTTATAAACCCAAACCGATATATAAATTTGTTTGATTGTAAAATCTAGATCTTCGACTTTAAGAAGGCGCCATCAACTCCTATTATTGGTCGGCAAGTCTGTTTCCAAGTTCTTCTAAGGACATCAAAACAAATATAAAACCGACTGAACACATCTTGACCCGCATCATTCTTGATTGTATCTACCTCAACAACAGATCCTGAGTTTGCTTCCAAGATCTCAGCTGCGTAATCTCGCAGTCGTGTAAACTGGACTTCATACTCTCTCTCTATCCATGCCAAAGCCTTTCTCCGAGCAGCTTGACATTGTGGCCTAGTAACTAATATCTTCCACCTTTCCATGATAATTTTTTCAATCCTCAAAGGCTTGTAATGATCCGGTTCCTCCCTAATCTTATCAAGAAAATTATAGCTATAATTGGGGTCTTAAACATTTCACACTCGCCATTGAGGGTACAACAATGCTTATTAATGTATTTGGTAATCCTCCACATCGATGCATTTGGAAGAAGTGCAGCGAACATTTTCCACTCACAATTTCCCTTATCCCCAATACATCTAAACCCGAGTTTATCTTTGTTATACTTGTACTGCTTCAAATTGTAACCTGTATATAGTGCATAGTTGAAGACACTCTCCTTGAATACAATCCCATTGTAGAAGGATTGCCCTTTCCACAACGTTCCATCACCATGTCCGATATCCGTAAACACTCTCTCTGGACCCGCACCACGACCTTCTTCCTCGTCGTCACTTTTTGGGTATGTGTCGTGACGAATCGACTCTTCAGCATCAGTAAAATTCTGAGCAAGCTTCTCAACATGAAATTCATCTCGATCCTCTCCCTCTTTATCGTAATCTCCTTGCCTAACACCATCTCTTTGCCCGAAACCAGCTCGGATTATCAAATCCATCGATTCAGTTTGAGAAATCGATGGTGAAGTGTGATTTAAAAAAAAATCGCTTTTTTTAGGGTTTGTTACGAGGGAGAAAGGGGAGAAATTGTGAATTGTGATTTTAGGGCTTTATCGGTTTAGGGGTTTAGTTTTCTTTTATCGGGTTCTAATAAAGTCTTAATCGGGTTGAAATTTGGTTTAATTTGGTCTGTAAAATTTGACACTCGGTTAATCAAATACTAAACCAATTAAACCTATCGCAATGGTGAAATAGATGATAATTTCTATCTCATGGAGATATAAAACTTAAATTACATTTTTAGGGATATATGGGTTGAGAATAATTTTGGCAAAGACATATAAGACGAGGGTAAAGATTAGGCTCTATCTGGTATGATATCATAATTCTTATGGGTAACCAGGATGTTTTCCCTCGTTTCTTGCTATAACATACCAAAAAATTGATCAAAATAACTTCATTTTGGTAATCCCCATAGTTACGTGGATGACACGGGTCATCTCATTAAACTCCAACTTAACACTATTCAAACAGAGACACCATTCGAACAGAAGATTGAAGTTTAGTTATGAAAAAGTCCAACTTAACACTATTCAAACAGAGACACCATTTGAACCGAAGATTGAAGTTTAGTTATGAAAAAGCATATGATAAATAGTTAAGGTTGATCTTGGTTGATTTCCCAAACTTCGGGAAAACGGCCAATTCCCCCCTGAACTTAGCTACTTTATCGTATTCATACTTGAAACTTTGAGTTGTGCCTGTAACTACCTGAACTTAATTAAAATTTGAATTTACTACACGAACAATGCAAATCCGGCTAAAACCATCAAATTGAGAAAACGGTGTTACTGTTCTGTTAACAAATGCTGACTGTAATGCCATCTTTGTAATTTTAGATGCCACATCATTTTCGGAAAAAAAAATTGAAACAAAATATTTACAAGAAAGGGGTTCAAATCTCCGACCTTTAGTACAAATAACCAAATACATAACCACTAGAGCAACGACAACTTCAATTATATTTACAATCCAAGTCGTATATATAGACAAAAACAATTTTACAGCTATCCTCAATCAATTAATCGTCTCTCTTCCCATAGTTACAGACTCACATAAAACGAAAAGACCCACATAAAACGAAAAGACCCACAAACGAAACCAGACAAAAAGAAAAGAATTAAGAAGAACGTTTCTTCAAAAGAGATTACATCAATCGATTTTGACACTAATTGCTTAAACTCATCTGTTTCTTTCCTTTTGTCTTATCATCTCCAAAGTTTCAATCATCTCCTAGAATAGCTGGATCGAATATGGACAGTTAATTTAGAGAGACTTTGCCTTAAATTCAGGAATCTTGGGAGGATTATAGCCCAGATTAATTGATTGAGAAATACAAAGACAAAGCTTTCTGAATTTGTAATTTTGTATATCAGAGAAGAATAGAGGAGACAAAAGGCATTATCTATTTATATCATAGGTGTTATTTTGTTTCAGATTTTTTTTGAAAAATGACCGGGCATCTAAAATTGCAAACTTGGCATTACAGTCAGCATTTGTTAACGGAACAGTAACACCGTTTCTCAATTTGATGGTTTTAGCCGGATTTGCATTGTTCGTGTAGTAAATTCAAATTTTAATTAAGTTCAGGTAGTTACAGGCACAGCTCAAAGTTTCAAATATCCCCTATATATTTTGGATACATTACAAGTTTTTAAAAGTCAATAACCAAATAACCCGAACACGACCCAAAATTATATGAACACGTGTTCGGATCCTATATTAGTAAATCCAAAAAACCCGAACCCAAATTACTCGAACCTGAATCCGACCCGAACATCCAAATACCCAGGCCTACATCTAATATTAGAATATGATAAAAAAGGATTAGAGTATGATGATTGATTAAAAACAGATTACAATTATAGTAGGAGCAAAGTTGTTAGCACCAGTTTACTAAACTCACATAATCATGTTTAGCATGTGCCCAACACAAACACTTGCACCTTTTCAGCCTCACGAACGGCCAAGTAGGTGAGTGAGAGAGAGACTCACTGCTATTTATTTACCTTTTTACCCTTTTCTTTTACTCTCTGTCCGCCACGTAGATTCTCTCTAGTGCACCAAGTTGCAGAGTAGCAAAATCCAAACCATTCACTTTGAATATATCCAAGATGCCATCCCGGTTCACGTAATTATCAGAGTAAAAGTTCGATTTTAGTTTCGCCTTATTAGATTCGTATCCACGCGCCTCTCATCTTCAACATAAACAACACGCGTGCTTCATCTCCCGTTAGATCCTCCATCGACGGTGGATTAAATTCATCTGAAAATTAAAGCGGTGCATTTCACGCGATTCTCTTCATGAGCCGCCGCACGTGAGAGCGCACGTTAGCTTTGACCACTGTCTTTCTTCTCTCTGGAGTTATTAGTTTGTTTTTAACACACGCCCCTGATTCGATTTCTCTCACCCACCCAAAAGCCACTCACTCTCTCCTCTCTCTCTCTCTCCTCTTTCTGAACCGATGTCATCGTCGTCGACGTTTCGAGCTCCGGCGGGAGCCGCTACCGTCTTTTCGATGGATCAGAAGATTAGACTCGGGAGACTCGACGCTCTGAGATCCTCTCATTCCGTTTTCTTAGGAAGATATGGACGCCGCGGCGTTTCTTCTCCTCCATCCGCTTCTTCCTCCGGTTCTTCGCCTATCCAAGCCGTCTCCACGGTGAGATTCGATATCTCGTTTTTAGTATTCAGAAGGAATTTTGAAATCGCCTTTGGTTCTGTTCTCTTTAGATTCTGATTACAGTTTTTTAGTGTTAATGATTTGTGGGAATATGAGAGATTGATTCAGCTGTAATAGTAAGAATGATTCTTTGATTTATGTGTTATTCAGCCTGCGAAGACTGAGACTGCGACCAAGCGGAGTAAAGTCGAAATTATCAAGGAGAAGAGTAATTTCATAAGGTATCCTTTAAACGAGGAGCTTTTAACAGAGGCTCCAAACGTCAACGAGTCTGCCGTGCAGCTCATCAAATTCCACGGTAGCTACCAACAGTACAACAGAGAAGAGCGTGGTGGAAGATCTTACTCCTTTATGCTTCGTACCAAGAATCCATCTGGCAAAGTCTCAAACCAGCTTTACTTGACTATGGATGACTTAGCCGATGAGTTTGGTATTGGTACTCTACGTTTGACAACCAGGCAGACGTTTCAGCTCCACGGTGTTCTGAAGCAGAATCTTAAGACAGTGATGAGCTCGATTATTAAAAACATGGGTAGCACTCTTGGTGCCTGTGGTGATCTGAATAGAAATGTTCTTGCTCCCGCTGCGCCTTATGTGAAGAAAGACTATCTCTTTGCACAGGAGACAGCTGACAACATTGCTGCTCTTCTTTCTCCTCAATCAGGGTTCTATTATGATATGTGGGTTGATGGTGAGCAGTTCATGACTGCTGAGTCTCCTGAGGTAGTGAAGGCTCGTAATGATAACTCCCATGGAACTAACTTTGTCGACTCTCCTGAGCCAATCTATGGCACACAGTTCTTGCCTAGGAAGTTCAAGGTCGCTGTAACTGTGCCTACGGATAACTCCGTCGACCTCCTCACCAATGACATTGGCGTTGTTGTCGTTTCAGATGAAAACGGGGAACCACAAGGTTTCAATATTTATGTAAGTTGACATTCTTTATGTGCTATTAATTATATCTAGTTTAATGCTTGTTTGTTGCCTTTTCTCGCAGTGTTCCTTTTCTGGATTATTTGTTGGTTTTTAACTGTTGATGATCATGTCTCATCTTGTAGGTTGGTGGGGGTATGGGAAGAACACACAGAATGGAGTCTACTTTTGCCCGCCTGGCAGAACCAATAGGTTATGTTCCAAAGGAGGATATCTTGTATGCTGTCAAAGCCATTGTAGTCACACAGCGAGAACACGGGAGAAGAGATGATCGTAAATACAGCAGAATGAAATATTTGATCAGCTCCTGGGGAATTGAGAAGTTCAGAGATGTAGTTGAGCAATATTATGGTAAAAAGTTTGAGCCTTCCCGTGATCTTCCAGAGTGGGAATTCAAGAGTTACTTGGGATGGCATGAACAGGTTTTTGTTACTTAAAGTTTATTGAAAATTGTGTCACTCTCAGATATTCTCTAATGGCTGAAACAATAATGTCTTATTTTTAATCATGAACTTTGTAGGGAGATGGTGCTTGGTTTTGTGGGCTTCACGTAGACAGTGGTCGTGTTGGAGGTATTATGAAGAAGACACTGAGAGAAGTGATTGAAAAATACAAAATTGATGTCCGCATCACACCAAACCAAAATATTGTATTGTGTGATATAAAGACCGAATGGAAGCGTCCCATCACCACAGTGCTTGCACAGGCTGGCTTGTTGGTAAGCAGCATTATTTGACC
This sequence comes from Camelina laxa, assembly GCA_024034495.1. Taxonomy (NCBI): domain Eukaryota; kingdom Viridiplantae; phylum Streptophyta; class Magnoliopsida; order Brassicales; family Brassicaceae; genus Camelina; species Camelina laxa. Next base: position 1,615,452 of record CM043881.1, read on the forward strand.
ATAATTTATGCTAATCTGATAGTGATATTGTGTCATAAGCTGAGTAAATTACTGCTTTTCTGTGCAGCAACCTGAGTTTGTCGACCCATTAAACCAAACCGCAATGGCTTGTCCAGCTTTTCCTTTGTGCCCTCTTGCAATAACCGAGGCAGAGCGCGGGATCCCCAGCATTCTAAAGCGAGTGAGGGCAATGTTTGAGAAGGTAAGATCACACTGTTCAGATAACTTACACTTTACCTAATCTTGTATCATTAACAGCCATTTGATCTTGATTTGCAAAACTCCTTCCGTGGATCAGGTTGGTCTGGAGTACGATGAGTCTGTTGTGATAAGAGTAACCGGCTGTCCTAACGGCTGTGCAAGACCGTACATGGCTGAGCTCGGTCTAGTTGGGGATGGTCCCAACAGCTATCAGGTATTGGTTTGAACATTAGTGAGACAGTGTAGTAATCTAGCAGAGTCGTATTCTGAGTTGTTGTGGGTTCCGCAGGTTTGGCTCGGAGGAACACCGAACCAGATGGCGATAGCTAGAAGTTTCATGGATAAGGTCAAGGTTCACGACTTAGAGAAAGTCTTTGAGCCATTGTTTTATCACTGGAAACACGAAAGGCAAACCAAAGAATCATTTGGAGAATACACAACCCGCATGGTAAGGATCACAGAAAACTTCTCGTAACTCTTGAGACTTGAAAGTTTATATTATTCGAGTACAAAGAATAAACAAATGGCTTTGTTTTTTGTATGATAAAATTGCAGGGATTCGAGAAACTGAAGGAGCTAATAGATACATATAAAGGAGTTTCTCAATAAGAGCACAGAGATCACCTTTGGTTTTATAAATTTATGTGATGTCTCTGTCTGAACTGTTTGTTACTCTTCGGTAACCTCTGATGGAGAATTTGTTTTTAGTTTGATTTTGTACTTTCTATTTTTGTGGATTGCTTGGTCTTTTTGATCGAGATAATAAGGCATTACTGTATTATTATTTAATAAGCCTTCTTTTGGCTCTGAATATCATTTGATTTCTCCACTTACTCTTTTTCTCTTTTTGTTGTTTCTCTGTTTGATTTTGTAAATATATTAGTATGAAAACCTGTTTAAAAACTTACAATCAAAGAAATCTTAGGGCAATAAAAGCAAAAAAACAAAGAATATCCAAAACTTCATATATAAATAAGATCCTCTTGCTTTCTCTTTGAAAACAATGAACAGGAATCAGCTTGATGTTTCTGACTTCTTGACTTCAATACATCTTTTTGTTTAAACTGAATCTCTTTAAGGACTTTTTGTTTTTGTTTTTGTGGGATAAACAAAAGTATTCATGTCATTTGGAATGTATTAGTTGGTACATTATTGGTAGTTGGCTTTGTGAGTGTACAATGATTCTTTATACCAGACAATATCAATTCTGTGTGGGATTGGGTTGAACCTAATCCCACACATAATTAGTTTGTAATTTGTGTGTAAGTATGGCTTTTTCACTTTTCAAATTTGTAGAGTTTTTGATTAGATTTTTGTACTACTTTTGTACTATACAAAAATGTCCACAACTATTAGAAAATCATACAATTCTTATCAAGAAATAGAAGAGAAAACTCTATTACAAAAATTATGTAATAATCAAAACTTAGAAGAATTTTTGAAGTGACAAAATAAACATGTGATCTTTTCAGTAAATGTGTAGATATTTTTGTGATTTATTGCAATTTAGTTTTTCTTTTGCTAGTAATATATTAATAGGTAGGTGACATGTAGACAAAAAGAGTGGAGTTGAGGGATATAACTGGAAAACATATTTCACACCGATTAAATTGGGTCAAAACCTAAGCGGCTTAAACCCTAATTGAATCACCCTCTTCCTCTCTCGCTCTCTCTCTCTCTCTCGACGCCGACGACAGCAACCATGGGTGCCAAGGCGAAGAAAGCTCTGAAGAAGAACATGAAGAAGATACAGGCTTCGGCTGCTTCTTCTCAGCTACCTCTTCCCCAGACCCCGACCCCGAAACCGTCGGCTGATTTTTTGGTATTTTAGCTTTCTCTTATTTCGATTTCGTTCCAGACTTATTTTTAGGATTTTTTTACTTCGAATTGAATCGTTTTTGTTTTTGTTGATAGCCACTAGAAGGAGGTCCAGCTCGAAAGGCACCAGTTACCACCAAACCTCTTGAGACTAAAGCCACTGTGCTATACATCGGTCGAATCCCTCATGGCTTCTATGAGACTGAGATTGAAGGTACAAAATTTACACCTTTTGTTACGTTTTTGTGTCACAGACTTGTTGTTATCTATTGTCTATGTGTTTGATAATCTGATTCTGCTCTTTCTCTCTGGGTTGGTTATAGCTTTCTTCTCGCAGTTTGGAACAGTTAAGAGAGTTAGAGTCGCCAGAAACAAAAAGGTTTATACATTGTTTGATGCTTTTATTTCTTTGAGACTATATATTTGGTGTTTCTTTTCTCATCATTATTGTTGTTTTAACAGACTGGGAAGTCGAAGCATTTTGGGTTTATACAGTTCGAGGACCCTGAGGTATATTATACTTGAATATCTCTGTAGATATATTGTGAAACCCTTCTGTTCTATATACGTCCTCCCAGCTTCAATTCTTAAACTTTATGATTCGGTTCTCGGCAGGTGGCAGAAATCGCAGCGGGTGCAATGAATGATTATTTGTTGATGGAGCATATGCTTAAAGTCCATGTCATTGCACCAGAGCATGTTAAACCCAATCTGTGAGTGACTTTAAATCGACTTTGTTTTGTCAAGTTTTGTGGTTGGCATATCCATTTGTGTAGGTTAGCTTTTTTGCTTGGCTTCTTATGGGCTTTGTTGAATGAAATTGCTCTTTTTCTAATGCTATCTCGTCTAGTTTGATGCAAGCTTTGAATGACAATGTCTATGGTTATGGTTTCTAGAGTGAGATTTTTATGATATTTGGGTCTTAGATATAGGCTATGACATAAAGTAAAGAGAAAATAGCGTCTAAGGAGTCTATTCTTGGATGGGATGGTTTATTTATGATTCATGAAATTAGGTTAAGAAAATGTGATTCCTGTGCACTAGTTGTGTTTCCAAATGACTCAATACTCTCTCTTCACATTGTTAAAGTGGTTGTGTGAAAGTAGGGTGAGCGAGTCTCTCTAGGTTCTTTTCAAGGAGAAAACATGCAAGAACTATCTGAGAATTGTTCTTTACGTGTAGTTGTGGATCTTAATGTAACTATGTCTTGAATGTTGTAGATGGAAAGGGTTTAAAAATAACTACAAACCAGTGGATTGGGTCCAAATTGAGCGTAAGCAACACAACAAGGTAATATTTTTTCACTTTTCTTGTGATCAATTTACCATTTTATTGAGCAAGTGACTTAAACTTCGATTTCTGTCGTTTTTGTATACAGGAAAGGACATTGGAAGAGCATAGGAAAATGTTGCAGAAGGTAGTGAAAAAGGATCAGAAAAGGAGAAAGAGAATCGAAGCTGCTGGAATACATTATGAATGCCCTGAGCTTGTAAGTTTTCAATTACACAATTCTACTTTCTCTACATTACGTATTGAACACTGAAACTAATGATTGCATATGCTTTGTGTCACTGCTTCAGGTTGGAAACACCCAGCCAGTACCGAAGAGGATCAAGTTTAGCGAAGACTAGAGAAGAAGCCGAAGCTGAACAACACTTTTTCGATAAGCTCTTTTTGGATAGGATTCAGTTCTGTTGTACTTTTGTCATTGGATCAAAAAACTAAACTTTAAAAGTTTGCAATGAAAATTACTGTTTGAATGGATCTCAAATTCTGCGTATAGCATCAAGAAACTTTTCCGAGACCACAGGTGTAAGATTCTCTCTTGTAAGCCCACTCTTGAGACCTCTAGGTGAAACGGTAGCGATGAGAACAAAGTTCTCTCCATTTCCAACATCAATCTCATACAACTCAGTGAAGACGTGTCTAAATTTGTCTTGAAGTTCTTTGTAGAACGCCTTGTTTGGAGGAATGACATTGATAACGAAAACCCCAGAAGGAACAAGAAGTGTTCTGGCAGCTAACAAAACATCTTTGGCCACAAACTCAACCGGAGGAGCAGTCATGCCATGAATTGGATCAGTTGAGTCAAGATCAACCATCAAAGCATCAAATTTGCCATCATCACAACAGCTAGAAGAACATCTCTTCAAGAACTCAATACCGTCTTCAACGTGAACACAAGCAGAACTTTCCTCTAACCCAAAGTATTGCCTCGCAATTCTCAAGACTTCAGGATCTATCTCTACACCTGTAACCTCAAAACCTAATCGTATCCTTAAGAAACTAAGCAATCCACCACCTCCAACTCCAATACACAATGCCTTTGGTCTAGATTTGAACTTATCATCACTATGAGAATCATCAATCAAAGAAAGACTCGCCACCATTGGTACTAAGTAAGGATGCACGAGTTCCGTGAGATCAAGATTGAACTCTGTTCCGGTTAACTCCGGAGAACAATTCGAAGAACTTGTAGGGATGATTTTGATATCAGATTGGACTAGATTAGGCATCCTCTTAAACCTCAATCTCCTCCTGAATTCTCTAACTCCATCATCGATCTCAATCTCTACATCCTCAATCAGCATTTCACCAACGAAAGGTCCGACGGATCTCTCCAGCTCAACACTAGAAACAACGTTATCATCGTAAATCAAGAAAGGAACATCATCGATTTCGTCTCGCGTTAGGGTTTTAGGTGACAGAGCTACCACAAAAGGTTTCATTCTCATCTCGAGTCTCTCAGATTCGTCGTTTTCTTCACCGGTCGGTCGGTGGTAAACCGCCGGAAATCGAGAGTCATCGCCGGGATCATCGCCGATCAAGAACAAACGAGAGATTTCTGGGAGATTAAGAAGGAGCTGTAGATGGCCAGACTCAGTGGAGAAGATCCAATCGGATTCTCGGTGCTTTGGGACGAGAATAGCGGCGACTCGGGGAGAAGAAAAAGACTCGGTTAAGTGAACAGGCGAGTCGAGGACGGCGACTCGGAGGAGATGAAACGGAGGTGAATTAGGGTTAGGGATTGTGAAAGAGACGAAACGAGAAGGAGAGATGTTCTCGAAGATTCTCACATCCAGCGCCATTTTTCTGATTTTTGATTTTTCAGTTTTTTTTCACCATCTCCGTCTTTATTGGGATTTTGCTCCTTTACAGTAAACCGGACTTAACCAAACCAGAACAAACCGATCATGTGACTTGCACGTGACTTTACTCTAATTTTTCAATTTTTGTTTTCTTTACTCTCACTTTGTCATGGGCCTCTCAGATTCTCTCAATTCCTTCTCTGTGGATTCTTCAAACATGTAGATAGATGCAGGTGTGTGTCATTAACGCAATTGAAGTAGCAGAAGAGAGCCTTAAAGTCATCTTCTTTCACATGCCATCGAACCACTTTTTTGAATTAGCCCCAAAAGCACAATTCGTTGCACTGAAATTTTTAGTAGAATGGAGGATAATTCGTGGGATAAAAGTGTGGAAGAAGCAGTGAATGTGCTTGAATCGAGGCAAATTCTTCGATCTTTGAGACCCATTTGTATGTCTAAGCAAAATGAAGAAACTTTGGTGAAAAGCAGAGGCAATGGAGGAGATGAGTACGAAGTGTTCGACGGTTTGTGTCAATGGGATCGAACTTCAGTCGAGGTCTCTGTCTCAATACCCACATTTCAGAAATGGCTTCACGATGAACCCAGCAACGGTACGAATTCATTTTTTTTTCTTTCCAAGAGTTTCGGAGTTTCCAAAGCTACGGTTTGTTTTTGAAAGTGCGATTCCAAAGTACGTTAGACAGCGAAATTTTGTTTTTTTTTGCAATATATAGAGTATAATTGATGGCTATAAGTGAGTTGATTAGTCAAAGGTATGGTTTTTTTTTTTAATTTGGTTAATAGTTTCACATTGACAGGGGAAGAGATTTTTAGTGGAGATGCAATAGCTGAGAGTAAAAAGGGGAGATTCAAGAAGCTACTTTTGTTCTCTGGGAATGATTATTTGGGTTTGAGCTCACATCCTACAATATCAAACGCTGCTGCAAACGTATGTTAACAAAACTGTTTCATGTCAATAAACTAAAAGTATAGATTTCTTCCACTTGCCTTATGTTTTTTTTTCCTTCAAGACAGGCAGTTCAAGAATATGGTATGGGACCTAAGGGTTCTGCGTTAATTTGTGGCTACACCACTTATCATCGTTTGCTTGAGTCTAGTTTGGCGGAACTGAAAAAGAAGGAGGTAAGCAAGTCTTCCTTGAATTACTAAAATGGAGTCTCGGGTTATTGATATGTCTCGAGCTGAAAGCAACTTATGCGTTTTTTTATCCTTTTAGGATTGTCTTGTTTGTCCTACTGGGTTTGCTGCCAATATGGCTGCAATGGTTGCTATTGGAAGTGTTGCTTCTCTTTTGGCTGCTAGTGGGAAACCTCTCAAAAATGGAAAAGTGGCCATCTTTTCTGATGCTCTGAATCATGCATCAATTATTGATGGTATCCGTCTTGCTGAACGACAAGGAAATGTTGAAGTTTTTGTTTATCGACATTGTGACATGTATCACCTTAATTCGTTACTGTAAGTCCTTCACGTCCCCAACTCCCCTCTTGATATCTAGTTTTCTATTTATGACATCTATAACTGTTTGGACAGATCAAGTTGCAAAATGAAGAGGAAGGTCGTGGTAACTGATAGGTCAGTCTCATTTGCAACTTACTGCTCTTGTTCTTATTGTAGTTGTAGTGTTTAAATGCCCCAACCTGCTTTCTTATCTGATCATGGTTTTTTCCCTTTTGCTATTCATCCACATGTCGCTATTGATAATGCTAACTACAAAGGCTAAACATTTCAGATTGCTTATTAACGCCTTTGGTGTTTTGAGACTGTGGACAAATGAAAGGAAGTTCTTATGGTTGAATCTCATTTTTGATTTTGACAGCTTATTTAGTATGGACGGTGACTTTGCACCAATGGAAGAGCTCTCTCAGCTTCGGAGGAAGTATGGCTTCCTCCTAGTTATTGATGATGTAAGTTGGTTGACTCTGTTCAAGCAAAATTTTAGTATGTTGGTGTCAACTACTTTTTTTACTGAAGCAAATTGATATTGATCGGTCAGGCCCATGGAACATTTGTTTGTGGAGAAAATGGAGGTGGCGTGGCTGAGGAATTTAACTGTGAAGCTGACGTAGATTTATGTGTGGGCACTTTGAGTAAGGCAGCAGGGTGTCATGGCGGATTCATAGCTTGCAGGTATAAATGCCTATGTAATCTGAAATTTGTGAATCAAGAAATTGTTTAAGTGGTGGTTGAGATCTCTATAAGGTCCATCAAAGCTTATGATAAAATGAATCAATAGTCAGTCTGAGTTGTCTCAATTTCTCTAGAAATTATACAGTGTAGTGACAGCTTAAGTTTATTGATGGAAACAGCAAAAAATGGAAGCAACTGATACAGTCACGAGGTCGGTCATTCATATTTTCAACAGCAATCCCTGTCCCAATGGCTGCAGCAGCTTATGCAGCAGTTGTAGTGGCGAGGAAGGAGAGATGGAGAAGAAAGGCAATATGGGAGAGGGTAAAAGAGTTTAAGGCATTATCTGGAGTTGACATCTCAAGCCCCATTATCTCACTTGTTGTAGGCAATCAAGAGAAAGCCCTCCAAGCGAGCAGGTTCACACACATTTTCTTACTCTCTCTCACACACAGACACACACAAACAAACTTGTATAGCTGATTGATTTTTCTCATTGTTGCAGGTATCTATTAGAAGCAGGCTTCCATGTAATGGCAATAAGACCGCCCACAGTGCCAGCCAATTCTTGCAGGTAAAGAACAAACTTTAAAAATCAATATTCGTTGAATCATTCTCAGGTGAAACTCATTATATGCTGTTGTGGAATTGTTACTTCAGGCTAAGGGTGACACTAAGTGCAGCACATACCACAGAAGATGTGAAGAAACTCATCACTGCGCTTTCTTCTTGTTTGGACTTTGACAACACCACCACCATTCACATTCCTTCCTTTATCTTTCCAAAACTCTAAAAGAACCGTTGCTGGTGTCTCAACAATTCTAAAACTCTAATTCAAAAATTGTTGTAATAGTGTCAGCGAATAATAATTACTTGAGCTAGAGAGTTCCATGTACTTTACTACTGTATTGTTGTAATCCCTCCTACTTCGCAGAAGGAGCACTATATATTTCATCATGTATGTAAAACATTGGTTAAAGGGTACATTGTTTCCTCGGGCCCAACTGATAAAAGCACCACAAGCCCAAATCGTAAGAGTATGATCTGACCGCGGGAAGACGAGAAAGGAGCAGAGGCGGGAAAACATTCATCTTCTCTGTATTGGGTTATGTATCTTTTGCCATTACTCTCCGTATTTGTTTCAAACGGTAACCAATCCCACCCAAAAGAAAAATCAACTTAAATACCAAATGACTGGAGAATGTATTATTTTCAAGCAAAAACCATATATTTAGAAATTTCGCCATACGTTACACTATGTTTTCTTACTATAACATAAACAAACAAAGATTTTATAAGCAAGAATATATATTTATAGAAATCAAAGATATTCACATATTCTCTCATACGTTAGACCAAAAGCTTTCTAACAACTAGCATAAAACAGATAACTACACAGCATATATATACTTGTTGATCCAAATAATATCATATCAACCAGTTGCAAAAGTTGCTTCTTGTTCTTGTTCATCATTGATTCAAAATCCTTAGCTCTTAGTACTCAAAACACTTGAAAATGTTAGAAATCTCCGATAGTGTCTCCTACTTACTCTTCACTCTTGTCGCAATCCTCGTAACAAGTTTGGTTTACACACTAATTCACAAATCGAAACCCGTGAACCTCCCACCGGGTCCACCGGGTTGGCCCGTGGTTGGTAATCTGTTACAGTTCGCGCGCTCCGGTAAACAGTTTTTCGAATACGTAGACGAGATGAGAAACATCTACGGCCCAATCTTCACACTAAAGATGGGAATCAGAACAATGATCATCATATCCGACTCCAATCTCGCACACCAAGCCTTGATAGAGCGCGGGGCCCAATTCGCAACCCGACCCGTCGAAACTCCGACCCGTAAAATCTTCAGCTCCAGCGATATCACAGTTCATTCCGCTATGTACGGTCCCGTGTGGCGATCACTGAGACGCAACATGGTTCAAAACATGCTCAGCTCAAACCGGTTAAAAGAATTCGGTCCGATTAGAAAAACCGGAATCGACAAACTCGTTGAGAAGATCAAATCGGAGGCTAAGAACAACGACGGGATCGTATATGTTCTGCGAAACGCAAGATTCGCTGCGTTTTGTATCTTGTTAGATATGTGTTTCGGAATCGAGATGGAAGAAGCATCGATCGAGAAGATGGATCAGATGATGACTGAGATTTTAATCGCCGTCGATCCACGAATACACGATTACCTTCCGATTCTAACTCCGTTTTACTTCAAGGAGAGACGACGCGCTCTCGAGCTTCGCCGGAAATTGGTTGAATTCGTCGTCGGATTCATCGAGAAGCGAAGATCGGCGATTTTAAATCCGGGATCCGATGAAACGGCGTCGTCTTTTGCGTATCTTGATACTTTATTCGATCTTAAAGTCCACGGACGCGAAACGACGCCGTCTGATGAAGATCTCGTGACGCTCTGTTCCGAGTTTCTCAACGCTGGTACGGATACGACGGGGACGGCGATAGAGTGGGGAGTCGCGGAGCTGATTTCGAATCCTGAGATTCAATCTCGGCTGTACGATGAGATTAAATCAACGGTGGGAGATGATCGTAACGTCGAGGAGAAAGATTTGGATAAATTGGTCTTTTTACGAGCTTTTGTTAAGGAGCTTCTCCGGAGACATCCTCCGACGTATTTCACGTTAACTCACGGTGTCACGGAGCCGACGAATCTCTCCGGTTATGATATTCCCGTTGGTGCTAACGTTGAGTTTTATCTTCCGGGTATAAGTGAGGATCCTAAGATCTGGTTTAAACCGGATAAATTCGACCCGGACCGGTTTATTACAGGTGGAGAAGAGGCTGATTTAACCGGAGTAGCCGGAGTTAAGATGATGCCGTTCGGAATTGGCCGTCGGATTTGCCCTGGGCTTGGTATGGCGGTTGTACACGTTGAGTTAATGTTAGCGAGGATTGTTCAAGAGTTCGAGTGGAGCACGTATCCGCCGGAGAGCCAAGTGGATTTCACCGGAAAATTGGTGTTCGCGGTGGTGATGAAGAATCCGTTGAGGGCGAGGGTTAAAGCTAGGGTTTAAGTTTCGTGGATTCCACGTCTTTGACTCTTTTTTAACTTGACCAAACCCGGTTCAAAAGAAAATTCACATACTGTATTGTCTGAGTGGTTTAAATGTTTAATTAAAGGGTCCGGTTTGACTTTATAATTCATGATTAAACCATTTTTTTTTTTTTTGTATATTTGGAGTACGTTTTATCAACTTTCTTAAAAAAAAACAGATAAGCTTTTACCACTCTGTAGAATTCCTGATTTACTAGTACTACTCATGAGTAACAGTTGAAATTTCTGACAAGTTAATTGAATTCCAACCAAGTCAAACACAAATTTTTTTTAGATTTTTTTAAAAAGCAAAATATAAGATGATGTTGAATTCTGATTAGCTAACAATACAACACTATTTATCACCCAAAAAAAAAAAAAAAGACAATACAAAACTATTTTTATTAATTGTTTTTGGGTCTACCAAAATTGGAAAGTGACCGAGTTAAATGGCTTTCTGAAGACATTTAGATTTCCCATGTTACTAATGTATTCAAAAGGAGCAGTTGAAAAGCAATAAATAAATAGAAAAGACATGCACTGATACAGAAAACTCCTAAAGTCCCAAATTGTATTTATTAGTAGGAAGAAGGTAGCTAGTGAGCTTCTTGAACTGATACGAATTTGGAGACTCGCCATGGAAGAAGACCGGAGATGTAAAATCAGAGAGCAATGTGTGTGGTTCATCAGCAATTTGGGATTTTTAGTTTGAGGCTTAGGAACTGCCCTCGCATCACTCTCTCTCTCTCACACTCTCTCTGTCTAAAACTCTTAAATTCTGATAGTAACGTTCATTGATTTGTATTTTTCAGCTCCTTTCCCAACAAACAACCCCCCGCTTCTTAATAATCTCAGCTGTTGACAAATGAAGTAAAGAAAAATACAATCACTTGTGTTTTTAATCATGTTAGCTGGACCTGATATGAAAACGAATTAAAAGTAAATGTTTTGACATTACATATGCCGACATTTTGATGAAAGATACTAGTTTTTTCATGAATTATAGATAAGATTACTCTAACAAAAAAAGCATTTCTTAAAATATATATTCATCGATGAGATTATGTCTAACTGGAATTAGCTCAGGTTTTGCTATTGAATGTTTATGATGTAAACAACACCTTATAGAAAACTCTCCCACTATAGATTCTGACATGTGTAAACTTTTAATTTCACCGAGATATGTTTCATCTGTAGCCTGTAGGTCCATTTCCAATACTACCAAAAATAAGTTTTTGTATCTGCTTTCATTATATAATCTATCTAATTGCCAGCATTACATATTTTGGGACATACAGTATCGAGTATCCTGTTTAAGCTTTCGTTTCATTACTCTTACCTGACATAGATCTCATCTACTATTTGACTCTTTGTTGTAACAGTCAGTCCATGGTTGTAGGTTTCACATAATCAATTATGAAATTAAACGTTTGTTTCGATAAAAGAGTGTTCTAAACGGGTCACCTAAAGTTGTAAAACATTCATGCCATTTTAATATAAAAAACACACCCTGATAGTGCCAATACACAATTAAAGTATTCCTTATATAATAATCACAGACCCAAATATAGTCTCAACATATTAAAATGTAAACACAAGTATTTAAAAATAGAAATATTTAGATTTATAGGGTTATTGTCAAACTATTTAAGCGCTCTTAATATGATTAGTGAAAGTTCCTATTATGGAAAAATAAAATAAACAAAAGCATATATTAATCCTTGTGATTATCTTCCCTGAGTCATACATGCAAAATTAGAATCAATTAGTACTACTTTTTTTAAAAACCACAATTAATTATGCCTCTGTTTCAGGTAGCAGCTACCGTCCACAGTATGTTATTTTGACTATTTTTTGAGTAATGATTTTTACCAAATTCCAACCCAAAAAGTTTTTAACATTTAATTTCAAATCTTTTTGCATGCTTTTCACTCTCTTCTTTATATAATCTTCATCTTCATCTTCATCATCTCTACTGCTAGATTCATCAAGAAAACAAAAACAGAGCTAAAGAAAGAAATGTCTCAAATCATCTCCTTCGTTCCCACTTCTCTTGGTTATACCTTGTTTGCTATTATCGTTTCAGGTTTCGTTTTCATCCTCACTCGATGGAGTTCTTCCAAGTCAAAGAGAGGTTTAAACCTTCCTCCAGGTCCACCAGGTTGGCCGGTGGTCGGAAACTTATTCCAATTCGCTCGTTCCGGTAAGTCGTTCTTCGAATACGCGGAGGAGCTTAAGCAAAAGTACGGAGGAATATTAACAGTGAGAATGGGTACTCGTACAATGATCATACTCTCCGACGCGACTCTAGTCCACGAAGCTCTGATCAAACGCGGAGCACTTTTCGCAACCCGACCCGCCGAGAATCCGACCCGAACAATCTTCAGCTGCGACAAATTCACAGTCAACGCCGCCAAGTACGGTCCCGTGTGGAGGTCTCTGAGAAGAAACATGGTTCAAAACATGCTTAGCTCAACACGTCTCAAGGAGTTCGGATCTCTGAGACAATCCTCCATGGATAAACTCATCGAGAGGATCAAATCTGAAGCTAGAGAACACAAGGGACTCATCTGGGTGCTTCGAAACGCAAGATTCGCTGCGTTTTGTATCCTCTTAGAGATGTGTTTCGGTATCGTCATGGACGAAGCATCGATCGATAAGATGGATGAGATTATGAAAACTGTGCTGATGACCGTTGATCCACGAATCGACGATTACCTTCCGATCCTCGCTCCCTTCTTCTCTAAAGAGAGGAAACGAGCTCTCGAAGTCCGCCGTGAACAGGTCGATTACGTCGTCGGAGTTATCGACAGACGACGGAGAGCGATTCAGAACCCAGGATCCGACGAAACGGCGTCGTCTTTCTCATACTTGGATACGCTCTTTGATTTAAAAATCGAAGGTCGTGAAACGACGCCGTCTAACGAAGAGCTCGTGACGCTCTGCTCCGAGTTTCTCAACGGTGGTACCGATACGACGGGGACAGCGATCGAGTGGGGGATAGCGCAGCTGATTGCTAACCCTGAGATTCAATCTCGGCTGTACGATGAGATTAAATCAACGGTGGGAGATGATCGTAGTGTTGAGGAGAAAGACGTGGATAAAATGGTTTATTTACAAGCTTTTGTTAAGGAGCTTCTCCGGAAACATCCGCCGACTTATTTTTCTCTGACGCATGCCGTCACGGAGACGACTACACTCGGTGGATACGATATTCCAGCCGGCGTTAACGTCGAGGTTTATCTTCCCGGTATGAGTGAGGATCCGAGAATTTGGAGTAACCCGAAAAAGTTTGATCCGGACCGGTTTATGTTGGGTAAGGAGAATGCTGACATAACCGGGATTACTGGAGTGAAGATGATTCCTTTTGGTGTGGGCCGTAGGATTTGTCCAGGGCTTGCAATGGCAACCGTACACGTGCACTTGATGCTTGCGAGGATGGTTCAGGAGTTCGAGTGGAGTGCGTATCCGTCAGGAAGTGAGATTGATTTCACCGGGAAAACTGAGTTTACGGTGGTTATGAAGAATCCGTTGAGAGCTATGGTCAAACCAAGGATTTAATATTTTAAATTAACGTAATTTTATATGGTTTATTTATATAAGAATATTAACCATTACTGTAAGGTGTTATATTGCTTATAAAGTTTTTTAAGTAACCAAATCTACACAATACACATGACCAAAACTACCATAGAACATATAGCTCCTGTAACTTTTTTTTTACTTTTCACATTTCTTCAAATTATATTGGTCCGAAGAAAAACGAAAAAAAAAGGTAAGGATGGAGCATCATCATCTTACGGTAGTATGAACAAAAAACCCTAACAAAAAGAAAAAAGACTAAATCATTTACAATATCAGCGTAGGAACTATACATATAAAACCCAAACCTACAGAGACTATACCTCTTTGAAAAAATTGCCAAAAGGAACCCAACTTTCCGATTCAATCAAGTAACGTTTTCTATCTTTACCATTTCAGTTCAAGAAAACGGTTGTGTCGACCTCGCTCTCTTCGGCTACTTTAATGACTTCTGCATTCCTGAGAGCCATCGTCGCTTTGTAAACAGCCAAATCTGCGTTTTCTGCCAGAATTTGTGCTCGTCTTCTTTTGGCTATGGCTGTTTTCATGGCTGTATCAGCCAAAGTTTTGGCTTCTTCCATTCTGAGAAAATCGTTTTCTTCCTCTGGTTCAGCCGCCTTTACAGCCACTGTTCAAATTAACACAACAACAAACGAATCAGATCATTTTCACTCCCATGGTGTTTTACAATTCTGAACTTGTCAAGCTAAATCCAAAGTTTATCGACCTTCATTATCTAAGTGTTAAAATTTAGCTATCCTCAAATCAAATACAGCACCATGACCAAGGAGAACATTATCAGTCTAATTCTATGGTGACCCTTTCTACTTAATTTTAATTCTGCAAGACTGTTCCATGTTACTCTAACTCTCAAGTCTATCTATAGACCAAGTACTACACTTTCAGTACTTCCAAACAAATGTAACACAAGCCTAAACATTTCATCACAGTAACTATGTATCCCTGAATCATCATGTTGAGGGAATTTACCGAGCCAAGGGCTTGCCTGTTTGGCTTTTCCATGGAGTTGACTCCCCTGTCTTTTGAAGGATCTTCTCTTCCGAAACACAGGTTTGGAAAGTAGCGGCGTTTTCTTCACTTGATGACCCTGTTTATATACATGCATACATCGATTTCATTGGTACAAATACAACTGGAAATAAAACAAATATGGCAACTTGTACACCATAATATGACATTACCTGGAAAATTCTGAGGAGTGGTGCTTTTCGCTGCTTCCTTTTCTTCAACCAGTAATCATGTACTGCTTCAACCATCTCGTGCCTACCCAGGTATGAAAGACTAGCTATCGTGGTTGCTTTCTCATCCAAGAGATCATCGGCAGGGTTATGGAAATGAAACTTTTCAAACCCATCAATCATCAACTCAAAGGTTTCCCGCTGAAGTTGTTGAAATTGGTCATCTTCTTCACCAAGCAGTTCCCAGTTCTGTCTTTCGAGCCACTCTTCGTCTTCAGAATCCATGTCATAAAGAGCAATACTTCGAGCCATTGCCCTTGAAACCTCATCTTCGTTCACAGATATATATGGAACTGGCCTAGAAAAGGAGGGGAAGTCATCTATATCCTCTGCATTGCCACACACTTCTCTTACCCCAGGAATAGGAATAACTTTCACACTCTGTTCCAATACATTCCTTTCATAGCATTCTTTATATATATCTTTAAAACCAAGCCAATCTTGTCTGTCGCAAAACTCAAGCTTCCAATTATCAGCTCCCATCCATACTGTTGCATGTGTAACCCGGTTGCTATAACATGGCCTCATAGTCCTTTGTGCGTTGTGGCTGTATCTGATTGCCCCATCTTTCTTAATTGCAAGAAACCACTCATTTGAAGAAGAAAATTCCAACATGACACTAAACCCTTCTTCTCTGGAGCATCTGTCTGAATATATCATTAATATATTCGCAGAACAACATAAAGAATCAAGTTCCTCTTTTGTCTTTGTCATCGGATTGATACTAAGCACATTTGGAGCCGGAGATGAGTTACTTTGAACTGAGCTTCTGAGCTTTCTCGGCGATACTGCTACTGTCCTGTTTTTCCTAATTCCTGATATATCAAAAACCGGTGTTCCATTGTACGACTTGTGTGCATTATGTGAAATATTTCTTGCCCTTCTCCTTCTCAAAGAACTTCTCCTCTTTTGGAAACTATGAGAACCTAAATTGCCTCTATATTGAGCATTTCCTCCAGTTAACTTCGAGGCTCTCACTGATGGATGTAACCCAACTACACCATCATTCCTCAGATTACAAGGTTCAGGTAAAACTAACTCAGGCTCCAAATCAGATTCTTCAACTGGATTGTCTAGCAAATACAGAGATTTCTCTACGAAAAAGAAGGAGCGTGGTGCCACTCTCACAAACAGAGTAAAATGCATATCCATGAACCATCGAGGAAAGACAGAAAAATCTGCTGAAAAGAGAGGTAGACAATTCATGTCCGCAAAAAACTTGCAGACAGCCTTTGAGCTAAGGGGAGGCTCCTAGAAAAAAGAAACCAATAGATCACCTCAGCAACATTAAAGATCCAAAACTTAATATCACTACATACACAAACAAAATCTAGTCCAGACCTAACGTTAGTAAGTGCAGAGGTAATTACCACAGGGAATCGCACGCCATGGGCAGCAAACACTTGGTTGATAGGTTGAGACAAGAAGAAAGAAGTAAGCGAAGACAGGCTCAGTTGTTCCCTCCTCGTGTATCTCATTGCCAAACCGAAAACAGTTAGAAACCAGCAATCCTCACATGACCAATCTACTGTAAGAGTAAGCACAGGACGAACTGAAGAAACCCGACTGGGAAATCTCCTTCGCCTGCAATAAAACTTCAGGCTTCGTAGTGGCTCTTCTGATCTATCACTTGATGAAGGTTCAGAAAGTCTCTTCCTTTTCCTACTATATACAATCCCAAACATCTTATCCACAATCTTTACATCTCCGACACACTCATTTCTCCGTTTCCTGACCGGAAAGTCATCTACGTTTTTGTCGTCTTTCTCACAAGAAACATGTCTCGGGCTACAAGGCTGGCTGTTACTCTTACCGGAGACTTTGTTGTTCCCTTTGGTTTTGTTCTGAGTCTTCAAAACGCTGTTCCAATCCCGATCCACCACATCATGAGCTCTCCGTACCTTGGGTTCGCCAACGTTAGGCCAGATCCGACGACCCGAACGGAGGACCCGGGCTCCGTCTGGGGCTTTAACAACCCCGAAAACCCTAGTGGTTCGTCTCATTCCCACCGACGGCATCTATGCCTTGCTCATACGATTCCCTTTTCTTACTCAAGACTGAAGACGCCACAAACTGGCTTGACTCTTACTTAAGAAGAAATTGGCTTGATTCAAACCCTTCCTTCGATCTATACTCGCTAATATCCTAACAAAACACGGATCTTTCAGATAAACTAATCCGATTCTAACAAGATTTTGTTTTAAAAACCTCTTCTTTTTAATAGCGAAAATTAAGGGGGAAATCGAAACGGGAATCGAAAGGGAAAAAAGTCGTCAGATTTTAACAGATTCGATCAAATTAGTGAAACCCAGAAAGGGAGAAAAAGAAGAAATAAAATCGCCGAGATCTCTGGAGATGGAAGAAGAAAAAGTGAGAAAAATCGATTGAGAGGATCGAGATCTGTTCATGGGTTTTCGTATTAGAAACGAGTAGACATGGTGAAGAAGAAGAATATGAAGGATCGGCGGTGAAGAAGGTTTCACGAACTTTTCGTTTTGGCAAGAAGAGAGGGAACAGAGGTGGCTAGGGTTTATGATCCGAAGAAAACAACATCCAAGAAAAAAAAAAAGATCTTTCTTTAGAGGAGATTGGTCGTGACCGTTGGATGATATTCTCGACGGTTCAGATTGTTTCTGGTTCGATGGGTCCAATGCTATCTTTTTTTTTTTTTCTTTTCTTTTTGCAAAGACTGCGAATTTTTTGGGTTACACGAATATTATTTTAAAAAAAACGAATTTAAAACGGAATGGGCCGAAAATTTCAAAAGGTGACAAGCTGAAATGACAAGATTACCCCTCGGGTTCAAAGCGAGAGAGGTGTCCGAACCTGAAGTGTTTTAATTACATTTGTTGAATGAATCTTGTAGTTTGTTTAACTAGTAGTAGTAATCCATATATTACAACGAGTGTTCAACACATGCATACTTAAGAAAAAAACAAGAAGATGCAAAAATTGTGTTTTGTTAATACCCCTATTTTAAAAGACAGCTTAAGTTTTTGAGAATGGTTAAAAGTGTGAAATTTTTATTACTATGATAAGTGAAGGATATAGCTTTGAGACAAACTATGAGGAAATTAGAACCACACCAAGAGATGATGATAAGATTACAAGACCAAACACCGTTCATTGACTTTTTCGTTTACATATGACTTTGTTTTGTAGGAATCTATCTCTCTGCTTCTTGCTTCTTTCCTTTTAGGCCTCTGCCGTTTCTGCCGGTTTAGCATCGACCGGCTTCTGCATAAACTCGTTTCCTTTTACAGTCTTTGAGATATATAGTCTAAGTACAGCTTGTAGTTGCACGTTGCCTATCACTGTTATCTTCTGTCTGGTCAATGAGATCCACATCAAATGACTTCACCCCTAAAAATCATTGTTTATGTGTTTTTGTGAATTTTGTTTACACATTAAAAAAGGTCTTCCACACTCTCTAGCGAGTTAAGATCAATGAAGACTCTTTTCCTTGAATCAGTTGTCTAGTTTTAATTCAAACTATAAAGCCGATGAAACGAACAGCTTATAACAAACAGCATGATGTAATAGAGACAGAAGTTTGCTAAAAGTACAAGAGAAAACAGACTCATCTAAACAAAAACAGAACAAACTCTTTTCAGTGTTTAAACAAAAACAGAACATGACAAGAAAAATAGAACTACACATGTAAACACTGCTCAAATCCCCTTACTTAGCTTGGCATAGTCAAATTGCCAAAAAAAAAAAAAAAAATAACATTTCAGATTTAGTTTTGGAATTTTGAAAGTTCGCAGCTTTGACCAAGTCAATGGAAATATTCTTAGTTAATCATATGAGATATCAATTCTAATAACGCATGCATCATCTTGTAAAGTAAAAGTACAAATTGTTGCAGGAAAAAATCAATCGTAAACTAAAAGTACAAATTGATGAGTCATCGAAGTGAATTTTGATGTAGACCAATGGAGACAAAGCGAGACGCTTATGTTTTTACAATTTTCTTCAACTGTAACCCACCAATACTATCTCATTGGAAGAAAATAAGTGTTTACTATTTTGTCAGGGTATTCGAGTCAGGCCCATCAGTGTATTGAGTTAGGCCCAACTATCCATGTTTCTGTCGAAGATTCCTTTGCCGTAAGTTGAGAAGATCATCTCCTTGAGGAGAGGATACTGAAGCAGAACAAACAGTAGCGCCGGTGAACAAGCGAAAAGGATCGTCGGAGCAACGATCCATTTCTCTTTATGCATCACCGTGAACAGCACCGACGACAATGCAATAAGCATCGCCGCGATCGAAACGAACAGTATCGAAAGTCCCGCGATCATCTTTGTCGGCAGCGAGACCAGGAAATCGTCGAAGGAGTATCTCGCGGTGAGTATCCCGAGGAATATGGGTACGGAGGTGCAAGCGGCTAAGCAAGAGATCAAATCGGAGACGATGAATATGATGAACTGCTGTTTATGTAGGTGAAAGGGGCTACCTACTGAAACTGAATTGTCGTCGTTGCCACCAGAGACGGTGAAGACCGCTGCGAAAATGACCGTGACGATAAGAGCCGCCAAAGTCACCGTGACGATGAAAGCCGCGACTACGTTGCATGACATCGCCGTGTCTTTCATCCATTTCTCGGCTTCTTGTCGCAATCCTTGGTGTTCCTTTGTGAATATCTCGATCGGTGTTTGCTCTTCTTCGTTTACTCTCTCCTTCTCAATCGCCGGTGCGATTCTCTCCACTTCCTGCATCATCATGTCCAGATTTATTTTTAGGTTTCCTCTGTTTTTCTCTGTTTTGGCTATATATGCATATATAAGAGAAACAGAGCAAACCTTGAACCATTGTAACTCGCGTTGCATCTGCAAAGGTGGGCAAACGATACTAGAGAGCTTGGAAGGAGGAGAAGGGAAGCCGGCGAGATGAAGGATACCATTTCCGTCACAGTCCTTGTCGGCGAGCAACAAGTACTTCCTGTCGTCCAGACCGTAGAGGAGACTAAACACCTTCTCTTGTCTGAACTCGACGGCCAAGAGAAACATAGTACTGCTCGAGCTTGTTCTCGTGGACCATAGAAGCTCGGAGTTGTTTTTTATCATCTCCACCAAGAAATCCACATTTCCAAACCTTACTGCAAAGAGTAAAGACTCATCCACGGTCTCAGAACGTTCCTTCAAGCCCAAGGCCAATGTTTCTTCGGACATTCCTTGTAGAAGCTTATTGGCTTGTAGATGCATGACCTTAAGTTGGTACACTTCATCTATTCCTGAAAACATCACTCGACTCAAATTTAAATTTCATGTGAATCCTATCGAATTACCTCATACTTATCGGTCCATTTGCTGACGAAAACCTAATACGTACCGGTCCATTTGGAAAGACATTTGAGCAGTTTCCCCATCAGAGTATCTGGGAAAAAACTTGAAACTATTCTCACTTTCTTTAACGGAATATAGAGACTTTTCATGAAGCTTATGTATACGGAAGAACTTACTCTGATGATCTTTGTTTGGACATGAAGGAAATGGAAGAGTTGGCAGCTTTACTTGTATCCCTAGCAAGTGAGAGAAGGAAAGATGAGTTGAATCAAAGGAGAATAACAAAATGATTGATGAAGAGGTCTTAGATTAGTACAGACAAGAGTAGATGAAACGTGTCAATGGTCCGAGATAGCAGCCACCAGGAAATAGATCTGGCTTTGAAGCCAAGACAATGATGGGAATTGACTCGATTTGCAAGTGTTTTGTGACGGCTAAGCGTCTGCTCATGTTGAAGAGATCCAACGCAATGTCTAATTGCATGAAGAAAAACAAATCAAGAAATCATCATCATAACCGCATAAAACATGGGTTGCTTGAACTACAAGAAACCGCTTACCGAGCATTTTATAGAAGATGGCATTAAGAAAGAGCAAGGAACCGTGATATCCATCATCGTCAAGTAACACCTGAACCGGAGTTCTGGTGTAAAGATAGCGAGCCATCTCCATCTGCGTGTTCTCAACCGCAACCACAACCGGAATCTGTCCATTGATTCCAGGAATCTCTAGAAGCTTAGGGTTCTTGGCGACTAAGGCTTCAGCAATCTCCATGTTTCCACTAACCGCAATGACAGTGAGAGGCGTGTGGTACGAAGCGTTTTGGCTCATCTTGGGAAGCATCTGTTCTGGTGTCATACGACGCAAAAGCTCTTTAACAATCTCGGGTTTCCCACACGCGCAAGCCTTTAACAATGGTGTCTCGTAAAGGTTTATCCATGCGTCCACTGCGTCCGGATGACCGTTCAAGAAGTCCCTCACCACTTGTACACGACCTTGGCTTATTCCTTGACTTAATTGTATATACTCATAATATAGGTTCGTATTCTTTCCTACATCAACAACAAGATCACGCTATGCGAATAATTCATATCCGGTGCTTTATTCACCTAATGATTATCTTAAGATACTATGTATATACCCTGGTAGCCTGACCTTCGAAATTTAGACTTTGATCTATCCTTTGTAACAACTTGCTTATAAGCAAATTGATTATTTGAGATGGTGTAAGAATAAAGTATTCATACCGAGAAGCCGAGATGCGGAAAGAGCTGATTGATCGATTAACGGAGTCTGGGTATTGACGGGATCACTTGGAACTTCTTGTTTAGGAGCTTTTTTTGTAGAAGAGATACTGTCGCTTAAGTCAGCATGAGGAGCCTTTGTATTAGCGAATTTGAAAGGACTCTTCCGAAGTGTTTCCTTCAAAGTTGCGTGTAAGTAATTTGAACTCATTGCCATATATATTATATTTTATTAGACAGAAAATAAACAAGACAACTAGAGGTAATAGGACATATATATACAAAAATGCAAAGTATACTATATGTCGTTGTTCGGACGTATATGCAAGGCATAACGGTAACATATATATGCATGATACTATCTTTGTAGTTTTTCTATCGAATTATTCTTTGATTGATCTTATATAAGAATATATGCTTTTCTTGGTTACTCATTATTAATTTGGGAGTTTGGAAAGCTTGTCTGTTAGAAATAAAGATTCTATATGACGATAATAATTTTTTTTTTTTAAAAACAATAATAGTAAATCCAAAAATTTAAAAGCGAAAATGCATCAGAATGACCATAATCTTCCATAATATTTGTTGCCATTTGCATTTTTTTTTTAAAACGATATTGTAAAAACGTATTGCACATAAGGTGTTCTTGACGGCAGATTTTTTTGTTGCTCATTACATATTTGTTAGTTATCACAGACTTAACCATCGTTTTAATTCTTTTTGAAACGTCGACAAACCCTAATACTCATATGTGTCTATCGATTTTGTCGAGAATCCACTCTTTGATCGATATATATTACTATATTAGGAAGAATGGGAAAGAAAGGAAAAGTGAACTCTCGCACAATAGCATTTTCTCGTTTCATGAGGGGTTTAATTTTTCAAACTGACCAAAAAAAAAATGATTTAAAACACGTGCACTTACAAACACACATACTTTATGTTAAAACAATGATTTCATCTTTCGGTCGAAGATTTTTTTGCCGTAAGTGGAAAAGATGAGCTCCTTAAGGAGAGGATACTGAATCCGAACAAACAACAGCGCCGGGAAACAAGCGAGGAAGATCGTCGGAGCAACGATCCAAGGGACGTTAAAGATCGTGAATAGGGACGACGAGAATGCCACAAGCATCGCCGCTATCGACACAAACAATGTCGAAAGTCCAGCGATCATTTTCGCTGGCAGAGAGAACAAAAAATCGTCGAAGGCGTATCTCGCGGTGAGTATCCCGAGGAAGATGAGGACGGAGGTGCATGCGGCGAAGCAGGAGATCAGATCGGAGACGATGAATATGACAAATTTTGGTTTATGTAGGTGAAAGGGTCTACCGCGTGAATTGTCGTCCGTGCCTCCCGGGACGGTGAATATTGCCGCGAAGGTGACCGTGACGATGAGAGCCGCTACGAAGCTGCAAGACATAGCCGTATCTTTCATCCACTTCTCAGCTTCTAGTCGCATTGCTTCGTGCTCCTTTCTGAATATCTCTATCGGTGTTAGATCTTCTGTGTTTACTCTCTCCTTTTCGATCGCCGGCACAATTCTCTCCATCTCCTACATTAATTATCAAAAGATTCAAAACTATATTTATTTAAGACATCTGTTTTGGTTATGTGCGAACTCCATAAAATTTATACACGAGAGAAAGAAAGCGAACCTTAAACCATTGTAACTCACTTTGCATCTGCAACGTTGCGCTAACGACCGTAGCGAGCTTGTAATTAGGAGGAGGATAGCCAGCGAGATGAAGCACACTATTCCCGTCACTGTTCTTGTCGGCGAGAAACAAGTACTTCCTGTCGCCCAGACCGTAGAGGAGACTATACACCTTCTCTTGTCTTACCTCGACGGCAGTGTTAAACAGAGTACTAGTTCCCGTGGACCATAGAAGCTCGGAGTTGTTCTTGATCATCTCCACCAAGAAATCCACATTCCCATATCTTACTGCAAAGAGTAAAGCCTCATCAACTGACTCAGAACGTTCCTTTAAGCCCAAGGCTAATGTTTCTTCTGATATTCCACGTAGAAGTTTCTTGGCTTGTAGATGCGTGACCTTAAGTCGGTACACTTCATCTATCCCTGGAACATCACTCAACTCAGTTTTAACTTTCATGTGAATCCTATCCAATAAACGTATTTGCAGACGAAAACCTAATACGTACCGGTCCATTTGGAGAGACATTTGAGCAGTTTCCCCATTAGTGTATCTGCTGGAATTAAAAACAAAAAAAAAACCCATAAAAAGTTGAAACTTTTCTCACATTCTTCAGAGAAATAATTATAGAGACTTTATGAAGTAATGAATACGGAAGATGTTGTGAATTTATCTGATAATTAAATTTACAAACCTTTAAGCCTTTCGATCCTTATATAAAGGTTTTAAAAACCCCGACACAGGAAAAGAAGAATTTGAGAATCTTCTAAACCTTATTGTGACAGATCGTGCTCAAGTTACTTTAGATTAACAAAAGAACTAATTACCTTTGTTAGAACGAGAAGGCTTTGGAAAAGTTGGCTGCTTTATTTGTATACCTAGCAAGTGAGAGAACAACACATTGGATCAAAAGAGAGTAACAATATGATTGATCGTTGCAAAGAAAAGGTCTTATATTAGTACGGACAAGAGTAGATGAAGCGTTTCAATGGTCCGAGATAGCAGCCACCGGGGAAAATATCTGGCTTTGAAGCCAACACAATGATGGGAACCGAATCGATTTGCAAGTGTTTTGTGACGGCTAAGCGTCTGCTTTTGTTGAACAGATCCAAGGCCATGTCTAATTGTATGAACAAATCAAGAAATATCATCAAAACACCCTAAAACATGGTTTGCTTGAAGATCAAGTAACCGCTTACCGAGCTTTTTATAGTAGATGGCATTGAGAAGTAGCAAGATACCGTGAAACCCGTCTTTGTCAAGTAACACCTTGATATGCTCAAATTAACCCTAGAGCTACTCTCTCAAATTAAGAGGTCAATGTAGTACTTAGGGGTCGAATTCCACAGAGACTCAAGATCACACACAATAGACTATAGAGTTTTATAATTATGCTAAACAAATTGATTTAAATAAAGAAAAGCAATGCAAAATATTAAATAAAACTGTTATAAGTTCAAAAGATCAAAAAGCTAGGCCTAGGGAATTTTTCAGGAATTTATGAAATATTAAATCAATCAATAAATTAGGATTCAAACAATTAAGAACAGATCTAGAACTCTAAACACTTTTGTAAATTAAATCAGTTCTCACTGCAAATAATATCTAAATTTAAAACCAGAAAATCCAAATCTCTTTGTAAAATTCTAGGTAATAAATCAGCAATAAAATCAGGTTTAGATTGTTCACAAAATTATTAAATCAAATTTCTTTAAGAAATAATTTTGCTCATCAAAAGGTTTTATCGGAAAACAATTATATTCTCATATCAATTTATTTTCCTAGGGTATTAATTCTAGATGGCCAATCAAGGATTAATATGAAGAACAACCTAAGATGAAGATCTAGATAGATAAAGAATCCTAAATAAACAGATCTAATAAATCATAAAATCCCTGTGAAAAACCCTAAACCTAACAAGCAAACTACTCAGACATATTCAATGAAGAACAAAACATCTTTCTGAATAATAAGCAATTGAAATTAAAAGAGTAAAGGGAGTTCAAGAAATTCTTCTCTACAAAGCAGATCTCTCTCTCTCCAAAGCTCTCAAAACCTCACAGGGTTGCAGGAAAATAAAACTTGATAGAATAAAAACTTGTGGGTTTGGAAAACCTAAAAACTATATATATATGTCCTAAAACACGTCAGGGACTTATGTTGCAAATATGGAAAACTTCGGGCAACTTTGTAAAACTTCCAAATTTGGCTCTCTCGTCGGTTTGGAATGGGTGTCGAGCGATGCTATCTTGGTGTCGATCGATGCCCAGTCTTTGATCCGAGATTTATGCTCCAAAACGATCCAAATTGCTCCATTTCACTCCTTTCATGCCAAAATCCTAGAAAACCTGTAAAGACTCAAAAACATCCTAGAAAACAAATCAAAAGACTCTAAAAGACTCCTTATATCATGGTTAAAACCACAAAAATCATGATATATCAACTAGACTTAGCCTTTGCTTGCCCTCAAGCAAAACATAAACTTAGACCTGTGAAAGAGGTTTGAAAACAGGAACTCACTCATGCATGATCATTCTTTATTCACACTCTTTATTTACCTAACTCAAGAACTTACTTCTTTATACTCAACCATGATTAGCATCAACATTCCTTACTCAAATCCCACAATCCTTTGGAATCTGAAATCTCCATTGTCATCTCATTAGTCAATATTAAAGCACAAATAAGGTGAATTCTTACCTTGGGTGTATTGATCAGTGGCATATGACTCTTTTCAGGCCAAGACTTTCTTCTTACATCCTTTCCTCTCCCTTTTCTCACTTCCATTATTTTTTTCTTTTTTTCCTAAATCAAAGGTGTAAGCGAATACCGGGGTCATCGGTAATTTACCTACCCCTCGCTTCCAAGCTTTGTGTGATCATTTGACTCAAGAGTAGAATAATGAGGTCACTGGTAATTTACCTACCTCTCTAAACTGATCAAAATCATCTCATCTTTTACTTCTCTTTTTTTTTTTCTTTTTCTGATCTTTTTTTTTTAAAAAAACTACTGAAGGGAAGAGAGAGGGGAGACATACTTTGAAAAATTGCACTGTCTTGTATGGCCTGAAGAAGAAGTCTAGTCCACTGATTTCCAACCCCAAAGTAAGCGATTAAGTCCGGTTAAAATCCTGATAAAGGTTGAGACAACGTTAGATCAATCAGATATCTATTGAATAAGGGCTTTCAGGATTGTTGATAAGGCTCATAGTCTTTCTAAGCTTCAGTTCTGAGATCAAGCATAAACAAATAATCATTAGAGTGTTAGCCAAATAAGAGAAATCATTAGTCAAGATCATAATTCCCAAAGACAAAAAGAAAAATTTTGAAAAATTTGACTCAAACTTTATGGTTTTGACTGACACAACTGAAACTCAAAAACAGAAAACATAGTTAGTAACTAACCTCCCCAGATTTAAACAACACTGTCCCCAGTGTTATCAAGTAAGAGGAAAGCAAAAGAAACATAAAATAAATAAAAATCAAAATCAAAAGAAAAGAAAAACCTACCAGGGTTGCCTCCCACTAAGCGCTTGGTTTCAGTCATTAGCTTGACTGTGCTGGAGCTCGGCATCCAGAGGAGCAGAACATGGCATTGAAGTCCTCTTCATCCAAGGTGGTGTATAAGCTTTAGGTGCATGAGGTCTGCCAAGGATAGTAGGAACAGGACCAGGGCGGGATTTAGGGATGGGTTTGCCTCTTTTAAGTCCTGCAAAATCATCAACAGAAGAAACAAGCGCTCTACGATAATCTCGTGGCTTGGTTAACTGCAAAACAGTTTTTATCTCTTTGAAATTCTTATTGATGATAGGAGGAAGTTTAGGAGAAGGAGAGGTGTACCTTTGCCTTACCTGAGGACTCTGGAGGGTGGAATGGGAGACTTTCTGTTTGGGAACAGGTTTCTTGGAGCTTCAACTTTGGACAAGCTTTGTCTCGGATGTGGAGGGGTGTCGATCGATACCCTGATGTTGGTGTCGATCGACACTGAGCCTGATGCTCGTGTTGCAGAAACTTTTTCAACAGAAAACGTCTGTCCATCAATAGTAGGAGCCCTCCTCAGCTTATCCATCTCAAAATGCATACTCAATCCATCCACATTCAGTGTTATGTGTCCCTTCTGCACATCTATGATGGCACCAGCTGTAGCCAAGAAAGATCTTCCTAAGATGAGAGGATCTTTAGGCTCTTGATCATACTTCAGCACCATAAAGTCAGTGGGAATCATGAAGTTGCCAACCTTAACTGGAATATCCTCTAAAACACCTTCAGGAATTCTTCGGGATCGATCAGCCAAGATAAGAGAAATCTGAGTTGGCTTGAACTCTGTCACCCCAAGTCTCACAGCAACAGAATGTGGCATCAAGTTGATGCTAGAACCAAGGTCACAAAGTGAGTGTGCAAACCCTCCTGTGAAGATAGAGCAATCAAGTACAAAGCTTCCAGGATCTGGCAACTTCTCTGCAGTCCTACATTGAATGATTGCACTCACTTCCTTAGAGACAACCACCTCCCTTTCTCTCCTTATTCCTCTGAACAGGCTGGTTCAACAGAATTGCACTGACATCCTTAGTAAGCAGTGCTCCTTCCTCGGGCTCAAACCATTGGATACCATTCTCTTCACATACCGCTTAAGAGGTGGTGAAAGCTTTACTGCATCAATTAAAGGCATCTCAATCATCACCTTATCCATCATAGCCTTGCATCTAGCTTCCTCCATCTCTTGCTTAGACTTTCTTGGCTTGGGAAAAGGAACCTTAGGCTTGTAGACCCAGCAGCTGGAACCTGAGATTTTGCAGCTTCTGGTTCCGTCTGAGAAGAGTGTCGATCGACACCCAGGTGGTGTCGATCGATGCCATCATCTGGATCCGACAGATTGGCCGATTTTTCTCCTTGTTCTGCAGAAAAAATTTCACCATCATCTTCATCTCTCACTGATATGGCATTGCAAGCATGTCTGGGTTTGACTCAGTTCTTGCTGGAAGATAATTCTCTTGCCTTTTACAGACCCAGCAGTCTGTGCAACTTGAACCTCCAGCTCTTAACATGTACATTTAATGCTTCTATCTTCCCATTCAGCTCAGTGTAGACATTGTCAATCTTTCCATTGAATGTCACTGTCAGATTCTCTTGTCCTTGCAAAAGCTGCTCAAGCATGGCCTCCATTCTACTCTCAGAAGAGGTCTTAGGAGGTGGAGACTGATAAGATGAATTCCCATAGGTTCTTGTATAGCCATTGTTCTGTTGCTGCTTCTGGTCACCATTGTAAGGTCTGTTTCCTTGCTGATTACCGAATCTCGTCCCTGATACCCAGCTCCATACACATAGTTGACATTCTCCTCTTCTCCTCGGCTCTGGCTCAAATGTCTCAACTTCAGCAGCAAATTGGACTGACTTCTTTCCCACAAGAAGATTATGCACTGAATCCAACTTAGCATTAACAGAAGCTAGCTGGTTTGAATCAAATCCTCCATGCAATCTCTTCCTTTCAGCATCTGCTCCCTTAGTGCTATTGCTAGAAGCCAAATTCTCAATCAAAACTTCAGCATCTTCTGGCATTCTTGTCTTGAAATTCCCATGACTTGCAGCATCCAAAGCTAACTGATACTTCCAGTCACACACTCGAAGAAGATACTCAACAGTTGTACCCTTGAAAAACCATGGTGTGGACAGTCCCTCGATAAGCTTTGAATCTCACCCAAGCTGCCTTGAAAGCTTCATCTGGTCTTTGCTTGAAAGTGGATAGCTTGACTCTCAACTCATCGACATTGCATCATCATAGAAATGGTTGAGGAAAGCCACTTTGACTTGTTGCCAAGATGTCAAAGATCCAGCTGGCAACTGCTTCAACCACTGAGATGCCTCTCCTGCAAGTGAGTAAGGGAATAGCTTGCAGAATATGAAGTCCTCAGTCACTCCATTAGCCTTGATGCTAGTCACCAGATCTTCAAAATGCTCAATATGGTCCAGAGGCTTCTCATTGGGCAAAGCAGAGAAAGGTCTCTGCCCAACTAGTTGAAAGTACGCAGGTTTCAACTCAAAATCATTCCTCGAAAAGGGGAGGAACAATAGGAGACCGGTTCTACACCAGATCAGCCCGGTTGTAGTCAGCAATGGTCCTGATCAGATCCCGGTTGTTCTCCTGTCGTCGAACTGGGTTCTGTACGTGGTTGGCAGCTCCACGCACGTCTGCAGGTGGGTGTCGATCGATGCCACCTGGTTGGTGTCGATCGACACCGAGGTCCGGATCATCAACGACCCCAGCTTGTTGATTCACGACAGCCTGCTCGTTGACAACGAGTTCAGGAATCACGCCTTCTGCATCCAGCTTTGGCCATGCTCATTGCGCAAGTGGCCCTCTTGATCCCTCAAAACACCAGCCTCATCACGCATCAGAATGATCGTGTTAACCATCTTCAGAGATTTGGCTGCTTTTCTGTTTACACGCTCAAGTTTTCCTAACTGTTGGTTTGACAAATTCACAGTAGGACCAGATTTATTGCTCCTTGTGTGAGGTCTAGGAGGCATACACCTGAAACACCAAAGAGAAGAAAAACAAAAAGTGTAAGTAGAAAATAAAAGAAAATTTAGACACAATCTAAAACTCAAATCTAATGGTAGATCAAAGAGTCCCCAACGGCCAAAATTTGATGTGCTCAAATTAACCCTAGAGCCACTCTCTCAAATTAAGAGGTCAATGTAGTACTTAGGGGTCGAATTCCACAGAGACTCAAGATCACACACAATAGATTATAGAGTTTTATAATTATGCTAAACAAATTGATTTAAATAAAGAAAAGCAATGCAAAATATTAAATAAAACTGTTATAAGTTCAAAAGATCAAAAAGCTAGGCCTAGGGAATTTTTCAGGAATTTATGAAATATTAAATCAATCAATAAATTAGGATTCAAACAATTAAGAACAGATCTAGAACTCTAAACACTTTTGTAAATTAAATCAGTTCTCACTGCAAATAATATCTAAATTTAAAACCAGAAAATCCAAATCTCTTTGTAAAATTCTAGGTAATAAATCAGCAATAAAATCAGGTTTAGATTGTTCACAAAATTATTAAATCAAATTTCTTTGCAAGAAATAATTTTGCTCATCAAAAGGTTTTATCAGGAAAACAATTATATTCTCATATCAATTTATTTTCCTAGGGTATTAATTCTAGATGGCCAATCAAGGATTAATATGAAGAACAACCTAAGATGAAGATCTAGATAGATAAAGAATCCTAAATAAACAGATCTAATAAATCATAAAATCCCTGTGAAAAACCCTAAACCTAACAAGCAAACTACTCAGACATATTCAATGAAGAACAAAACATCTTTCTGAATAATAAGCAATTGAAATTAAAAGAGTAAAGGGAGTTCAAGAAATTCTTCTCAGAGCAGATCTCTCTCCAAAGCTCTCAAAACCAGGTTGCAGGAAAATAAAACTTGATAGAATAAAAACTTGTGGGTTTGGAAAACCTAAAAACTATATATATATGTCCTAAAACACGTCAGGGACTTATGTTGCAAATATGGAAAACTTCGGGCAACTTTGTAAAACTTCCAAATTTGGCTCTCTCGTCGGTTTGGACTGGGTGTCGAGCGATGCTATCTTGGTGTCGATCGATGCCCAGTCTTTGATCCGAGATTTATGCTCCAAAACGATCCAAATTGCTCCATTTCACTCCTTTCATGCCAAAATCCTAGAAAACCTGTAAAGACTCAAAAACATCCTAGAAAACAAATCAAAAGACTCTAAAAGACACCTTATATCATGGTTAAAAACCACAAAAACCATGATATATCACACCTCAACCGGAGTTCTGTTGTAAAGATAGCGAGCCATCTCCATCTGCGTGTTCTCAACCGCAACCACAACCGGAATCTCTCCATTGTTTCCAGGAATCTCTAGCAGTTTAGGGTTCTTGGCGACTAAGGCTTCAGCAATCTCCATGTTTCCACTGACAGCAACGATAGTAAGAGGCGTGTTGTAAAAAGCGCTTTGGCTCATCTTGGGAAGCATTTGTTCAGGTGTCATACGACGCAGAAGCAATTTAACAATCTCGGGGTTTCCATATGCGCAAGCCTTTAACAATGGCGTCTCGTAAGGGTTTATAAATTTGTCCACTGCGTCCGGCCAACGGTTCAAGAAGTCTTTCACGGCTTCTACACGACCTTGGCTTATTCCTTGATTTAATTGTATATACTCATAGTATTCGTTCGTAACCCTCCCTACATCAACAACAAGGACACATAATAAATCTATCTGCATCTACAGATTATTATGCTAAGCGAATCCCGCACTATATTCACATTATAAAAAATCATCTTAAGTACAATGTGAATAACCTAATAGCTCTAAGTTTGAAACTGAGACCTTGATCTGTCTTCTTGTAAATTGCTATTATAGGCGATTGATTTGCCAACAAAAATACGTACGAGAAGTCTTAATTAATTACCGTGAATCTGAGATGCCGTCGGAATCTGAAGATTGAGTTGATCACTTGGAGCTTCTTCTTCTGGAACTTCTTTTATAGGTGAGGAACTGTCTTCTGAACTGACTTCTGGGATACCATGAAAAAACTTTGTTTTAGAGAATTTGAAAGGTCTCCTCTCAAATGTTTCCTCCACAGCTTGGCCTAATTGATTAGAACTCATGATGTAATAAAATTTCTTGGACCAACCTTAATAAAATATTAAATAGAAAAAACCCCAAAGATATTATAAAAATAGCATACAATGTGTGGGGTTTACTATCTTATTCTTTGATTGATCTTACATGAGAATATATCCTTTGCTTGGTTACTAATTAATTTATTTTGAAAGATTGTATGTTAGACAGAAATAAAGGTTTTTCTATGATATATATATATATATATATATATAATATAATTATTATTGGTTACTATTTGTTAAGAGACCATCGATGCACATAGAGCATGTGCAAAATTGGCGGACATAGAAATTTTGTTGAGGGGGTCAAAATATTAACTAAATTTTTTAACATTATACAAAATATTAATGTTATTTAATAAATTATAAGGGTTTTACTTTTTTATCTTTAAAATAAAAATTAAATAGTGTAAAACAACTAGAATTTTTTTATAAAAAAAAAAAACAAAAAGAAACGGGATGGATTTGAGGGGGTCAATAAACTTTAACTAATTTGTGCCGAAAAACTCATTTGAAACAAGCCTACAAATTTAATTTTAAATATTTAACTAGAATCAGATGACTCCCTTCCTCTTCACACGGGTCCGTCGTTATAAATAGTGACAATCTATCACCATAATATCTTTTATCTAGAAAATAAACAATTAAACACAAAATAAAGAATAATATTTAATTATGAGAGTCTTTCAGAAGAGTTTCTCAAACAACTTGAGAGAACTTTTAATTACTTTGGTGGATATATGATCTTAATTATATATTTCTTATATTTTGCTTATTTTTTACTTATATTTTACTTATTTTTTGCTTTATAACCTATTGATAGAATTATTGTAATGATACAGCAATAACTCTATTGAAACTTTAATTTCATAATTTAGAAAATATTTTGATATAACTGTATTTGTATCGACCGTACATATTTGTAATGTATTTGATTAGTTTTTAAAGTTGGGGGATTTTCTAGGCCGTATTAGAGGTTGAATATCCTCGGATACCTGAAGAGTGAAGACCACGACAAGCATGAATATGTTGGATTCATGTTCTCTCTATATCATTGGAAGTCTCTAATCGGAATATCCAAAACTCTAATTTCGCTATACACACATTAATATGTATCATATATCATATATATGCCATAATCTTTGGTGGACCGGTCAATGTTTTAAGTTAGGCCCATAAATGTTTTAATTCAGGCCCATAAATGTCTTAAGTTAGGCCCAACATTTCATGTTTCTGTCGAAGATTCCTTTGCCGTAGGTCGAGAAAATCATCTCCTTGAGGAGAGGATACTGAAGCAGAACAAACAGTAGCGCCGGTGAACAAGCCAAAAGGATCGTCGGAGCAACGATCCATTTCTCTTTATCCATCATCGTGAATAGCGCCGACGAGAACGCCATAAGCATCGCTGCGATAGAGACGAACAGTATCGAAAGTCCGGCAATCATCTTTGTCGGAAGCGAGACCAAGAAATCGTCGAAGGAGTATCTTGCGGTGAGTATCCCGAGGAATATGAGGACGGACGTGCAAGAGGCGAAGCAGGAGATCAAATCGGAGACCACGAAGGTTATGAAATGCCGGTCATGTAGGTGGAAGGGTTTACCTTTTGTATTTTCGTCAGTGCCACCAGGGACGGTGAAGACCGCCGCGAAGGTGACCGTTACGATGAGAGCCGCGACTAAGCTGCAAGACATAGCCGTATCTTTCATCCATTTCTCGGCTTCTTCTCGCAATGATTGGTGCTCCTTTGTGAATATCTCGATCGGTGTTTGCTCTTCTGTGTTTACTCTCTCCTTCTCGATCTCAGGTGCGATTCTTTCCACTTCCTACATTATAAAGACTCGATTTTTTTAGAACTCTGTTTTTCCTCTGTTTTAGCTATGCATGAGAGAAACAGAGCAAACCTTGAACCATTGTAACTCGCGTTGCATCTGCAAAGGTGCGCCAACGACAGTAGAGAGCTTGGAAGGAGGAGAAGGAAAGCCGGCGAGATGAAGCACACCATTGCCGTCACAGTCCTTGTCGGCGAGCAACAAGTACTTCCTGTCGTCCAGACCGTAAAGAAGACTAAACACCTTCTCTTGTCTGAACTCGACGGCCAAGAGAAACAGAGTACTGCTTGAGCTTGTTCTCGTGGACCAAAGAAGCTCGGAGTTGTTCTTGATCATCTCCACCAAGAAATCCACATTCCCGTACCTCACTGCAAAGAGTAAAGCCTCATCCACTGTTTCTGAACGTTCCTTCAAGCCCAAGGCCAATGTTTCTTCTGATATTCCCCGTAGAAGCTTCTTGGCTTGTAGATGCATGACCTTGAGTCGGTACACTTCATCTATTCCTGAAAACATCTCTCAATCAAGATTTCAGTTTCATGTGAATTTTATTGTAAAACCTAATACTTATCGGTCCATTTGCTGAGCTGACGAAAACTTAATACTTACCGGTCCATTTGGAGAAGACTTTGAGCAGTTTCCTCATCAGAGTATCTAGGAAAAAAATCGGAAATTTTCTCACTTACTTCAGAGGAATATAGAGACTTTAGATGAAGCTGATGTTTAGGGAAGAACTTACTCTGATGATCTTTGTTTGAACGAGAAGGCTCTGGAAGAGTTGGCAGCTTTACTTGTATCCCTAGCAAGTAAAAGAAGGACTGATGAGTTGGATCAAAGGAGAATAACAAATGACTGATCTTTGTAACTATGAGGTTTTAGATTAGTACAGACAAGAGTAGATGAAACGTGTCAATGGTCCGAGATAGCAGCCACCAGGAAAAAGATCTGGCTTTGAAGCCAAGACAATGATGGGAATCGACTCGATTTGCAAGTGTTTTGTGACGGCTAAGCGTCTGCTCATGTTGAACAGATCCAACGCGATGTCTAATTGTATGACGAAAAAACAAATCAAGAAATCATCATCAAAACAGCCTAAAACATGGGTTGCTTGAAGTACAAGAAACCGCTTACCGAGCATTTTATAGAAGATTGCATTAAGAAAGAGCAAGGAAGCGTGATATCCATCATCGTCAAGTAACACCTGAACCGGAGTTCTGGTGTAAAGATAGCGAGCCATCTCCATCTGCGTGTTCTCAACCGCAACCACAACCGGAATCTGCCCATTGATTCCAGGAATCTCTAGAAGCTTAGGGTTCTTGGCGACTAAGGCTTCAGCAATCTCCATGTTTCCACTAACCGCAACGACAGTGAGAGGTGTGTGGTACGAAGCGTTTTGGCTCATCTTGGGAAGCATCTGTTCAGGTGTCATACGACGCAAAAGCTCTTTAACAATCTCGGGTTTCCCACACGCGCAAGCCTTTAACAATGGTGTCTCGTAAAGGTTTATCCATTCGTCCACTGCGTCCGGATGACAGTTCAAGAAGTCCTTCACGACTTCTAAACGACCTTGGCTTATTCCTTGACTTAATTGTATATACTCATAATATACGTTCGTATTCTTTCCTACATCAATAACAAGATATATACACATAATAAATTTATCTGCATGATCTAGAGCACGCTGAAGATCACCTAAAGATTGTCTAAATATACAATGTAAAAACACTAGTACCCTGAGAAATTGAGAATTTGATATATCCTTGTAACTTACATTTCGGCGATATATTGATTAGTTAAGAATGGTATAAGAACTTTTACCGCGAAGCCGAGATGCGGAAAGGGCTGATTCAATGAAAGGAATCTGGATATTGACGGGATCATTTAGAATTTCTTCTTCAGGAACTTCTTTTATAGGGGAGATACTGTCGCCTAGGCCAGCATGAGGAACCTTTGTATTAGCGAATTTGAAAGGGCTCCTCCGAAATGTTTCCTTCAAAGTTGCGTCTAAGTAATTAGAACTCATTGCCGTATTATATATAGATTTTTCTTAATTAGACCAACCCTAACAAAATATAGAATATAAACAATTCACAACTAGCTAGAACTAGAGTTAATAGGGGGATATATATACAAAAATGCAAAGTTGTATATGTCGTGTCCGTACGTTTATGCAAGGCATAACGGTAACATACAATCTTTGGTGTTTTTCTATCCTTTTCTTTGAATATTGATCTTACATAAGAATATATCCTTTGCTTTGTTACACATTATTTTATATGGAATAATTTGCTAGACTACCCTAAATGATCTTAAATTAGTAGAAATTTAAAATCTACAAAAAAAAAAACTTCTACGAATTTAAAAACAGGTATTAACTAAAAAAATCAGAAAAAAAAAAAAAAATTATCTGATTTTTATTAAAAATAAATAAACTAGTAGAATTGTAAACTAGTAGTAAAAAATATACACTGCAACTTTTCTTGAAAAAAAGTATTGCAATAGTCAATGTGTGTTTCTTAATAAATTTTAGGATATGAATGAAAATTAAGGGGTTTTCTATAAATATGAAAATTCAAATTTTATTTTTTTAAAGAATTCTAATTGTCAAGGTTCCAAAGCATTATTTTTGGTCGCTTTGCACCGGGTCTAGGGGTTTTCCATACTTGAACCCCAAGAAAAAGCGAGCTAACGACGTCCTGTGTCGTTAGACCAAGAAAAAGCAAAGCAAACCCACTGATAGGTGATAGCATTAATACGTTTTAACCAATTAGTTCTAGAATAAATCTTCCTACGTATGTAGTAGTACATTGTATTAAAAAGAACTCATCCTTTTAGAAATTGAAATACAATCAGAAATGTCAAAAACAAAAAATCTGAAAATATAAAAAACATAGCCTGAAATACGCATTATTATCTTCTAGCGTCTCCGCACCATATGTCCAGAGACATTAACGTACGTTGTTAAAACTTTCGTCATCTCAGTTCTGAGCAACCCCTACCTCCATCGTCAGTGGAAGAGTACTTAAAGTTACAACTTACAACCAACATTTCATATTTCTGTTGAAGATTCCTTTGAAAGTTGAGAGGATCATATCTATGAGGAGAGGACACTGAAGCTCAACAAAGAGGAGCACCGGTAAACAAGCGAGAAGGATCGTCGGAGCAACGATCCACGTCTTGTCAAGGATGGTGAATAGCGCCGACAAGAATGCTATAAGCATCGCCGCTATTGAAACGAACAGTGTCAAAAGTCCAGCTATCATTTTCGAAGGTAGAGAGAACAAGAAATCATCAAAGGAGTATCTAGCTGTGAGTATCCCGAGGAAGATAAGGACGGAGGTGCAAGCCGCGAAGCAGGAGATCAAATCAGAGACAATGAATATGATGAACTGCCGTTCTTGTAGGTGAAAGGGTGTGCCACGAGCATTTTCGTCGGTGCCTCCAGGGACAGTGAAGATCGCCGCGAAAGTGACCGTGACGATGAGAGCCGCGACTAAGCTGCAAGACATGGCCGTATCTTTCATCCATTTCTCGGCTTCTTGTCGCAATGCTTGGTGCTCTGTTGTGAATATCTCCATCGGTGTTTGCTCGTCTAAGTTTCGTCTCTCCCGTTCCGCCTCCGGTATGATTCTTTCCACTTCCTGCATATATAATGAAAGCCAGATGTTTAGACATCGATCGATCGGTTTCTTCTGTTTTAATTTGGTCATGCATGTGTTCGAGAAATATAGCGAACCCTGAACCATTGTAACTCGCGTTGCATCTGCAAAGTTGCGCCAACGATGGTAGAGATCTTGGAAGTAGGAGAAAGATATCCGGCGAGATGAAACACACTGTTTCCAGCAACGTCAAAGTCGCCGAGTAAAAGGTGCTTCCGATCGTCCAGACCGTAGAGGAGACTAAATACCTTCTCTTGTCTGAACTCGACGGCCAAGAGAAACAGAGTAGCGTTCGAGCTTGTTCTCGTGGACCATAGAAGGTCGGAGTCGTTCTTGATCATCTCCACCAAGAAATCCACATTCCCATATCTTACGGCATATATTAAAGCATCATTCACTGTCTCAGAACGTTCCTTCAACCCCAAGGCAGATGTTTCTTCTGATATTCCCTGTAGAAGCTTCTTGGCTTGTTGATGCGTGACCTTAAGTCGGTACAGTTTATCTATCCCTGAAACATCACTCAGTTCAGATTTTAAGTTCATGTGAATCCTATCGTATTTTGCAGACCAAAACCTAATATTACCAGTCCATTTGGAGAGACATTTGAGCAGTTTCTCCATGAGAGTATCTGGGAAAAAAAGAATATGAAACTTTTTCTCACTTTTTTCAGAAGAATAGATATAGACATTTTATAAACTTATGTATACGAAATAACGTACTACTCCGATGATCTATGTTTGAACAAGAAGGCTGTGGAAAAGCTGGCAGCTTTACTGGTAACCCTAGCAAGTGAGACAAGGGCAGAAATTTTGGATCAAAAAGGAAAAATAACAGAAATATAATTAATATTTGTAACTAAGAATAGTCTTAGATTAGTACGGACAAGAGTAGATGAAACGTGTCCGTGGTGGTAAATAGCAGTCACCGAGGAAAAGATCTGGCTTTGAAGCCAAAACAGTCATGGGAATCGACTCGATCTCCAAGTGTTTTGTGACGGCTAAGCGTCTGTTTATGTTGAACAGATCCAACGCTATGTCTAATTGTATAAAGAAAAATAGATCATCAAGAAATGGTATATATCATGAAACCGCCTAAAGCGTGGGTCGTGTGAGGTCCAAGTAACCGCTTACCGAGCATATTATAGTAGATGGCATTGAGAAGGAGCAAAGTACCGTGATACCCGTCTTGGTCGAGTAACACCTGAACCGGAGTTCTGGTGTAAAGATAGCGAGCCATCTCCATCTGTGTGTTCTCAACGGCAACCACAACCGGAATCTGCCCATTGATTCCAGGAATCTCTAGCAGCTTAGGGTTCTTAGCAACTAAGGCTTCAGCAATCTCCATGTTTCCACTAACCGCAACGACAGTGAGAGGCGTGTGGTACGAAGGGAAACCGCTCATCTTGGGAAGCATTTGTTCAGCTGTCATACGACGCAATAGCTCTTTGGCAATCTCGGTTTTCCCACACGCGCAAGCCTTAAACAGTGGCGTCTCGTAAAGGTTTATCCATTCGTCCACTGCGTCCGGTCGACGGTTCAAGAAGTCCTTCACGACTTCTAAACGACCTTGGCTTATTCCTTGACTTAATTGTATATACTCATAATATACGTTCGTAATCCTTCCTATATATGAACAACAAGATATTATACACGTAATGAATTTATGTGCACTTAACGATTATCTAAAAAGATACAATGTAAATTAATACCCTGACGAGAATTTGATATATCCTTGTAACTTGCTTATAGGCGATTGACTAGATGAGAATGGGATAAGAACTCTTACCGAGACGAGATGCGGAAGGACCTGATTCTGGTTCCATGAACGGAATCTGGATATTGAAGGGATCACTTATAATTGTAGTAGCGAATTTGAAAGGGCTCCTCCGAAATGTTTCCTTCAAAGCTGTGTCTAAGTAATTTAATTAGAACTCATTGTCACTTTCGGACTTCTATTTTGATTTTATCAGTACTAGGATGTCGGCCCGTGCGTTGCCGCACGGAAAAGTAAAAACTTGAAATGATTGACATTGTTAATTTTACATTTCGAGTAAAAAACGAAATAAAACATTTGTTGGATCAACACATTGCAATTTTATATAAACAAAGAGTAACAAAAACAAAAAGGTGTGAAATAAAAAGGTGTAAAAATTAATATGATGTGATCTTTGAAACATTGAGGTACAACAAAGAGGTGTAAACATAGAAGTATGAAATAAAAAGGTGTACAAATAAAGGATAGATGTGATTTTTGAAACAGGGAGGTACAACAAAGAGATGCAAAACTTAAGAAGTGTAATTTTTGAAAGATAGGGACACGACGAAAAGACACGATTAATAATATGCAACTATTGGGATCATTAATAATTTTAAACCGTTAGATGGAAAAGTGGAACTAATCTCATCCATAGGATTAAAGTAAAACACAAAAAGTGGGTTTGCTATTATATATTTAAAAATTTTAAAAAACACTTCAATAAAACAATTCTTAAGTTTTATTTATTAACTTGTAAGTTTCAAAAATACTCAGTAAACAATTTTGAAACTTGTTTATGTTGTCTAGAAAATTTTCTATATAATAATCAAAGAGGTGTAAGACATAGAGGTGTGAAATAAAAGGTGTAAAATTTAATAGATGTGATATTGAAACATGGAAGTCACAAAAAGGTGTAATAGCGGTGGCGCAGTAGATATTTATGCCTAAAGCAAATTTTTTTTTTTGAACCCTCTAAAGACAAAAGTAAAATGAAAACACAAAAATGTATCAAGTCTGGTTCGAACTCTCAAACATCTAAACGTTCAAACATGTGTTAACCACTACACCACACAGCACTTTTGAAATCTGATATCCTTACAACTTATATATTTTCGTGATGCTTAAAGCACGAGCTTCACGGGCTTTAGCCACGGGCCGGACCTGGTGTAAACATAGAGGTGTGAAATAAAAAATGTGTAAAAATAAATAGATGTGATTTTGAAACATGTGGGTACCAAAAAGAGATGCAAAATTAAGATGTGTGATTTTTGAAAGATGGGGTACGACGAAAGAAACACGATTAACAACTGTTGGGATCATCAATAATTTTAAACCGTTAGATGGAAAATTAGAATTAATCTCATCCGTTGGATTAAAGTTGACACAAAAAGTGGGTTTGCTTTTATTTTTAAAAAACACTTCAATAAAACAATTCTTTAATTTTATTTTATTAACTTGTAAGTTTTGAAAATACTCGGAAAACAATTTTTCGAAACATGTTTATGTTGTCCAGAAAAGTTGAGATATAATAAACAAAGAGATGTAAACATAGAGGTGTGCAATAAAAGGTGTAAAATTAATGGATTGTGATCTTTGAAACATGGAGA